>JAXIVJ010000475.1:52500-229845 GCA_036785665.1 Chirona hameri
GTAATAGCTCACAAATAAATAGAGCTATCAACGTGAAACTTTGAGTACCTTCTTCTAAATCACGTTGACATTATCTGTGAAAAAACAATTTCGTAGAAACGATTTCGAGTTATAGCGAATTTAGTGACGTCACTACACACGAGTTTTACCAAAGATAGCGAATTTCAAGATAGCGAATTTTCCAAAGATAGCGAATGGCAAGGACATGGGTATCTCGGATTTGTGAAAATTTTGGTTTTGGACCCCCCCCCTAAAAAAATTGGGGAGGAAAATGTCCCTGAAATGAATTTTCTTAAAGATATTAAAAAAACCGGAATATATGTCAGAGAACCACATATGGGTAACTACCATACCAAATTTTAAAATGATATCATTTTTGACTGACTTATGGCATATATGGGTAAGTCAGACGTCATATTTTGAAATCGCGTTTTTTGCTTTTATTGACCAGATACAGACAAACGAATGCCTGCACTGTATTTCTGAGACACAACTGATCTACAAACATGCCTTTTTCATTTATATTTATCAATTTCAAATTTTGACCACCTTCAGTGACCTGAACTTGACCTGAACTTGACACTAACTTCACGTAAATGAAGTCAGGTGGTAAAATGACTATCACCATCGAATTATACGTGGAAAATAACTCAAAAACATGTGTTGCATGATTTTCGTAGATATTTTGCACATAGTGGCCTTTTGTGACCTGACCTTGACCTTGACTTTTGCCAACAATCTCACTTTAGCTCATGCGGGATGGTTATCATACCTTTGTCAGTACTGTGTGTGAAAATGGTCGTAATCGAAGGCTTTGGATGGAAATATGGCCCATAAACTCAAATACGTCGATTTTGACTTTTTACCTGACCGTGACCTGACATTTGACCTCACTTTGATATTGTTGAGCAAACATTATATTCGTCTCATTGAGAGCTTTCGAATGTCGCCTTGCGCGTCTCGCTGGGATTATTAGTTCGTAAGATAACCAGGGGGGGGGGGGCGTTTAACACGCGCAGTGGAGGGTGGGGGCACTTTTGTGTCCCCCCACGTTTTTAGTGAATATTTCGAAAACGAAGCGGAGCAGGGCGGTGTTTGTTGCGTGACATTAACGCTAACTCAATAGCGGATCGTTTGGCGAAAACAAATCGGTCGATAATTTTTTGAGTTATATGGATTTTTAGTCCAAGATGGCGGCCCGAATCGCGGTCGGCAAATCGATATCTTCGGAACCAACAGTCGGATCGGGATGATTAAAAACGCCATTCGGTAGATGTCATTGTTCATCCCCGGAAACAATTTTAGACACATTGCTGGTGACCTATGACGTCACAGAGGTCAAATTCCAAAAATTGTGACATTTGGCTAGATTTGACCTTCGTGACCTCGTTTGACCTTGAAGATATTGACCGAGGGTCAATATTTTTTTCTCTCTTCAAAATGTAGATAATGATAGCACCTTCCTACCCTGTGAGTTTAATCATTCTCATACTTTCGGAGATCTTAGGGGGGGAACTAAAGTGCCCCCTCTCCACTGCGTGTTAGTGGCATACTCCACTGCGCGTGTTAACGCCCCCCCCCCCCCCCCCCCACCCCCACCCAGTCAATGGTGTTCGGCTGAGAGACCCCAGGCAATGCCGGGTTAACGACACTAGCGCCACCTACTATCGTGCGTAATGATAGGTTTCGCTGTGTTTGAACCGATGTCTAATTAATGCAAGTCCACGTGTTCGAAAGTAAAACCTGGCGAAATTGAAAATAAGCTACAAAACTCACAGCATCTTTGATTAAAATCGCTTACATTATTAGCATAAGCGTCAATGAATCCCCACATATTAGCCAAAAGCCAATGACAGTGAAACGTTGTGCAAGTTTGTCTTATTGCTAAACTCTGCAGTGACATCATTTGTATGCTGTTTACTAATTACTTCTCTGTCAAGGTGGCATCACAGTATTTATTTTATAAACATCATGACAAAACCCTTGTCTTGCGTTTAAACATCATAGGTACACTGAAAAACACGATTAGACCACCCGTATGCCGTCAGCGCAAACGTCCCGAAACGTGCATGAAATAATCAAGCTCAGCTGCCGTTCTGAAGCTTGGAAATTGGAGCGGCTGCAATGGGCCGACAAAGAACTTAAGTCCAACGGGAAAAGATCGCTCACCCCACAACACATTCACAGACACACACAATTAAACAGTCTGTAGAGTAGAGCAACGTTACGGATATACAGTATGTGGACTCAATAGCAGACTGGTTATTGATTTAACTTTTTTGGAACGATTCAATCATGATTCATTTTGGAATCTGAATGATTAAATCACCATTCGATTTACGGAGCAAATTTGGGGAATTATTCTTTCCGATTCAAAGAATCAAAACAAATATTTTAATCGATTCACGTTTGATTCAACATTTAAACATATGCGGTGAATTTGTGTCAAACCAATACAAATGGAAACATAACTAAATATGATCATTCAAACATTGTTACAGTATTTCAGTATAAATGAATGTAGCCAGTGGGACTGCATGTATTTGCTCAATTCACCAGTGTAATTGAATCGTTAAGAATCGTTAAATCTTTTGATTCAATCACCCTTGATTTGATGCGGGTTTTGATTCAAGCACGATTCATGAATCAAAAGATCTGGCGGTGAATCAATGTTTTTTTTTATTCAATGAATTTTGATTGAACGATTCCAATCGATTCAATCAGTATTGCATCAATAACTAGTCTGCTCAATAGACCAGTGGCGTACCGAGTACCAGGTCATGCAGGTCATGACCTGGTCCTTTGGACCTGAGGCGCCCATGCAAAGCTGGTGTCCCTCCGATCAGTCACGACGCCCCTCTGGCCAGTGACGGCGCCACTCCGGCCAGTGAAGACGCTTGCCCGGCCAGTGATGACACTCTTGCGGCCAGTGACGGCGCCCCCGACCAGTGAGGGCGTCCATAGACGGCGCCTCTCCGGCCCGTGACAGCGCCCCTCCGGCCCGTGACAGCGCCCCTCCGGCCCGTGACAGCGCCCCTCCGGCCCTTGACAGCGCCCCTCCGGCCCTTGACAGCGCCCCTCCGGCCCGTGACAGCGCCCCTCCGGCCCTTGACAGCGCCCCTCCGGCCCGTGACAGCGCCCCTCCGGCCCTTGACAGCGCCCCTCCGGCCCGTGACAGCGCCCCTCCGGCCCTTGACAGCGCCCCTCCGGCCCGTGACAGCGCCCCTCCGGCCCGTGACAGCGCCCCTCCGGCCCGTGACAGCGCCCCTCCGGCCCGTGACAGCGCCTCTCCGGCCCGTGACGGCCCCTCCGGCCCGTGACGGCCCCTCCGGCCCTTGACAGCGCCCCTCCGGCCCGTGACAGCGCCCCTCCGGTCAGCAACGGCGCCCCTCACCCCCTCTCCGACTAGTGACGGCGCCCCATCTGGCCAGTCATTGTCGGCCCATTGCAGCCGCTCCAAGCTTCAGAACGGCAGCTGAGCTTCATTATTTCATGCACGTTTCGGGACGTTCGCACTGACAGCATACCGGTGGTCGAGACGTGTTTTTTCAGTGTGCCTATGATGTTTAAACGTAAGAAAAGGTTTGTTTCATGATGCTTATAAAAACAATGTTGTGATGCCACCTTGACAGAGAAGTAAACAGCATACAAATTATGCAGTGGCGTGCGCAGAAATTCACAAAGGACCAGGTCATTGCCTCGAGGGGCGCCACCCGATCGACAGGGGCGCCACCAATATTGGCGAACATTTTGGAATGGGGGGGGGGGGGGTCCTATGGACGGACGGAGGGGCGCCGTCACTAGCCGGAGGGGCGCCGTCACTGGCCGGAGGGGCACCGTCACTGGCTGGAGGGGGCGCCGTCACTAGCCGGAGGGGCGCCGTCACTCGCCGGAGGGGCGCGGTCACTGGCGGAAGAGGCGCCGTCATTGTCCGGAGGGGCGCCGTCACTGGTCGGAGGGGCGCCGTCACTCGCCAGAGGGGCGCGGTTACTGACCGGAGGGGCGCCGTCACTGGTCAGAGGGCCGCCGTCGCTGGCCGGAGGGGCGCTGTCACGGGCCGGAAAGATGTCACGTCTATGGCAGGAGGCGCCGTCACTGGCCGCAAGAGCGCCGTCACTGACCGGAGGGGGCGCCGTCACTAACCGGAGGGTCGCCGTCACGGGCCGGAGGGGCGCCGTCACTGATCGGGGGGCGGGGGGCGCCATCTTTGCATGGGCGCCTCGGGTCCAAAGGACCAGGTCATGCCCTGAATGACCGTATACTCTGTACGCCACTGGTGCCTGTCCTGTGGGCGGTGCTAATTGCAAAACAAAAATGGTCCGGGGGGGGGGGGGGGGGGGGGGGGGCGCCTTCGGCGCCCGTCAAAAACGGTGCGGATATTCCGTACTGTCCGTATAGGTGGTTGCGCCCCTGCTTGATCTTAAAGGAAATAGTTCACCTAACTGAGATTGCAGTTTTGTAGCCCGTGTTGGGAAACCCCTATCTGCCAGTTTTCTTGGCTGAAAAGACTCCCCAGCCGAATATATTTGATTTTTCGCGAAGGAATGCGGTGCTGGCGAAAGAATGTGGTGCTGAATCTAGCCCGGGCAGAGGCTATACCATCAGCCAATCAGCTTGCAGCTGGTGCTAGCAAGCGAACCGCCGGCCGCCGGTTGGCACATCTCTAATGCGAGTCTATCCTTACGCGACTACTTTCGAATCTGATTGACTGAACCATTTTTTTTAAATTCGCGTGATGTCAGGACTCTGACTCAGAGAGTATGCATATAGTTTTGATAAACAATAATAATGTACGGTCTTCTGTCCTGAATCGGCGCGATATAAGGCCATTTTTGACAATATACAAATACATTGTATTAGAAAATATAATCAAATCGTGTTTGGAGAAAAAAAATCCGAGGTGAACTATTTCCTTTAAGAACAAAGCCGGCTTGATTCAGCACACATTTTTCCTGTTTGTTTTCCTTGCAGTCTGAAACAAAAACATAGGTACGGCTTTTTCGATATCCCAAAAGGTCGAAAAGCAAAAAAAAACGGAAATCATAAGAAATCGTGTGGCTGCAAAATAAAGTGTCCCAAATCCGGGGAGAAATTAGAAATTGGGGTAAGGTCTGCTCAAACTGGTTGCCCCCTCCCCCCCAAAAAACGGCTGTCTGGATCCGCCTTTGAGCTCCACAGGGTTCAGCTCCACAGGGTTCAGATCAGACCCACAGGGTTCAGCTCCACAGGGTTTAGCTCCACAGGGTGCAGTTCCACATGGTTCAACTCCACAGGGTTCAGATCAGACCCCAGGGTTCAGCTCCACAGGGTTCAGCTCCACAGGGTTCAGATCCACCGAGTTCAGATCCACAGGGTTCAGCTCCACAGGGTTCAGCTCCACAGGGTTCATATCCACAGGGTTCAGCTCCACAGGGTTCAGCTCCACAGGGTTCAGCTCCACAGGGTTCAGCTCCACAGGGTTCAGCTCACCATGATTCCGCTGACATGGTTCAGATCAGACCACCAGTGTTCAGGTCCACAGAGCTGGTGGACGAGCTGCTGAGTCGTGTTTGCCCGCCGTCCATTGGCCCTGCGGGCGGAGCTGCGCACCTGAGCGTGGCGAGTCTGGACAGTGGACAATGTCGGACCTGAGCGTGGCGGGTCTGGACAGTGGACAATGTCGGACCTGAGCGTGGCGAGTCTGGACAGTGGACAATGTCGGACCTGAGCGTGGCGAGTCTGGAGGACAGTGGACAATGTCGGACCTGAGCGTGGCGGGTCTGGACAGTGGACAATGTCGGACCTGAGCGTGGCGAGTCTAGACAGTGGACAATGTCGGACCTGAGCGTGGCGAGTCTGGACAGTGGACAATGTCGGACCTGAGCGTGGCGGGTCTGGACAGTGGACAATGTCGGACCTGAGCGTGGCGAGTCTGGACAGTGGACAATGTCGGACCTGAGCGTGGCGAGTCTGGACAGTGGACAATGTCGGACCTGAGCGTGGCGAGTCTGGACAGTGGACAATGTCGGACCTGAGCGTGGCGAGTCTGGACAGTGGACAATGTCGGACCTGAGCGTGGCGAGTCTGGACAGTGGACAATGTCGGACCTGAGCGTGGCGAGTCTGGACAGTGGACAATGTCGGACCTGAGCGTGGCGAGTCTGGACAGTGGACAATGTCGGACCTGAGCGTGGCGGGTCTGGACAGTGGACAATGTCGGACCTGAGCGTGGCGAGTCTAGACAGTGGACAATGTCGGACCTGAGCGTGGCGGGTCTGGACAGTGGATAATGTCGGACCTGAGCGTGGCGAGTCTGGACAGTGGACAATGTCGGACCTGAGCGTGGCGAGTCTGGACAGTGGACAATGTCGGACCTGAGCGTGGCGAGTCTGGACAGTGGACAATGTCGGACCTGAGCGTGGCGAGTCTGGACAGTGGACAATGTCGGACCTGAGCGTGGCGAGTCTGGACAGTGGACAATGTCGGACCTGAGCGTGGCGAGTCTGGACAGTGGACAATGTCGGACCTGAGCGTGGCGAGTCTGGACAGTGGACAATGTCGGACCTGAGCGTGGGAGTCTGGACAGTGGACAATGTCGGACCTGAGCGTGGCGAGTCTGAACAGTGGACAATGTCGGACCTGAGCGTGGCGAGTCTGGACAGTGGACAATGTCGGACCTGAGCGTGGCGAGTCTGGACAGTGGACAATGTCGGACCTGAGCGTGGCGAGTCTGGACAGTGGACAATGTCGGACCTGAGCGTGGCGAGTCTGGACAGTGGACAATGTCGGACCTGAGCGTGGCGAGTCTGGACAGTGGACAATGTCGGACCTGAGCGTGGCGAGTCCGGACAGTGGACAATGTCGGACCTGAGCGTGGCGAGTCTGGACAGTGGACAATGTCGGACCTGAGCGTGGCGAGTCTGAACAGTGGACAATGTCGGACCTGAGCGTGGCGAGTCTGGACAGTGGACAATGTCGGACCTGAGCGTGGCGAGTCTGGACAGTGGACAATGTCGGACCTGAGCGTGGCGAGTC
Source organism: Chirona hameri (assembly GCA_036785665.1). Taxonomy (NCBI): domain Eukaryota; kingdom Metazoa; phylum Arthropoda; class Thecostraca; order Balanomorpha; family Balanidae; genus Chirona; species Chirona hameri. Next base: position 59,514 of record JAXIVJ010000475.1, read on the forward strand.
TGGACAGTGGACAATGTCGGACCTGAGCGTGGCGAGTCTGGACAGTGGACAATGTCGGACCTGAGCGTGGCGGGTCTGGACAGTGGACAATGTCGGACCTGAGCGTGGCGAGTCTGGACAGTGGACAATGTCGGACCTGAGCGTGGCGAGTCTGGACAGTGGACAATGTCGAACCTGAGCGTGGCGGGTCTGGACAGTGGACAATGTCGGACCTGAGCGTGGCGGGTCTGGACAGTGGACAATGTCGGACCTGAGCGTGACGAGTCTGGACAGTGGACAATGTCGGACCTGAGCGTGGCGGGTAAGGACAGTGGACAATGTCGGACCTGAGCGTGGCGGGTCTGGACAGTGGACAATGTCGGACCTGAGCGTGGCGAGTCTGGACAGTGGACAATGTCGGACCTGAGCGTGGCGGGTCTGGACAGTAGACAATGTCGGACCTGAGCGTGGCGAGTCTGGACAGTGGACAATGTCGGACCTGAGCGTGGCGAGTCTGGACAGTGGACAATGTCGGACCTGAGCGTGGCGGGTCTGGACAGTGGACAATGTCGGACCTGAGCGTGGCGAGTCTGGATAGTGGACAATGTCGGACATGAGCGTGGCGAGTCTGGAGGACAGTGGACAATGTCGGACCTGAGCGTGGCGGGTCTGGATAGTGGACAATGTCGGACCTGAGCGTGGCGAGTCTGGACAGTGGACAATGTCGGACCTGAGCGTGGCGGGTCTGGATAGTGGACAATGTCGAACCTGAGCGTGGCGAGTCTGGACAGTGGACAATGTCGGACCTGAGCGTGGCGAGTCTGGACAGTGGACAATGTCGGACCGGAGCGTGGCGAGTCTGGACAGTGGACAATGTCGGACCTGAGCGTGGCGAGTCTGGACAGTGGACAATGTCGGACCTGAGCGTGGCGAGTCTGGACAGTGGACAATGTCGGACCGGAGCGTGGCGAGTCTGGACAGTGGACAATGTCGGAACTGAGCGTGGCGAGTCTGGACAGTAGACAATGTCGGACCTGAGCGTGGCGAGTCTGGACAGTGGACAATGTCGGACCTGAGCGTGGCGAGTCTGGACAGTGGACAGTGTCGGAACTGAGCGTGGCGAGTCTGGACAGTGGACAATGTCGGACCTGAGCGTGGCGAGTCTGGACAGTGGACAATGTCGGACCTGAGCGTGGCGAGTCTGGACAGTGGACAATGTCGGACCGGAGCGTGGCGAGTCTGGACAGTGGACAATGTCGGACCTGAGCGTGGCGAGTCTGGAGGACAGTGTCGGACCTGAGCGTGGCGAGTCTGGACAGTGGACAATGTCGGACCTGAGCGTGGCGGGTCTGGAGGACAGTGGACAATGTCGGACCTGAGCGTGGCGGGTCTGGACAGTGGACAATGTCGGACCTGAGCGTGGCGAGTCTGGACAGTGGACAATGTCGGACCTGAGCGTGGCGAGTCTGGACAGTGGACAATGTCGGACCTGAGCGTGGCGGGTCTGGACAGTGGACAATGTCGGACCTGAGCGTGGCGAGTCTGGAGGACAATGTCGGACCTGAGCGTGGCGAGTCTGGACAGTGGACAATGTCGGACCTGAGCGTGGCGAGTCTGGACAGTGGACAATGTCGGACCTGAGCGTGGCGAGTCTGGACAGTGGACAATGTCGGACCTGAGCGTGGCGAGTCTGGATAGTGGACAATGTCGGACCTGAGCGTGGCGGGTCTGGACAGTGGACAATGTCGGACCTGAGCGTGGCGAGTCTGGAGGACAATGTCGGACCTGAGCGTGGCGGGTCTGGACAGTGGACAATGTCGGACCTGAGCGTAGCGACAGTGGACAATGTCGGACCTGAGCGTGGCGAGTCTGGAGGACAGTGGACAATGTCGGACCTGAGCGTGGCGAGTCTGGACAGTGGACAATGTCGGATCTGAGCGTGGCGGGTCTGGAGGACAGTGGACAATGTCGGACCTGAGCGTGGCGGGTCTGGAGGACAGTGGACAATGTCGGACCTGAGCGTGGCGGGTCTGGACAGTGGACAATGTCGGACCTGAGCGTGGCGAGTCTGGAGGACAGTGGACAATGTCGGACCTGAGCGTGGCGAGTCTGGACAGTGGACAATGTCGGACCTGAGCGTGGCGGGTCTGGAGGACAGTGGACAATGTCGGACCTGAGCGTGGCGGGTCTGGAGGACAGTGGACAGTGGATGTCGGACCTGAGCGTGGCGGGTCTGGACAGTGGACAATGTCGGACCTGAGCGTGGCGAGTCTGGACAGTGGACAATGTCGGACCTGAGCGTGGCGAGTCTGGACAGTGGACAATGTCGGACCTGAGCGTGGCGAGTCTGGAGGACAGTGGACAATGTCGGACCTGAGCGTGGCGAGTCTGGACAGTGGACAATGTCGGACCTGAGCGTGGCGGGTCTGGAGGACAGTGGACAATGTCGGACCTGAGCGTGGGTGGTCTGGAGGACAGTGGACAATGTCGGACCTGAGCGTGGCGGGTCTGGACAGTGGACAATGTCGGACCTGAGCATGGCGAGTCTAAAGGACAGTGGACAATGTCGGACCTGAGCGTGGCGAGTCTGGACAGTGGACAATGTCGGACCTGAGCGTGGCGGGTCTGGACAGTGGACAATGTCGGACCTGAGCGTGGCGGGTCTGGATAGTGGACAATGTCGGACCTGAGCGTGGCGAGTCTGGACAGTGGACAATGTCGGACCTGAGCGTGGCGAGTCTGGATAGTGGACAATGTCGGACCTGAGCGTGGCGAGTCTGGACAGTGGACAATGTCGGACCTGAGCGTGGCGGGTCTGGAGGACAGTGGACAATGTCGGACCTGAGCGTGGCGGGTCTGGAGGACAGTGGACAATGTCGGACCTGAGCGTGGCGGGTCTGGACAGTTGACAATGTCGGACCTGAGCGTGGCGAGTCTGGATAGTGGACAATGTCGGACCTGAGCGTGGCGAGTCTGGACAGTGGACAATGTCGGACCTGAGCGTGGCGAGTCTGGAGGACAGTGGACAATGTCGGACCTGAGCGTTGCGAGTCTGGATAGTGGACAATGTCGGACCTGAGCGTGGCGAGTCTGGACAGTGGACAATGTCGGACCTGAGCGTGGCGGGTCTGGACAGTTGACAATGTCGGACCTGAGCGTGGCGAGTCTGGACAGTGGACAATGTCGGACCTGAGCGTGGCGAGTCTGGATAGTGGACAATGTCGGACCTGAGCGTGGCGAGTCTGGAGGACAGTGGACAATGTCGGACATGAGCGTGGTGGGTCTGGAGGACAGTGGACAATGTCGGACCTGAGCGTGGCGGGTCTGGACAGTGGACAATGTCGGGCCTGAGCGTGGCGAGTCTGGAGGACAGTGGACAATGTCGGACCTGAGCGTGGCGAGTCTGGACAGTGGACAATGTCGGGCCTGAGCGTGGCGGGTCTGGACAGTGGACAATGTCAGACCTGAGCGTGGCGGGTCTGGAGGACAGTGGACAATGTCGGACCTGAGCGTGGCGGGTCTAAACAGTGGACAATGTCGGACCTGAGCGTGGCGAGTCTGGACAGTGGACAATGTCGGACCTGAGCGTGGCGGGTCTGGACAGTGGACAATGTCGGACCTGAGCGTGGCGAGTCTGGACAGTGGACAATGTCGGACCTGAGCGTGGCGGGTCTGGACAGTGGACAATGTCGGACCTGAGCGTGGCGAGTCTGGACAGTGGACAATGTCGGACCTGAGCGTGGCGAGTCTGGACAGTGGACAATGTCGGACCTGAGCGTGGCGAGTCTGGACAGTGGACAATGTCGGACCGGAGCGTGGCGAGTCTGGACAGTGGACAATGTCGGACCTGAGCGTGGCGGGTCTGGACAGTGGACAATGTCGGACCTGAGCGTGGCGAGTCTGGACAGTGGACAGTGACAGACCTGAGCGTGGCGAGTCTGGACAGTGGACAATGTCGGACCTGAGCGTGGCGAGTCTGGACAGTGGACAATGTCGGACCTGAGCGTGGCGAGTCTGGACAGTGGACAATGTCGGACCTGAGCGTGGCGGGTCTGGACAGCGGACAATGTCGGACCTGAGCGTGGCGAGTCAGGAGGACAATGTCGGACCTGAGCGTGGCGAGTCTGGACAGTGGACAATGTCGGACCTGAGCGTGGCGAGTCTGGACAGTGGACAATGTCGGACCTGAGCGTGGCGGGTCTGGACAGTGGACAATGTCGGACCTGAGCGTGGCGAGTCTGGACAGTGGACAATGTCGGACCTGAGCGTGGCGAGTCTGGACAGTGGACAATGTCGGACCTGAGCGTGGCGGGTCTGGAGGACAGTGGACAATGTCGGACCTGAGCGTGGCGAGTCTGGACAGTGGACAATGTCGGACCTGAGCGTGGCGAGTCTGGACAGTGGACAATGTCGGACCTGAGCGTGGCGAGTCTGGACAGTGGACAATGTCGGACCTGAGCGTGGCGGGTCTGGACAGTGGACAATGTCGGACCTGAGCGTGGCGAGTCTGGACAGTGGACAATGTCGGACCTGAGCGTGGCGGGTCTGGACAGTGTACAATGTCGGACCTGAGCGTGGCGAGTCTGGACAGTGGACAATGTCGGACCTGAGCGTGGCGAGTCTGGACAGTGGACAATGTCGGACCTGAGCGTGGCGAGTCTGGACAGTGGACAATGTCGGACCTGAGCGTGGCGAGTCTGGACAGTGGACAATGTCGGACCTGAGCGTGGCGGGTCTGGACAGTGGACAATGTCGGACCTGAGCGTGGCGGGTCTGGACAGTGGACAATGTCGGACCTGAGCGTGGCGAGTCTGGAGGACAATGTCGGACCTGAGCGTGGCGAGTCTGGACAGTGGACAATGTCGGACCTGAGCGTGGCGAGTCTGGACAGTGGACAATGTCGGACCTGAGCGTGGCGGGTCTGGACAGTGGACAATGTCGGACCTGAGCGTGGCGAGTCTGGACAGTGGACAATGTCGGACCTGAGCGTGGCGAGTCTGGACAGTGGACAATGTCGGACCTGAGCGTGGCGAGTCTGGACAGTGGACAATGTCGGACCTGAGCGTGGCGAGTCTGGACAGTGGACAATGTCGGACCTGAGCGTGGCGGGTCTGGACAGTGGACAATGTCGGACCTGAGCGTGGCGAATCTGGACAGTGGACAATGTCGGACCTGAGCGTGGCGGGTCTGGACAGTGGACAATGTCGGACCTGAGCGTGGCGGGTCTGGACAGTGGACAATGTCGGACCTGAGCGTGGCGAGTCTGGACAGTGGACAATGTCGGACCTGAGCGTGGCGGGTCTGGACAGTGGACAATGTCGGACCTGAGCGCGGCGGGTCTGGACAGTGGACAATGTCGGACCTGAGCGTGGCGAGTCTGGACAGTGGACAATGTCGGACCTGAGCGTGGCGAGTCTGGACAGTGGACAATGTCAGACCTGAGCGTGGCGGGTCTGGAGGACAGTGGACAATGTCGGACCTGAGCGTGGCGAGTCTGGACAGTGGACAGTGTCGGACCTGAGCGTGGCGAGTCTGGACAGTGGATAATGTCGGACCGGAGCGTGGCGAGTCTGGACAGTGGACAATGTCGGACCGGAGCGTGGCGGATCTGGACAGTGGACAATGTCGGACCTGAGCGTGGCGAGTCTGGACAGTGGACAATGTCGGACCTGAGCGTGGCGAGTCTGGATAGTGGACAATGTCGGACCTGAGCGTGGCGAGTCTGGACAGTGGACAATGTCGGACCTGAGCGTGGCAGGTCTGGACAGTGGACAATGTCGGACCTGAGCGTGGCGGGTCTGGACAGTGGACAATGTCGGACCTGAGCGTGGCGAGTCTGGACAGTGGACAATGTCGGACCTGAGCGTGGCGAGTCTGGACAGTGGACAATGTCGGACCTGAGCGTGGCGAGTCTGGAGTACAGTGTCGGACCTGAGCGTGGCGGGTCTGGACAGTGGACAATGTCGGACCTGAGCGTGGCGAGTCTGGACAGTGGACAATGTCGGACCTGAGCGTGGCGGGTCTGGACAGTGGACAATGTCGGACCTGAGCGTGGCGAGTCTGGACAGTAGACAATGTCGGACCTGAGCGTGGCGAGTCTGGACAGTGGACAATGTCGGACCTGAGCGTGGCGAGTCTGGACAGTGGACAATGTCGGACCTGAGCGTGGCGAGTCTGGACAGTGGACAATGTCGGACCTGAGCGTGGCGAGTCTGGACAGTGGACAATGTCGGACCTGAGCGTGGCGAGTCTGGACAGTGGACAATGTCGGACCTGAGCGTGGCGAGTCTGGACAGTGGACAATGTCGGACCTGAGCGTGGCGAGTCTGGACAGTGGACAATGTCGGACCTGAGCGTGGCGAGTCTGGACAGTGGACAATGTCGGACCTGAGCGTGGCGAGTCTGGACAGTGGACAATGTCGGACCTGAGCGTGGCGAGTCTGGACAGTGGACAATGTCGGACCTGAGCGTGGCGAGTCTGGACAGTGGACAATGTCGGACCTGAGCGTGGCGGGTCTGGACAGTGGACAATGTCGGACCTGAGCGTGGCGGGTCTGGACAGTGGACAATGTCGGACCTGAGCGTGGCGAGTCTGGAGGACAATGTCGGACCTGAGCGTGGCGAGTCTGGAGGACAATGTCGGACCTGAGCGTGGCGAGTCTGGACAGTGGACAATGTCGGACCTGAGCGTGGCGAGTCTGGACAGTGGACAATGTCGGACCTGAGCGTGGCGAGTCTGGATAGTGGACAATGTCGAACCTGAGCGTGGCGAGTCTGGACAGTGGACAATGTCGGACCTGAGCGTGGCGAGTCTGGACAGTGGACAATGTCGGACCTGAGCGTGGCGGGTCTGGACAGTGGACAATGTCGGACCTGAGCGTGGCGGGTCTGGACAGTGGACAATGTCGGACCTGAGCGTGGCGAGTCTGGAGGACAATGTCGGACCTGAGCGTGGCGGGTCAGGACAGTGGACAATGTCGGACCTGAGCGTGGCGAGTCTGGACAGTGGACAATGTCGGACCTGAGCGTGGCGAGTCTGGACAGTGGACAATGTCGGACCTGAGCGTGGCGAGTCTGGACAGTGGACAATGTCGGACCTGAGCGTGGCGGGTCTGGACAGTGGACAATGTCGGACCTGAGCGTGGCGAGTCTGGACAGTGGACAATGTCGGACCTGAGCGTGGCGGGTCTGGACAGTGGACAATGTCGGACCTGAGCGTGGCGAGTCTGGACAGTGGACAATGTCGGACCTGAGCGTGGCGAGTCTGGACAGTGGACAATGTCGGACCTGAGCGTGGCGAGTCTGGACAGTGGACAATGTCGGACCTGAGCGTGGCGGGTCTGGACAGTGGACAATGTCGGACCTGAGCGTGGCGAGTCTGGACAGTGGACAATGTCGGACCTGAGCGTGGCGGGTCTGGACAGTGGACAATGTCGGACCTGAGCGTGGCGGGTCTGGACAGTGGACAATGTCGGACCTGAGCGTGGCGAGTCTGGAGGACAATGTCGGACCTGAGCGTGGCGAGTCTGGAGGACAATGTCGGACCTGAGCGTGGCGAGTCTGGACAGTGGACAATGTCGGACCTGAGCGTGGCGGGTCTGGACAGTGGACAATGTCGGACCTGAGCGTGGCGAGTCTGGACAGTGGACAATGTCGGACCTGAGCGTGGCGAGTCTGGACAGTGGACAATGTCGGACCGGAGCGTGGCGAGTCTGGACAGTGTCGGACCTGGGCGTGGCGGGTCTGGACAGTGGACAATGTCGGACCTGAGCGTGGCGAGTCTGGAGGACAATGTCGGACCTGAGCGTGGCGGGTCTGGACAGTGGACAATGTCGGACCTGAGCGTGGCGGGTCTTGACAGTGGACAATGTCGGACCTGAGCGTGGCGAGTCTGGACAGTGGACAATGTCGGACCTGAGCGTGGCGAGTCTGGACAGTGGACAATGTCGGACCTGAGCGTGGCGAGTCTGGACAGTGGGCAATGTCGGACCTGAGCGTGGCGAGTCTGGACAGTGGACAATGTCGGACCTGAGCGTGGCGAGTCTGGACAGTGGACAATGTCGGACCTGAGCGTGGCGAGTCTGGACAGTGGACAATGTCGGACCTGAGCGTGGCGAGTCTGGACAGTGGACAATGTCGGACCTGAGCGTGGCGAGTCTGGACAGTGGACAATGTCGGACCTGAGCGTGGCGAGTCTGGATAGTGGACAATGTCGGACCTGAGCGTGGCGAGTCTGGAGGACAGTGGACAATGTCGGACCTGAGCGTGGCGGGTCTGGACAGTGGACAATGTCGGACCTGAGCGTGGCGGGTCTGGACAGTGGACAATATCGGACCTGAGCGTGGCGAGTCTGGACAGTGGACAATGTCGGACCTGAGCGTGGCGAGTCTGGACAGTGGACAATGTCGGACCTGAGCGTGGCGGGTCTGGACAGTGGACAATGTCGGACCTGAGCGTGGCGAGTCTGGACAGTGGACAGTGTCGGACCTGAGCGTGGCGAGTCTGGACAGTGGACAATGTCGGACCTGAGCGTGGCGAGTCTGGACAGTGGACAATGTCGGACCTGAGCGTGGCGAGTCTGGAGGACAGTGTCGGACCTGAGCGTGGCGAGTCTGGACAGTGGACAATGTCGGACCTGAGCGTGGCGAGTCTGGAGGACAGTGTCGGACCTGAGCGTGGCGAGTCTGGACAGTGGACAATGTCGGACCTGAGCGTGGCGAGTCTGGACAGTGGACAATGTCGGACCTGAGCGTGGCGGGTCTGGACAGTGGACAATGTCGGACCTGAGCGTGGCGAGTCTGGACAGTGGACAATGTCGGACCTGAGCGTGGCGGGTCTGGACAGTGGACAATGTCGGACCTGAGCGTGGCGGGTCTGGACAGTGGACAATGTCGGACCTGAGCGTGGCGGGTCTGGACAGTGGACAATGTCGGACCTGAGCGTGGCGAGTCTGGACAGTGGACAATGTCGGACCTGAGCGTGGCGAGTCTGGAGGACAGTGTCGGACCTGAGCGTGGCGAGTCTGGACAGTGGACAATGTCGGACCTGATCGTGGCGAGTCTGGACAGTGGACAATGTCGGACCTGAGCGTGGCGGGTCTGGACAGTGGACAATGTCGGACCTGAGCGTGGCGAGTCTGGACAGTGGACAATGTCGGACCTGAGCGTGGCGAGTCTGGACAGTGGACAATGTCGGACCTGAGCGTGGCGAGTCTGGACAGTGGACAATGTCGGACCTGAGCGTGGCGGGTCTGGACAGTGGACAATGTCGGACCTGAGCGTGGCGAGTCTGGAGGACAGTGTCGGACCTGAGCGTGGCGGGTCTGGACAGTGGACAATGTCGGACCTGAGCGTGGCGAGTCTGGACAGTGGACAATGTCAGACCTGAGCGTGGCGAGTCTGGACAGTGGACAATGTCGGACCTGAGCGTGGCGAGTCTGGATAGTGGACAATGTCGGACCTGAGCGTGGCGAGTCTGGACAGTGGACAATGTCGGACCTGAGCGTGGCGGGTCTGGACAGTGGACAATGTCGGACCTGAGCGTGGCGAGTCTGGAGGACAGTGTCGGACCTGAGCGTGGCAGGTCTGGACAGTGGACAATGTCGGACCTGAGCGTGGCGAGTCTGGACAGTGGACAATGTCGGACCTGAGCGTGGCGAGTCTGGACAGTGGACAATGTCGGACCTGAGCGTGGCGAGTCTGGACAGTGGACAATGTCGGACCTGAGCGTGGCGGGTCTGGACAGTGGACAGTGTCGGACCTGAGCGTGGCGGGTCTGGACAGTGGACAATGTCGGACCTGAGCGTGGCGAGTCTGGACAGTGGACAATGTCGGACCTGAGCGTGGCGAGTCTGGACAGTGGACAATGTCGGACCTGAGCGTGGCGAGTCTGGACAGTGGACAATGTCGGACCGGAGCGTGGCGAGTCTGGACAGTGGACAATGTCGGACCGGAGCGTGGCGGGTCTGGTCAGTGGACAATGTCAGACCTGAGCGTGGCGAGTCTGGACAGTGGACAATGTCGGACCGGAGCGTGGCGAGTCTGGACAGTGGACAATGTCGGACCGGAGCGTGGCGAGTCTGGACAGTGGACAATGTCGGACCGGAGCGTGGCGGGTCTGGACAGTGGACAATGTCGGACCTGAGCGTGGCGAGTCTGGACAGTGGACAATGTGGGACCGGAGCGTGGCGAGTCTGGACAGTGGACAATGTCGGACCTGAGCGTGGCGGGTCTGGACAGTGGACAATGTCGGACCTGAGCGTGGCGGGTCTGGACAGTGGACAATGTCGGACCTGAGCGTGGCGGGTCTGGACAGTGGACAATGTCGGACCTGAGCGTGGCGAGTCTGGACAGTGGACAATGTCGGACCTGAGCGTGGCGAGTCTGGACAGTGGACAATGTCGGACCTGAGCGTGGCGAGTCTGGAGGACAGTGGACAATGTCGGACCTGAGCGTGGCGAGTCTGGACAGTGGACAATGTCGGACCTGAGCGTGGCGAGTCTGGAGGACAGTGGACAATGTCGGACCTGAGCGTGGCGAGTCTGGACAGTGGACAATGTCGGACCTGAGCGTGGCGAGTCTGGACAGTGGACAATGTCGGACCTGAGCGTGGCGAGTCTGGAGGACAGTGGACAATGTCGGACCTGAGCGTGGCGAGTCTGGACAGTGGACAATGTCGGACCTGAGCGTGGCGAGTCTGGACAGTGGACAATGTCGGACCTGAGCGTGGCGAGTCTGGACAGTGGACAATGTCGGACCTGAGCGTGGCGAGTCTGGACAGTGGACAATGTCGGACCTGAGCGTGGCGAGTCTGGACAGTGGACAATGTCGGACCTGAGCGTGGCGGGTCTGGACAGTGGACAATGTCGGACCTGAGCGTGGCGAGTCTGGAGGACAGTGGACAATGTCGGACCTGAGCGTGGCGAGTCTGGACAGTGGACAATGTCGGACCTGAGCGTGGCGAGTCTGGACAGTGGACAATGTCGGACCTGAGCGTGGCGGGTCTGGACAGTGGACAATGTCGGCAATCAGCGGGCATTCCCGGCCCTGTTCCGCCATGTTGGCTCATGAAGCGGGCGTGTCTGCGCCAGTGTTACGGCACGCTGCTCGTGTGTCACCTGTTCGTATGTCACCACCCGTGTCGCCGGCGGTGATCAATGCACAATCAGGACCGTCTGTTGTCTTGTTGGTGCCGGCACGGGGCACCGTCCCGCTCGGTTAGCGAACGAAGCAGAAATGGCGCTAAGCCGGAAACTTGGCAAATTCGGCGGGAAACGGCGCAGCTGAAGACATGCTGTAAAATGCGGCGGACGGCCAAGACTCGGCAAAGGGGTCTCAACGTGCTTCCCATGTCTGTCTCGGCATCAGTGTTCGTCACGGGCCCACCAACCCCCAGCCCGGCCCGGCCCAGGCCCATGCACACCAAGCTCAGGCCCGGACCAGGCCCAGTCAAATCTATAATATTGAGGCCCAGGCCCGGTCCGGCCCGTTCAGATTAAGCACATAAATATTTTCACAAAATTTGCAATCACTATTCTAGCATATTTACTTGTATACTATAAATGTGAAACAATGCACCAACTATGCTAACCAAAAACAAACAAAAAGCCACAGCCACAGCAACAGTGTGTCGCTGTGGAAGGGAACTGCTGGTTGAATTGTTTTGTTCAGCTCTGACCTGAGCTTCAACATTCCCAGCCCAGGTCTGTCCGGATCTCGGTGATTTCCTTAAAGTTGAGGCCCAGCCCAGGTCCAGCCCAGGTCCAGCCCAGGCCCAGCCCAGGCCCAGCCCAGGCCCAGCCCAGGCCCAGCCCAGGCCCAGCCCAGGCCCAGCCCAGGCCCAGCCCAGGCCCAGCCCAGGCCCAGCCCAGGCCCAGCCCAGGCCCAGCCCAGGCCCAGCCCAGGCCCAGCCCAGGCCCAGCCCAGGCCCAGCCCAGGCCCAGCCCAGGCCCAGCCCAGGCCCAGCCCAGGCCCAGCCCAGGCCCAGCCCAGGCCCAGCCCAGGCCCAGCCCAGGCCCAGCCCAGGCCCAGCCCAGGCCCAGCCCAGGCCCAGCCCAGGCCCAGCCCAGGCCCAGCCCAGGCCCAGCCCAGGCCCAGCCCAGGCCCAGCCCAGGCCCAGCCCAGGCCCAGCCCAGGCCCAGCCCAGGCCCAGCCCAGGCCCAGCCCAGGCCCAGCCCAGGCCCAGCCCAGGCCCAGCCCAGGCCCAGCCCAGGCCCAGCCCAGGCCCAGCCCAGGCCCAGCCCAGGCCCAGCCCAGGCCCAGCCCAGGCCCAGCCCAGGCCCAGCCCAGGCCCAGCCCAGGCCCAGCCCAGGCCCAGCCCAGGCCCAGCCCAGGCCCAGCCCAGGCCCAGCCCAGGCCCAGCCCAGGCCCAGCCCAGGCCCAGCCCAGGCCCAGCCCAGGCCCAGGCCCAGCCCAGGCCCAGCCCAGGCCCAGCCCAGGCCCAGCCCAGGCCCAGCCCAGGCCCAGCCCAGGCCCAGCCCAGGCCCAGCCCAGGCCCAGCCCAGGCCCAGCCCAGGCCCAGCCCAGGCCCAGCCCAGGCCCAGCCCAGGCCCAGGCCCAGCCCAGGCCCAGCCCAGGCCCAGCCCAGGCCCAGCCCAGGCCCAGCCCAGGCCCAGCCCAGGCCCAGCCCAGGCCCAGCCCAGGCCCAGCCCAGGCCCAGCCCAGGCCCAGCCCAGGCCCAGCCCAGGCCCAGCCCAGGCCCAGCCCCAGCCCAAACCCAGCCCAAACCCAGCCCAGGCCCAGCCCAGGCCCAGCCCAGGCCCAGCCCAGGCCCAGCCCAGGCCCAGCCCAGGCCCAGCCCAGGCCCAGCCCAGGCCCAGCCCAGGCCCAGCCCAGGCCCAGCCCAGGCCCAGCCCAGGCCCAGCCCAGGCCCAGCCCAGGCCCAGCCCAGGCCCAGCCCAGGCCCAGCCCAGGCCCAGCCCAGCCCCAGCCCTGGCACATGGCCCATAGGGCCAGCCCAGCCGTGACGAACTCTGCTAGGCATTGAGATGCAGACATATATCACTGCCAAAACAGATGCAGCTTAAATGGATATTGCCACCTCCGGAGGAATTCTAAAACGCAACTTAAATGAATGGTGGGGATCAACAATCGTGTATGTTCAACCTCAAACTTGCTCCTGCAGCACCTACAGCAGGGTATCAGCAATTTGTTTCTCCTGACTCCAAAACGTTGGTCCCAGCTGTACTCAGCACTAGATTCATGATGCTCTCACCCGGTTTGGCTGAGAAATTGGCGCCCGCCAAAAGCCGAAGCGTCCGAATTCGCCGAGACTTGACCTTTAAAAGTCTATCTGTGTTATAAGGTATTGGTCACAAATCTCTTACGGCCCCAAAGTCAAGCCATAGCCATTCTTGCTGTTTTATTCATGTTTTATTATGAAAGAGGCTATGGTTGTTGAAAATATAATTAAATGTATACGAATTTTAATTTTAAAGCGCACTGACGGAATGGTGATGTTGAGTTTGCAATAATCAAAAGCAAATAATAATCCGCAAAGAAGTGATTCTAAATAGTGATGAGGCGACTCCAATTTTACGAATGTGTGCCAATCATGAGTGGTGCAAATGTATTTTTTTTAAAATCTAATGGGGGAGTTTCGGGAACCAAGTTTTGCAGGTGAAATCGATCACGCTTAATCTACCGATACACACCAAAAACTCCATATTGGCCTGCGAGGTGGCAATATCCCTTTAAAGAAAACCATGAACTATCCTTGTGGACTTCTGAAATTCAATTAACGTGAAATACAATTAACTCCTGGCGGGGATGACCTGCGGCCGGTGGCAGCGGCCGCGTGCAAGGTCAGATGAAGCCAGCGAGCCGGGCGGACCGTCCTCAGTCGTTAGGAGGCGTCAAGGGCGGATCCAGCCGGCCGTTTTTTTTTTTGGGGGGGGGGGGGGCAAACCGTTTTTAGCGGACCTTACCTACCCCTAATTTCGAATTCCTTCCTGGATTTGGGCCACTTTATTTTGCAACTACACGATTTTTTGTTTAGATTTTCGACCTTTTGGGATATCGAAAAAGGAAAGATTGTCGGCTTGCAGTTTGTATTGGTCCGACATTGCCTTACACTGAGCAAAACTATGTCAATTGTCAGCTGTACCCAGGGGCGTCGCCGATAATTTTTGAGTGGGGGGGGGGGGGGGGGTCGGCTGAAATGACGAAAGAAAAATTACCCATTTTTATTCGTGTATTTAAGCCTTTGCAGCATTTTTAATGCAGACTGTCATGTTATAGTAAGTACTTGTTATTTAGCGCCGCGAAGTGGCGCGAAATTTTTACGGGTTTGCCTGATAAAACCCAGAAACATAGGCGGTGGGCCTTGTAGAGAATAAGCTAAACATGCTATTCATTCAATTCATCGTTACAACGAACCAAAGACGGTGGCGATGGCTTCGTTGTGACTATGGCCACTGATGTGACGCCGCGAAGCGACGTTAAATTTTTATTTTAGGTCGTGGGAAACGATTTGTTTTTATTGGAACCAGACTCAGGTAATCCCTATTCCTGGTTGCACATTTCGGTATGATTAAAAATATTGAAATTAAGGTAGTTTTTAATATACATATTCTTCGGATAGTAAATCACGATGACCAGTGGCAGTCAGCGCTCAATAGTACATATGATAATAATAACTGTATACATATGTACCGAACTGTAACAAGCAACTGGTAACAGTGCAAATGGTTTGAAAGCGGCAAACTTCTCCGCACATCATTAATAATAACACATATTTATATATATATACCGCACATAATTCCGCACACATTTTCTTTTCCGCATATTCCGAAAGCAGAACGACTTTTCCGCACATAAATGGTCCCTGCGGATCTGGAGGAGCCTGGGGCGAGATGGCTTAGGGAGATGGTCCTAACCTGGTCTCACTAATAGCTCCTCGGTCCAGCAAGTTGGGCACCGCTGGAGCTGCTTCCGGGTGCCGATGTCCGCGTCTTTGCATTCGCGTCGCGTTTTTCGGAACTCGGCAGACTAGCTAAACATGTAGCCCGCTTGAAAATTAATATTTGATGAAGGGAATGGGCCCTGGGGCTAGCAATTAGGCACCGCCAAGGAGAGACTGCCAGACACTTAACCCTATTAGTGGCAGGCTCCTGGCTACCCCTATTAGTGGGAGGGGGGGGGGGGGGGTTGGATTCCGCCCCCCGAAGATCTCGAGATCTACCCGTCCGATTTTCAAAAATCAAACGGCGTTTGATTCCCCTCAACACGATATATATTTATAAAAATGAAAATTCGAAATTTTTTGAAAGGGGGGCAACAGGGGGCAAAAACTACAAATATTAGAAGTATTTGTGATCCAACACAGCTGTCATGTTTTTAACCGATTTTAACGCAACTAATGGGGATCGATAGCTATTGAATTGGGGTTTAATATATGACGGTGACTTTTGCAAATTAAAAATCATAGACTTTTCAGGTCACTAAGTTTTGGGGTAAAATAAATGCCTTATAAAACCATCTTCTTCTTTCTCGATAAATGAAATGGTGCGCTATTGTGACATCCACTATAAAAATATAGTGGATTTGGCCCACTATATTTTTAGAGGGGCATATTTTCAACAATTTTGTATCTAAAAAAAATCATTCAGTTTTTGTTCGACCAGAGGGCCCCAAGGTCAACAAAAACTCGCCGTGTTTTTGCCAGGCTGGCTAAATTAACGGTGAGTTTTGTGAGAGTACCGTAGGCACAGGCCCTATTTCGTATACTGATGCACTAGCCAAAGGGACCAGGTCCAGTTGATGCTCCAAAGGCCTTAGTTGTTCGTCCATGAAGCCCCATATCGGCCTTCCCAGGGCTACGGTCGACCCTCTATTTGCCCCGGTCGACCGTCGCGGGGGACTAACCCTTCAGGATCCCCGACCGACCCTCCAAATTGGAAGGGCGCCCGTGACCGTGAGCATTATTGTGCTACAAAAAACTGCAACCATATTGAAGGAACTGTGATGTTTTGTTTGTTAGTTTGTTTTTTGCTGGCAATAGTCATTTTCGCCGAACCAGCAATACAACTTCGTTAGAAGGTGGGAAGCGCGGCGATAAGCGGGGAGGCGGTACCCTCCCTTTGCCGAGCCCCGCTGCCAACAGAATGTCAAATCAAATGAAGGGCCATACAATTCGCATCTTCTTGACATGCCAGCCAATGCAAAATCAAAGAGCACAAATAACTTAACTGTATTAGACCGAATGTCGATACCCGATGCATCAAGGGATAGACAGAGTCCAAGTTCGTGGTCAAACGCGACGCCAGGCAATGTCAGTGATCAATGCATTACAACAATCTGGACAGCGGACACAGACCCCGAGACTCCGGCCGACCCGAGTCTCGGGGTCGGCCGGAGTCCAGACCAACACCGAATCCAGACAACCCTCTCCAGCACGCTGGGGCGTTGCCCTCCCGTGTAGGACGCCACACCTCACCACAGCGCAACAGAACGCTCGCTCAGCCGCCACGCCAATTTATCGAACCACCACGACTCAACGAGAGGCAAACCAGACGAGCGTGTGTCACACACCCGGGCAACAACACCGCATCAGACGGCGTTCCATCGGAGACGACGACGCGCGGAAAACTGTCACTGGAGCTGTTAAATGTTCAGTCCCTTCTTCCAAAATTACCGGACATTCGCACTGATGTTTCCCTTCGGTCTCCAGAAATGCTATGTTTTACTGAGACCAATCTGAAGTCAACGACGCCAGACCGATTTATTACAATTCCAGGGTATCGCCTTTTTCGGCTGGACAGAAAAACAGGACGTAAAAAATCTGGAGGAGGGGTCGCAATATTTGTGAAGGAACATTTATCCGCCAATATAATTAAAGTGAAAACGACTGAATCAGACTCTCATGTAGAGGCGCTCTGGGTCAAGGTGAAAATTGACAAAAAGAAAGCAGCCACTTTGGCTTGTGTCTATCGACCACCTTCATCAAACCACGCTCAAATTCAAGCGGATTTCAACGATTTAGAGGAACAAATCCAACAAATAATTACGGCCTCTTCATCTCACCGTATCATTTTAGCGGGTGATCTGAATTCAGACCCTCAAACAAATCCAGCAGCAAATGAAAGGCTTCGGGAATTAGAAAGGTACGGGCTGAACTGTGTAGTACGCGAACCTACCTTTTATCGTGACCGTACGCGCTCATTACTTGATGTTGTGCTGATGTCTGATTCGTTGTGTAACGACCAATCACTAACAATGTGTTCTGTCCAAAAATGTGATTACGCGAGTCACCACCGATGTGACTGTGGGAGTATGTGTGGGAGTAACGGTGCCCCGAGCCAGACAAAGGGCGCAGTACAGGACGGGCCGGAGATGGCGAACATTCGATAATGGTGCGTTTTTGACTGATGTAAGGAACATTGGATGGCACTCTGTTGTAAAACAAAATGAAACATGTCAACAGCAGTGGGAGGCTTTTTCAAATACGCTTAACGAAATGTTAGACTTCCATGCTCCTATCAGAAAATTTAGAGTTCACAACCCCCGTCCCCCACCGGTTTCGAATGAAACCCTCAATCTGATGAAGCAGCGCAAACGATATAAAGAAACAAACGATCCAGCGTATCAGGAAATCAACACATTAACTAAACGGGCGATTCGCAAAGACTGTCGGGCAGATATAGCAAACCGCGTCCACAACTCAACATCCTCGTCATTGTTTCAGAAATTAAAATATGTAATTGCACCTAAACGTGGATACACAAAGCAACCGCAAAATTTAACACCAGATGACCTGAACGATTACTTTACAGCAGTAGGTACACACACTAGAGACGAGGTGGTTGCCGACTTCGACCGTTCGGGCCGAGAGAAGCTTTTTACTCGACTACCTAGGGTCAACGCTGGGTCAATGAGGCTCACACCAGTCACGTTGACTGAACTAAGGTGTGCTTTATTTTCACTACCCAACACAGACTCTTCAATAGAAGGCGACGTCCCAATCCAAATTTTAAAACTGACATTTGATGCAATTGGACGCTACCTTTTACGTATCATTAACACTAGCTTTGTCTCTGAAACCGTGCCCTCTGCCTGGAAAAGGGCGACCGTCATTCCTCTATTTAAAAGAGACGATCCATCTAAAGCATCAAATTTTAGACCTATCACGAAAGTTCCTGGTATATGCAAAGTAGTAGAAAAGTTAGTACAAAAACAGTTGACAAGCTACCCCCAGAGCCAAAATCTATTGAGCGAAGATCAACATGGTTTCTTGCCGCAACATTCGACATGTACCGCCCTATTGACAATGACTGACGAAATTCTCAGGGGCATGGATCGATCCCAAATTTCCATATGGTTCTCATTGATTTGAGTCGCTGCTTCGATGTTATTGATCACAAAACGCTCATTAATAAATTAGAATTGTTGCAAATTTCATCAGGCTGGTTTAAAAGCTACCTACACGGACACGTACAACGGGTTAAAGTAGGGGAAAGTTTTTCAAAGCCACTTCCTATCACAATTGGGACTTTCCAGGGTACTTGTCTCGGCCCATTACTGTACAACATTGCTAGCAACGATCTCGCATGCCACATTCCAGCTAAAATCAATGGCTTCAAGGTCACATCGGTGCGTTATGCCGATGACACACAGCTCGCTGTCACAGGCCCTCGAGATCAAATTGGGGAACTACAAAGGAGCATGGAAGAGTTGCTAGTAACGATGTCAACGTGGTTCCAACAACATGGCATGAAGGTTAATGCGGCAAAAACTGAATTTATTTTGTGTGGAGACAGGAGGCAGTTAAAGCGTATTGCGCAGCCCCCATTATTTTATTTTATGGGAGAGCAAATTCAATGTTCCAACAAAGTCAAAAATTTAGGAGTGGTGATGGATGAAACATTGTCATGGGAATATCATATAAAAAACATCACTGATCGCTGCTTTGGAATTTTGATCGGATTAAGCCATGTAAAGCATGCCTTTCCTGCTGAAGTGTTGCCGCGCATTGTCGATTGTCTGGTGCTATCACATGTGAGATACTGTGTACAAGTGTATGGCAGTGCCAGTGTGACGTCTCTTAAGAACATCCAAAAAATCTTAAATTTTGCCGCACGAGTCATATCAGGACGCAGGAAATACGACCACATCTCTGATGTATTGCGTGAATTAGGTTGGCTAAATGCGTTAGATTTAGTAAAATACTCTGACTTGTGCATGTTGCATAAGGTTATAACTAGAGCGAAACCTTCGTCGTTGGCGTCGCGCATCCAGTTCAACTACGAAATACTGGAGCGTGATACCCGACAATCGAAACATCTAGCCTTGCCTCGACCTAGAAACAATCACGGAAAGCGCACATTCTTGTATAGGGCTAGCCATTCATACAATGCGCATATTTAATCTCAGTGTGTTCTGAATGCAGTGTCGCCCATTAGATTTTACACTTGCTCAATAATTGTACGATGTCGGCAAAACAGGGCAAACTGTTTTAGCTCACTTTTTACTGTTTTAGCTCACTCATTTTTATGTGCATGTATGGAAGACCGAAGAATAACCCTGTCGTGTGGAACGGTCTGTTTACGTTAATACATACATACATACCCTCCCGGCAGGTGTGTGTGTGTGTGTGTGTGGGGGGGGGGGGGGGGGGGAGATCGTGGCTATAGGCCCCTCGGGCAATCTGAGGGAAACAAAATATGTGTAAAATTTTAATTGAAAATGGGGTCCCACTCAATATAGTGGGCCAAATCCGGGGAGTTTTTACATTTTGGGGTTAAGTAGGGGGCCCTCGACTGTCATTCGAGGGCCCTGTACCTATTCATTTTCAGTTAATGGGGCAACTGACGGGCACGGGCCCTTGCCTTGGACCGGGCCCCCTGTGTTAAATACCCCTATCCGGGGACCCTGTGTTCATTACCACTACCAGGGGCCCCCTGACCGACAAAGGGGTTTCTGATAGTCCCAGGGGCCCCCGAGATGCCGGCAAAAGGAGACCTCTGGCTGTCATGGGGGGGGGGGGGGGTGCCTATTCTTTTCCAGTTAATGGGCCTCTTATCTTGTACCCGGGACCCCCGACCCCCTGTCTGGTACCAGGGGCCCCTGTACTCACTAATACTACCTGTGGGCCCCCTGACTGACAGAGGGGTTACTCATTGTCTCAGGGACCCCCGCGTTGCGCAAGAGGCCCCTTTTATCCGTCCCCGGGTGCCCCCAGGTGAGGATAATTTTAGGATAAAAATTGTCTAATAAAAAAGTTGAAAATGGGACCCCTTCAAAACAAACTAGACCAAATCCAGTGAGTTAAAAATTCGGGGTAGGTAGGTTGGGCCCTCCATTTGTAATAGGCCCTTTTCAGAGGCCTGGACAAATTCCCATGGGTCCTGTCGTCGCTCCAGGGGCCCTGGCCGGTCATCCATGAATATCCAGATGGACCTTACATGGGCCCCGGTCGACCCTCTAGGTTGAGTTGAGTTGATAATATTTATTAACATATAGCATATTAGTACGAGACAGTATCGGAGATCGGTACATAAGCACAATACTTAAATCTGGGCACCTCTCTCCACACCCATACGCGTGCAGGCACGCATGCCTTCACGCTCACTTACACACACTCACAAATGCAAATTTGCAAGCAAGTGCTTTCACACATACATGCAGACATACACGCAGACATACACGCAGACGTACACGCAAACACACACGCGCACACACGGCAGTTCGTTTCGTACACTTCAGATCAGTGACCGCCGCACGTGGAAGGACGCCCGCCCGCCGCGCACCCGCAGAGCCAGTCGCCGCCGCCGCCAAGGTGCCCCGGTCGATCCCCGAGGAGCCCAGCCGACCTCCCAGGATCCCCGCCCGACCCTCCAATGGATGATTTATTACCCCTGTTATCACATGGTGCTGGAAATAGGGTCCGGGTATATACGGCCAAAGGGGCACATACGGCCAAAGGGGCACGTACAGACCTGCAGGGCCTCGGGGGGGGGGGGGGGGGGGCAATTGCCCAGTTTGCCCCCCCTTGTGTACGTCTATGTCGTAAATCCATCCCATCAAAACATTCTACTAAATGTATTAAAAAACAAACTTTAGCTAAAAATAGCGAGTCAAAAGTATTAAATATAACTTTGTGTTGTCACAACAAACCAGCATATTTTGGAACTCGAACTCGCGTTGTCTGCAAATCTGACCTTATGTCTACAGCTAAAGGAGTCCCTAACCTTTAGAAAACTGGTGATGCATTTATTATTTACAAAGCAGAAAAACGAGGACGAAATATGTCGCCGCGTTTTTATTTTATTGTCACTGAATACGAAGCAATAACACTTATTTGCAAGTAGTTCACTACAGCTTAAAGGGAGTGTGTCTACTCACACCGCTTATTCTTGGTTCTTGAAACTGGTTTATAGACCATAATTTTCTGAATCGAATTCTGCCTTTCATTTTTCCAGATTCACACTAGTTGCTGAGATATTCCAAGGACCCCAGGAACTGGCTGGTAGCAACAATCTATCGGGTAGACCCCAGAGGGCTTACCACTACTAGAAGCATTACTAATATCGAAATAACCATACAAATTTGCTAGCATATCGTTAGCGCCGGCCAATAGAATTTCGACAAAACAGCTCGTGAGCGCTGATAGCAGCTTCCGAACAGATCCTCGATGGTCATTTTGCTTTTCGACGGTTTGTTAACATTGCTCGTAGTCGTATGGATTGTTTATTGTCCTAGGTGCGCCGTTTTACATAACATCTTCTTCCCTCTGACTATAATAGCGATCGTGTTATCCATATCGAAGAGAAAAAAAAATAAGCAAAAAATAATATAAGTGAAAATTCAACTAAAGGGGCTCCAGATATGCATTTTTTCGTATCCAACAATCAAACCAATAGCATCTTACCGTCATAATTTTTTTTTGTTGACATTCCAAAACAGTAGACACACTTCCTTTAACCCTCGCCAGTGCAGGGGGTTGATGCCACCCCCTCGGTTTTCGGGAATAACTCGCGTAAATATAAACTGATTGCGATGAAACTTTCAGTACCCTACTTGTGAACAACTTGACACATATTTTTTTTTTTTTTGTAAGTTGTAGGTCACATGCACCGTGACCTTTGACCTGGTTTTCAAGGTCATGTCAGGCGCAACTGGCGTCCCGTAGTATTGCTCATTGTAACTTGTGCAGTTTCATAGTGTTTGTTGTTCAGGAGCATATGCACAGGTGTTTCCAGGGGACAGTTGTGGTTCCCACTGAGATTGTGACCTCGATTGACCTTTTCAGAGGTCAACCGAGGTCACTGACCTCCGATGACCTCATATTACTCTTTTGGCTTCTGGCAGTTTCTAGGACATTTTGTGACGCTGATTTCAAATATGGGATCCATTTAACATAATTATATGTTCCACTGGGGTCATGCGCCCCAACAGGTCAACCGAGGTCACTGACTTCAAATGACCTAGCATGACCTGAGATGACCTTTTTATAATTTGGCAGTTTCTAGGACATTTTGTGACGCTGATTTGAAATGTGGCACCCATTTAGCATAATTATATGGTCATTCGCGATTCTAGCTCGATTAAATTAAATTTATACGCATTTCCAATTTTGTTGAATTGTGGGTCATTGACATGACTTCAGAGGTCACCTAATGACCTAGGACCTTACAATCGGGTAGCAATGGCTTCCTCTCGTGACAAACAACACGCTCGTTTTTTAATCGAATCTCTATCCCAATTAGGGGGGAAACGCTAAGCGGGGGGGGGGGTCGTACCCCCCCCCCCCCCTCCCTTGCACGGTCACGCACTGATCGGACGCTGCACGGGCGAGGGTTAACCCGTGCCGTGCCGGTCCTCCGCGGCGCCACCTTCGCCGTGCCGGGGGGGGGGGGGGGGGGGCGTTTACACGCCCCCGAACTCGGCTCCTATGCGACGTAGCAAAAAAAAATACCGTTCGAATACTCGTCAAAAATCATTTGGAAACTATGTCGGTCATTTTTGGCTCAGATCAATATTGAGGTCACCAGAGTCATCAAAGGTCAGATTTTCCAGTTTAAGGACTTAGCTTCGAACACCCCAAAATATCTCGAGAATTATGATAGCTAGTAACAAACGGAAAAAGCAATCGAAAGCTCTTAATAAATGCAGTCGCATTTGTTTTCTCAAATTTTAGCTCAGGTCAATAGTTTATGATCAAGAGGTCATCCAAGGTCAACAGGGCTATTTTTTTATCTCTCGCAAAAACAGTGTTTCACAAATTGTTTTTACCTAATAAAGATAAGGAAATAATGTTGACACCATCGTGTTTCTCTTGTCAAGGCCCTTGAATCCTATTCCTATTGACTAGGTTAGGTCAACATAAAAATTTGACCTCAGGTCAAGGTCAAGTGGTGACCCAAGTAGGTTATGTTGCATATTGCGAGACGTGTCTTGACTAGACAAACACATTGGTGCCGGTGGCACTTCTCTATCTTCATACTGTCGAAAGGTATTGACACAAAAGTGTTGTTGACCTCGGATGACATCGGCTGACTCTGTAGGGATCACTGAACAAAAAATGCACCTGGATCATCAATAATAACCTAAGATAACATGATCCAGAAGGAATTTGACTGATATCATTCGTATCCTCGGAATAGGAAGCATTTAAATATTTTCCCAATTGACTTATAATGGGGAGGTCACGAAATTGGCCCGGCCTTAAGTCACCGATATCAAAAATAAATACGGTATTTAAAAAGATATACGAATGGTAGGCACCTATGACCTTATGAAATCCTGTAAGTTTGGAACCAATCGATCAGAAACTGTGGCTGTGGTACGACGGCAAACTTTTTAAAGATGGGGTCACCTGACCTGGCCTGGTGAGCTGACCTAAGATGTCCCGAGGTCAACATTTTTACACAATGTGGACAATTGATGCCGGAGCAGCTGTACCAAAACGGCGGCGCAGCTATCCTCGAGTTTTTTTTTGGGGGGGAGCGTCTAAACGCCCCTCCCCCCTTCGGTACGGCGTAGGTTAATGCATCTAATATATTCCATAAAATGATAGCAAGCGTGGACAATATTTTTTCATCATTGAGACCTTGTTAATAACGCCTTACATCAATAACATCAACAGACCACAAATAAAACGAGATAGAGCCTGCGCGACGGAAGGCTGCTCAATTTAAGCAGTATGTGATTCAGTTTTGTTATTCGGCATAACACATGATCACAGGCAGTGTCGGCGGAACGGTTCTGGGCAAGGGGTCGCACTTCGAGTCACGGCGGCCAGGCACGTAGCCAGGATTTTTTATCAGTGGGGGGAGGGGGGGGGGGGGGGGGGGGGGGGGGGGGGGGGGCTGGGAGGGGGCACGTCAGTGGACAATAAAATTTCACTCCTCAGCCCAAATGTTGTTGACCGGGGGAAGGGAAAGGGGGGGGGGGGGGGGGGGTGGTCGGGTCATCAGCAAAATCGTATCAAAAGAAAAGTTAAATTGTAAGCACAGGCCAAGGTCACAAACGGTCACTATGTGCAACATATATACGAAAGTCATGCAACATATGTTTTATGGGTTATTTTACACGTATAATTATATAGTAGCAGCCATTTTCACAACTTAACCTCATATAAGGTCAAGGGCAGGTCACATAAGGTCAAAATTTGAAATTGATTAATCTAAATAAAAAGGCATGTTTCTAGACCAGTTTTGTCTCAGAAATACAACGGGGGCATTTATTTGTCTGTATCTGGTCGCTAAAAGCAAAAAAACGCAACTTAAAAAATGACGTCATGAGTTACTTATACTTAGTCATACGTCAGTCAAAAATAAAAATATTGCTTTGAAATTTGGTTTGAATATCTTCAATATTTGTTTATCTAATGTATATTGCGTTTTTAAATATCTTCCAAATTTAGATTTGGTTGAAATTGTCCCGAAAAAAAAATGTGGGGGGGCGAAAAAACGAAATTTTACAACTCCGAGATGGCCATTTGAAAGAGAATGTAATTTCCTTTCTTTTGACGTTTTTCATTTGCAATTGTCAGCAAAACTCGATTTTCTACGGTTTTTCAAACATTAATCGTTTTTCCACCAAAAATTGGATGACATGACGTCATTAAAACGTGATTACCTCCCAAAGTACTACATCAATTTCATTTTTTTTAGAAGACTTAGAATTGATGCACCATAAGGTGCTGTAAGTTTTACGCCAATATCTATCATAATTTTCAAGTTATTCTGGGGGCCGAAAATCCGGGAGGGGGGGGGGGGGGCAGATATCCCCCCCAGCAGGGCGCGGGTTAAGTCTAAGCTGCGCATTATGTGTATTAGCGTGGTCTAAACTACTACATGATATTGACGCAACGTCTGGCCTATTCAACGGAAATGACAGGCCTGTATTATCACGCTTGTAAAGAATCACGGCAATATACAAATGTGTTTCCATCAGTGGCGCACGCAGGGGGAGGGGGGGGGGGGGGTTCAAAGGGGTCCTGAAATTTCTGAGGGGGCCCGCATTAAACGGACCCGTATTCCGGCCCATACCTGGCAGGGGCCCGGTGCTGGCAAAGGCGTGATATGGGACCCGGTCAGGACGAGGGCCCGG
The DNA here is from genome assembly GCA_036785665.1 of Chirona hameri. Taxonomy (NCBI): domain Eukaryota; kingdom Metazoa; phylum Arthropoda; class Thecostraca; order Balanomorpha; family Balanidae; genus Chirona; species Chirona hameri. Next base: position 85,043 of record JAXIVJ010000475.1, read on the forward strand.
TCCTTGCATATTCTTGATGCGGGCCGTCTCTGGTAGGGGCCCGGTCTTGGTCAGGCCCGATCGAGGCAGGGGCCCGGTGCTGGCAAAGGCGTGATATGGGGCCCGGTCAGGACGAGGGCCCGGGCACAACAGGGCCCGCTCCTTGCAAATTATTTGATACGGGCCCCTTCCTGATAGGGGCCCGTTCCTGGTAGGGGCCCGTTCCTGGTAGAGGCCCGTTCCTGGTGGGGGCCCGATCAAGACAGGGCCCCGGTGCTGGCAGAGGCGTGATATGGGACCCGTTCCTTGTAGGGGCCCGGTCTTGGTCAGACCCGATCGAAGCAGGGGCCCGGTGCCAGCAAAGGCGTGATATGGGGCCCGGTCAGGACGAGGGCCCGGTCAGGACCAGGGCCCGGTCACAACAGGGCCCGCTCCTTGCATTTTTTTAGACGGGCCCGTTACTGGTAGGGGCCCGTTCTTGGTAGGGGCCCGATCAACGCAGGGCCCGTTGCTGGCAGAGGCGTGATATGGGGCCCGGTCAGGTCTAGCCTCTGGCAAAAACTAGTGGCTAGAGCAAACATGAACTAAATTTATCCTTTTACAACTGAGAAATATGCGTGTTTTTTCCCCATAGGGTTACATGGAAAAGGTCACGATTATAACTTGACCTTAGGTCACCGATATAGAAAATCCGAGATATTGTAGGCCCTAATGACCTCATGACATGCCATGAGTTTCATGTCGCTCGATTAACCACTGTGCCGGTGGTGTTACCTATAAATTGTTTGGTCATGTCATTTGACCTGACCTGGTGACCTGACCTGACCTGTCCGGGACCTATTTTTTTGCCAAAACGTGGCGTAGCTATTCATTTCAAGTTGCTGAAAGTTTTAAGTCCATATCTCTATGCGTTTTCTGATTATGGCGAGAAAAAAAAACAAGGAGGGGGGGGGGGGGGCGAAAAAACGCCCCCGCCCCCGAGCGCCTCCAGGGTGAATTCCTATTCCGTTCGCGAACTTAGCCTAGCGTAGTTTATACGGGACTTTGACGTCCAAAGGCTGGGACTTTTTAACCTGTAGAGAACATGAATCTGGGTGGTTAGAAAGGAAAAAGGCGCCATAATTTGGTACAATTTCTAAAATTGCCTCAATTTCCGAAGAGATAATTCATTGATGCCTAGAGAATATAAAGTCCCGTTTAAACGCGGTTTCTATCTACACTACAATTTGCGCATAAGCACCTCAAATATCTATGGGCGTAGCCAAATAATATTGTAACGCTCAACTTCACCGATGAAATAAAATGCTTCGCTATTTGGCACATGTTACGTGCTTTCCATACATTTTATAATTAGGCCTAAATCACGAACCTTAGTCATACCAAATTTAAGGGGGCACTTTGATATGAGTGCCCAAATTGCAAATTCAAGGGGGGACGGTGCCCCGGTGCCCCCCCCCCCGTTCCGCCGCCTATGATCTCAGGACACTGTAACCATGTGATAACAGCTTCAAATTCGGCCCCAGTAATCAATGGTAAGATGAGTCGGCAGTTCTCTCGGGGAGATAAACGACACATAATTACAGGGTGGTGAAGGCATGGCATTTACCAGCAATATTTTGAACAAAGAAATGCAGTTACACTTTGCTACGAAAATATTTTCCATTACGGACACAACCTAGGGGGCCTTTTGCATCATTGGTTTGGAAAATGGAGAAGCCATCCGTCCTTGTGATCAATTCATGGACGTGATCATCCAAATCACCACAAGAGACAATAGACAATGCTTCAACAAATGTTTCGCAGCTGCATACAGCCGCTTTACCTGAAGGCACGTGCTCCGTATGCTGCACGTGCTCCAGCTGCAGTCTCAACAGCTGCGTCACCTGACTGCGGAACAAACAACGGCTCTCATCTGCCGCCCAACAGCGCTAATTTCGCCTACAGCAATTAAAGCTACCAATGCAGCTTATTACAGTCTGACAGTGCTGGTCTGTCGATTTGTCTCTCAGCGGCTGGCTAATTTGAAAGAAACGTACTTAGGCTGGATTCGTATCAGACATTTATAACAGTTCATTGAGCTGTCGGACCCTGCTGCAGACAGCGAGCCAAAATTGAATGTGGTCAATTACCTGTCGTCGAGAGCCGGTCTTCATCTGGTGCGCTGCGCCCATTTGCCAACAAAGACAGGTAATTTGTGTGGCACAAGCGGGCCTGGACATACGGCAGTCCAAAACAGCCAACACCTTTTAGAAACAGGCATTTTTAGTTCAGCAAAATCTCTATGAGTACCTAATTAAGTCGATTCTTATATCCTTCGTCCATGAAAGAACATCTGGGCCTAGGATTAATTAAAGGAAACCAGTCACTTTGCCAAATTGCTGCGAATGTACTAAGAACGGGTATTCGTACATGGAAATGTTGAATATGGCATTGGTTCGGCTAAATTATCAAAATATACCTTACAAAATAGAAAGATAAATATTTTGAAACATAGACCCACATTTTCAGTAGGTATAGATTGCTAAAGTGGCGCATGTTGTTTTGATTGCGTTTGCGTTTGATTTGTGTGTGCGTCGAAGGAAGAAAAGAAGTAACTGAAACAAATTATGTTAAAATAATTATAACATTGGTAGGCTAATTTTAAGTACCGATGAAGCACAACGTACAAATGAAATGATTATCTCATCATTGGTCACACAACCCTTCACAGTGAAGGGTTCACTCACTGATCCAACACCGCTTCTTTTAACACATGCTTCCATAATCCATAGGAAGCTTTTCGACACACGCTTTTTTGACAAAGCGCTGAATGACAGGATATAACTTCAAATATGTTGGGCAGGAGAGTCCCTACAACCAAACAGAGTATGCCGTAAGTGATTTCTCGACATGGCCTCCAAAACCGCCATCTCAGTTAAAAATCCCATTATGAAAGCATGATTGGTTTCCTTTAAGATTTCTCAGAAACTGTGGAGAAACTATTTCCCAGACATATATATTTCAAAAGTTAGAGAGCATACTAATCTACACTGGTGACTGGTGACTGGTGACTGGTGACTGGTGACTGGTGACTGGTGACTGGTGACTGGTGACTGGTGATGCACCGCCCTAAATCGTTCGAAATGTTTATTTGTGATCATACTCTTTACTCAGGGAACGGAATGACAATTGACAAGCAAATGAAAACTAGCAATTTTATCATACCAAGGATCATGCCACTCGCACAATCCCAGCAACTGCCAATGCATTTTAATGGCTGCCAATGTTTCTAACGTGAATGGTTCATTTATTCTTGCGTTTAGGTTCCAGTCAAATCCTTTGTCCAGACAGCATAACGAGGAAAATGTCATACCCATAAAAGTCCCGGTTTAATGTTGCCGAAACTTTAATCTACCTGCCTAATCAAGCCAGCTGGTTAATATTGCGAACATGACAACGGGAATCACGAGCTCGTTTGAGCTGCATATTGCGACTTCCAGCACTGCATTCATACGGTGATCAGCGTCTTTAGCAATGGTAAAAGCCTCTTTGTTGGCGCCCAGTCCGGCAGAGAATCACAGGAGAATGGCTCTGTAATGGATGGTTGTCAATCCGCCCAGTCCGGCAGAGAATCACAGGCGAATGGCTCTGTAATGGATGGTTGTCAATCCGCCCAGTCCGGCAGAGAATCACAGGCGAATGGCTCTGTAAAGGATGGTTGTCAATCCGCCCAGTCCGGCAGAGAATCACAGGAGAATGGCTCTGTAAAGGATGGTTGTCAATCCGCCCAGTCCGGCAGAGAATCACAGGCGAATGGATCTGTAATGGATGGTTGTCAATCCTCCCAGTCCGGCAGAGAATCACAGGCGAATGGCTCTGTAATGGATGGTTGTCAATCCGCCCAGTCTGGCAGAGAATCACAGGCGAATGGCTCTGTAATGGATGGTTGTCAATCCGCCCAGTCCGGCAGAGAATCACAGGCGAATGGCTCTGTAATGGATGGTTGTCAATCCGCCCAGTCCGGCAGAGAATCACAGGCGAATGGCTCTGTAATGGATGGTTGTCAATCCGCCCAGTCCGGCAGAGAATCACAGGAGAATGGCTCTGCAATGGATGGTTGTCAATCCTCCCAGTCCGGCAGATAATCACAGGCGAATGGCTCTGTAATGGATGGTTGCCAATCCGCCCAGTCTGGCAGAGAATCACAGGCGAACGGCTCTGTAATGGATGGTTGTCAATCCTCCCAGTCCGGCAGATAATCACAGGCGAATGGCTCTGTAATGGATGGTTGCCAATCCGCCCAGTCCGGCAGAGAATCACAGGCGAATGACTCTGTAATGGATGGTTGTCAATCCGCCCAGTCCGGCAGAGAATCACAGGCGAATGACTCTGTAATGGATGGTTGTCAATCCGCCCAGTCCGGCAGAGAATCACAGGCGAATGGCTCTGTAATGGATGGTTGCCAATGACATATCCGAGTATCGGAGAAGAGAGACCGAATACATAATGGACATGGAAGCGAGGTATGAGTACTGAGTAGCTGGTCACACACTGTTATTACTTCGCCCACCGATAGAAGTCGTCCAGAAGGGTTTCACAATGCAAATTTATACATCTAAATCGCACAAAAATATCCTTTGTTTGCATGGAATGACCAGACGTCAGACGAGTAACTATAACCACTGGGTCGCTTGGGTATTACCATTGGTGGAACTACCATTAGGGTGCTTGGGGTCGGGGCCCATGTCACTTTTGACGCACTGGGTATCGGCCCCCTGTGCGTACGTGTACTGTAACATGGGATAACATTAGAGATAGATGAAAATTGCTAGGGGCAATGTTCCTAATGTCCCCCAGTGGTGGCGACCCCCATGGATCCCTGAGCCAAAAAAAGCGCTCTCCACAAAATTGAATGATGAATTTAGGATCCCAGCAGATCCCATATCTATATAGAGAAGTAGAACAGTTCTGAAAACTGACAAGATCGCAAGTTGCTGCCGTCATCGCTGCTGCTGACCTAGAACTTGAATCACCCCGCAGATGTCGGTAAGTTGGCACGATAACAGAAACACATCGCCCCAGTCAGCTACTGTTCCCTTTGATGATCAGTAGAAGCAGGCATGTTTTGAGGCAACACATGCAGTCTGTACTTGGTTTCTATTGACATTGACCTCATTTTCCTGTGCATTCTGAAGCTCCACCCTGCACCGAGATAATTCTCCGGATACTGCTGTATGGGCACACTGTATAACCGTGGGCACACTCCTGTAGGGGAAGTAGGTGAAACACAGCGAAACACAAAGTTCTATGCTTCATTTCGTCCATTGAATGAACATTTAATTAGTGAAAACTGCATTACCATTTCGACATTATGCTGTGAAGCGTTGTTTTGAGGCCTTATTATCGTAATGAATGCTTGTAACATATGCAACACCGGGCGCAATGCGGCGAGGAAGATTTCCTCTGTATGAAGTACCAATCACACAGTGTTTATCTAATTTCGTTACATAGTTAGCCAGACTTCATTTTGATATGCAAACGCAGCTCATAACAAAGATATTTGTGATAATAACTTATTAGAACAAGTCAAGCGTCTATTGCTTCCATTCGACCGTGTTCTGGTCATACACTGCTGTATATGAGATGCATTTTGCATGCATAAAGAGTTATAGCAGGTTTTATCATTTTGCAACGGGAAAAGGCTAAACACTCATACTCAACTCAATGTCACGGGAACGTGATGTTTAGCGAATGACAGATATCTTTTTATGAGGAATATATTTATATGAGGTTAAATATTCGTGCAGCCCTCCCGGCAAATAAGACGTTGAGATCTGAACCAAAGAAACAGGAAAAAGAATAAAAAAGTTTGTCAGAAAGTTCGCCAGCAATTTCCCAGTTTCCAATTACCACACCATTTCGTTCAACTATAATCTTAACGATCAGGTCACTTCGACGCCACAAATACTCTGCCAGCAATATCAACATTACACCTCATTGGGGTTTCGTGAGGCGGGCCAGTGTCTTACTAATCCTCCCACACCCGCCGTGCCTCCCTCCCCGTCCCCCTCCCTCCCCCCCGCTCCCCGTGGCCGCTCCGGAGTAGACTGTCTGCCTGTGAGCAGTGAGCAATCAGCGCCAACAACGCTGGCAGAGCGCCGCACCTGCGCAGCAGACGGACCGCCAGCTGCACCCAAAATAGCTGCCACGCGCTCCACTGCCGCCGCCAGCAGCACATGAGCCGCCGCAGCCCTGCGAACACAGCTCAGCTGACTCGGCACGACTCACGGAGAGCAGGGAGGCACCACAGTCTACAGGCGTCACGGAGTTCCGCTCCCTGGTGAGTGCAGCACCTACCGCCAGGCCCACGCTGGGGTTCAAGTAACCCCGAGGAGCCTTCTATGGATTTGCTCAGACGTATTTGTTGTGCGTTGTTTCATTTGTTTTTTTCTTCTGTTGAACGTTCCGTTGGACCGCCTGGCCCTTTGTTACTGGTGTGGATTGCGCGGGGATTTTAATTTTTCTTGAAATAACATCTTCAATTAGGAATTTAGAGTAAGCGATTCGTATAACTGCTGGCCAATATTTCCCTGTGAATGGACAAAGGAATTTTCTTACAGTTCTCAACTGTGTATGGCTAAAAACTAAGAACTGTATGTCTCAACATTGCAGGGTATAAGAAAAGACTGAGGAAGATAACCTTCGAATTTGACGTGAAGTGAAAACAGAACGGTACGGGAGGAAAGACAAAATACTTCGCCACGGATGGAGGATGTTCAGCAAAACACGTAAGTACGGAGTACCTACGTACCTTTTGTGATGGTATGAGGCAAAATGAGACGACGCAATAATTAAACAGGCGGTGTACGCATCTCCAAGCCTATACACTTTTTGTATTGACAGCGTTTAAACTTCGGATCCCGGCCAGCTGGACAGTTGTACCTACCTAGCTCTGTTTTAAGCGACAGAGCATTAGACCAGCTTCAAACCTTCTGACGTATCGTTGCTGGTATGCCATGAGAAATGCATATTCAGCAAATAGGAAAACAAACTCAACGCCAGCGGGCCGCCGGGCAGACCGCCCTCGATCGTTCGGATTGTAAAACTATCCCCTCTTAATTCTGCTGATGACCTGCAGTTGCGCATTTGGATTGTGGGGTCAAGGCGCGCTCAACTGATCTTGTATATCCATCCATCAAAACATTTGTACTAGATCTGTATAAAATGTTATGTAAACAGCGTGCGTATGGAATTCCCTGAAGTCTCGTAAAATAATTGTAAAGCTGAATGAAATATCGCGTTGCGGTATTCATCTTTGTTAATTATAATTACAAAACTAGATAATTTCAATATATAGTATGCGAAATTCGGTGAATTATGATGCAATGCAGTCTCTTAAAAAAGAAACAGAAATTGCAGGCTAGCTAAAACAAAATAGAGAGATAATTACGAATCCCAATGTAACGGCCATAATCCCACAAATGAGAACTTGATATTTCACATTGATGTTAAAATCAGGCTACAAGTGAGTGCGATAGGAATCTTGAGTGAGATAATCAGTGAGACATGACAATATAAAACAACGCACTGTGACAATATTCGGTACGGTATTATGTGAACCTGCGACACAATATGATATGCTAAATGCTGGGTTTATATCGGGTTATTGATAAGCAAAACAACATGCGAATACTGAAGTTTCGTTGCTCGTTGCTGGTATGCCATGATAAATGCATTATGTGTATGGTTAACAACTAAGAACTGTATGTCTCAACATTGCAGGGTATAAGAAAAGACTGAGGAAGATAACCTGTATGTCTTATCCGTATAGTTTTGGTGTTGTTTTGTTTTGGTGCTGAGTAACCAAAAACAATGTAAAACATATGTTTAATTAAGTCAAGAAAATTGATATTGTTTCATGATGATAAACTTTCTATTTATTCACAACAAGTTTTCTTGTGAATAAAGCAAAGTTATAAAAGACCTTTCCCTGTTTACGAGCGCAATAAACACACAATATAGGATCGTTAAGTCCTCCTATTTTAGTTTCACTGCGTCACCGAATAACAGTTAGTGATGCAGACGCCACTGCCTGTGCTATGTTAACAGGAAACTGCTCTGGATTGCGAAGACAGAACGGGCCTATTTACAAGTGTTGGCGGATGAAGCCTGCAAACAGCTGGCTATCAGGGATGACGTTATCAGCACTCAGGAAAACAGCCTACAACAGGTGAGTTCTTCACTGAATCCGCTGAATCAGCCAGCAGGCCATGAACTGAGGCCAAAATCCCCGGCCTACCACCGCTGCCGGTCGGCGACGACCCTCGAGCTGAAACGTCCCGTCTTGTTTTCCACGCGCCACAGTCGATAATATTCCAAAATAACAGACAATTTGACATATAAAATTTCACATTTTATATCCTTGTTCGATTAAAGGAAATAGTGCACCTTCAACATTAGTTTTAAACTGAAATAGCAGTTTTGTAGCCCGTGTTGGGAAACCCCTATCTGCAAGTTTTCTTGACTGAAAAGACTCCAGCCTAATATATTTGAGTTTTTGCCGAAGGAATGCGGTGCTGGCGAAAGAATGTTGTACTGGTTCTAGCCCGGGCAGAGGCTATACCATCAGCCAATCAGCTTGCAGCTGGTGCTAGCAAGCGAATCGCCGGCCGCCGGTTGGCACATCTCCAATGCGAGTCTATCTTTACGCGACTACTTTCGAATCTGATTGGCTGAACCATTTTTTACATTCGCGTGACGTCAGGACTGTGACTCAGAGAGTATGCATATAGTTTTGATAAACAATACAAATGTACGGCCTTCTGTCCTGAATCGGCGCGATATGAGGCCATTTTTGACAATATAAAAAGAAATTGTATTAAAAATATAATCAAATCGTGTTGGGTAAAAATTTTCCAAGGTGAACTATTTCCTTTAATAGAACCGACAAAATCAGCCTATCATTGGCGCTCCTTAAAGATAAATATTGACATTTTCCCACAACAATGGATACAACAATTTTCAACAATTTTCTTACTTGAAATCGACAGAATAGATTGTAAATTGATCATATTTTCATATAAATATTTCTACCGAAAGATATTTCAAGTTAAAATTTATAAGCGTTCCACGCTTTTAACGACCGGTACTCTCAAGTATTTGGTGGCGAACTTCGGTCCCCATCAAAATTGGTATTGCTTTTTGATGAAATGGTATTGAAAATATGTCTGTCTCTATGTCACCTTGTCTATTATGATTGTGCCCTACTATCCAAAGGGAAATATTCACGTTTTCCTACAAAAATGGAGTGATTACTTGCAATTGACAGACGAGACCAAAATATATTGAAATTTGATCACATTTTTCATATAAACATGCATACCGAAAGATATTTCTGATAAGCGTTCCACGCTTACGAATACTTGCTAACGAATTCACTGTCCGAGCTAAAAATTAGCCTGCCTACACATTGCTATTTGTCATGGAGGTTTTCCGGCCTACGAGAGCCCCAAGTCCCTAAGAGAGGACCCTCCGCTTCTTTGAGAGGATCTTCGGTCGACCAGAGATGACCACCGTCTGATCTGAGAGGGCCTTACGCTTATCTAAGAGGGTCATTATCAGACCTAAGAGGGCCCTGTGTAAATCTGAGAAAGCTCTCGGTCATTCTGGAGAGCCCTTAAACGTGCTGAGAGAGCCATTGGTCGGTCGGAAGCAGTCTTGTAGACTCGGAGTCGGAATCTGAGTATTGGAGTCGGTAATGTTTGCCAGAGTCTGAGTCAGTTCAATTTTGCCGACTCCGGCTGGCATGTGGAAATTATGCACGAGGAACATGTTTTTCAGATTCATTTTAATGGGCCACCGAAAGCGATAATTTAACATTTAACGGCTTCGAAATTGTGTTGCTGTTTTTGTCAGTGTTTACCTATCAATTTCAGTGAACTATCAATTTGTTAATTTTATGGGCTGAAAGAGGGAAATTAGAGAGAAAACATCGGTATTTTGTCCAGTATGAAACGAACAAAATGGTTCCATAATTGTAATAGTTTTATAATAAGTATATTATATAATAACTTTATACTATATATATATATATATATATATATATATATATATATATATATATATATATATATATATATATATATATATATATCGATATCGATATCGATATCGATATCGATATCGATATCGATATAGATATAGATATAGATATAGATATAGATATAGATATAGATATATATATATATATATATATATATATATATATATATATATATATATATATATATATATATATATATATATATATATATATATATATATATATATATATATATATATATATATATATATATATATATATATATATATATATATATATATATATATATATATATATATATATATATATATATATATATATATATATATATATATATATATATATATATATATATATATATATATATATATATATATATATATATATATATATATATATATATATATATATATATATATATATATATATATATATATATATATATATATATATATATATATATATATATATATATATATATATATATATATATATATATATATATATATATATATATATATATATATATATATATATATATATATATATATATATATATATATATATATATATATATATATATATATATATATATATATATATATATATTATTGGACATTTAGTTTCAACTTGAGCATTCGGCCGTTGCCCCCCCCCCCCCCCCCCCCCAACTGATTTCATAAAGTTCCACCACTGCGGCCGACAACCCAGGAAACTAAACCTCAAGGTCGAACCCACACCCCATGATCTTGGCCAAAAACCCAGAGATGGGTAACGAAAACGATGCTTGCTGTTATCTGCCCAGACGTGGGAAATGACGGAGAATGATGACGTGTCATCCACTGCGCACCCATTATTGGCAGACAACACACCCTGTCCTTGTTACGTAGTCGCCCAGCTGTTGAACTGCAGCCCGTCTCAGTCTGGCCGATCGCCGTGTCTTTGTGGCTGCGGGCTGTTTATGAGCGGGCCGATCTCGGTCTTTGTCGGCCGCTGCTGCGCGCGCTGTCTGCACGTGCTCCCAGGCTCCGGGTGCGCTCCGCCGGCAGAGCTGTCTTCTTACCACGTCAAAACCGGCGCCGATTCTGACAGTCAGTAGCGGGTATACGGCGGCGCGGCTATACCGGTATATACCGGTATACGCGGCTCGAGCTGCCAGCCAGACACGGCTCGGCACGGGTATACGGCGGCCAGTGCGGCTGGAGCTGCCCGCCAGACGCGGCTCGGCAGCTTGTTTGGCTTGGCTGCTCAGCGATAGCCAGTGAGCCTGTGAGCTGAGGGGCTGTCGTCCAGTTGCAAGGGGTGTTCAGGGTCAGGAATTGGGGCGGGGTGGCCGGTGGTGATGGACAACGCCTGCCGTTAGATATACGTATGTTATCTTCGTTTATAACCGGTTGCAGTACGCTGGTTTATTCCGAAGATTGCTAAAGAACGCCAGCGGACTGAAGATGATTTTTAAAAAAATCATGAAAATCTAGCTTGAACTTGACTTTGTGCTGATAGCCCTCGGACCATTGCACAGTGGGCGTAAAAGGGGATTTAGCCTCGCGAAACCTATTAACCCCTATAACTTTTTTACCTTACAACATGCATCAACCAGTGAAACATCATTAGAAAGCCAATTAATCAAGGAATACATTACGTTAAATAGCGGACATGTTGCAGGACTTTTGTAACGCGGAGATTGCTTGCAAGTTGCAATATAGAACATTAGGGTTACAATTTGGATCTCCTCGGATCTCCGGAATTACTGGACCGATTTTACCAATTCAAACGGCATTCGATGTCCCTTGAAAATGTGTAGGGGAAACCTAATATTGTTGACCTCAGGGTCACCGATGACGTCACAGATCACGTCAAAGACACAATGTTTGACCGTGTCATAAAGGTCTCGGTGGATGGAATTGTCGCGCAAAATTGCGATAACGCATAAGCAGTCAATACATCGGTACGATTCGTGTGTCTGACACTTCGAAGTACCATTCTAAGCTTTTTATGACCTTGGGTCAGGTCAAGGTCATCCGAGGTCACGTGGTCAAACTGCCGATTACGGTCATTAGGCGTTGTAACAGATGTTTATGGGTTCGTTTTTCGTCTCGAACCCGAAAAATGACCCTATAACATTGTTTATTCCATAGAAATAGAAGTAAAAAGCAAAAACATAAATGCATTTTTTATGCATGGTAATGCTGTGAGAGGTGGTCGATTTTTGTCTTCGAAAGGTCATAAGTAAAGTATTTTTGACGATATTGACTTCAAATTTGGTACACATATTTACTGGACACGTCTCGTTCACATATATTCCAGTGTTGGATAACTGATTTGTTTGGAAAATATTGCAAAAACTATATTTTTGGGTCTTTGGATTTCTCAAACTTTGGAATTTCAATAAAATCGAAAATCCGACATTGCAGTTTGATAGCCAAGTCTATTCTCAGTAATCTGGTATATAATAATTTTATTTGTCTTAGAAATGTACTTTGACAGCGTATTTTGAAAACCCTTATTTTTCAACAAAAACCGCAGAACATGACGTCACTCTGACGTCATTCCCGGTTGACCTATCATAAGCTAATCTTTTTCCTTCAACAAACATGTGTAAAATTAATGTGAGAGAGAGTATTGAAAGTTTGGTAACGATACCCGTGTTGTTTTAGGAGATATCGCAAAATAACGGGGGGGATAGCCCCCCAATTAACTCGCGGGTTAATATGAATTTGCAACATTAATAATTTTAATAGCGTGCAATAATGAGGTTTTTGAGGTATCCAGAAAACGTTTTCGGCAGCGTTCGAAACGTTTCGTTTGTTTGCTGACTGGCCTTTGCTGACTTGTTTAATGTTTGCTATGTTTATATTTGTTTGCCATGTTGAAAGATCGTACATTTTCACACAAATTGTGCAAATTTGCCATCATAAATGTATTCCTGCTTTGAATTAGGGTTAGGCTTTTCCACATCCGGGAAATATGGTACCAGATGTGGTCAGAACTTGAAAGATAAGTATCCGTTGTAGAACTTGGGGCACGACTCTAATGGCTATCCCCAATAGGTATCCCAACATTTTGCTCTTGGTGTATCCTCTAGGTGTATAAGACAAATACATGAAATTAGTACATATTTGCTACAAGCACAACTACTAAATGCGCAATGCATTGCACCATATTGTATATTGGTCTCCCGAGGGCCAATCGTCTCAGATAAACGCATTAATATTATTCGAAACGTTCGAAAACGAAACCTAGGTATATTTGACAACTCGGTTCCGGTAAGCTTGGACAAAAGTCATTTTTTGCCATGTTCTTAGATAATTGATGCTTCGGCAGACGTTCATTTCACCCTATTTATTATTTACGCATGTATACTTTATGGAACTATTCCAGGTAGAGGTAGACCTTGTTCATGAACCTTACATTTATTTAATTCTTCACACATTTCACAGCACTATGACGAGTTACAGCTAGTCACTATCACTGCTGTTGTGACGCTCTGCTGTGATACTGTGCCAGTCTGTCCACCAACCAATGAGGACGCTTCTGAGTCCGCTGTAGTTTGGTGGTTGGTTTTATATCATCGTTGAAATAAAAACCTTCAAATGCGAGCTTAGATCATATACCATGCGCTGGGTTCCTACACCCGGGCGCTCAAGTAAATACGGAAACTTCTTGCAAAATGTTACATAAAAGGCTAAGGCGCAAGTTTGCGCAACTTTTTCAAGCTTGACCCGTTATATAAGATCCCAGTGCACATCCTGTTGCTAGTTTTGATTCGCTACCTGATGATACTTATTATATCGGCACTATCGAATTTAATTATATTAATTTTAGGCATCAACAGAGATAAGGCGATATATTTAATGTTTATTTGGCTTATTTATTTGCTCAATCTTCTAGATCTAACTATCATATGCACGACAACATATCATTACATCACACTATAACACACTAGGTGCGGAAAATGCAAGCATATTGCCTCATCATCACATTTGCCAGAACGTTTAAATCGCCCGTGAATGATGAGTTTTTAAAGGTGATATGAACTCTTGTGTTTAAATCCCATTCCTCTACGAAAAAAAACATCGAATGATCAAATCAATGTGATCTTGGTGATCAATGGACATTTTTCAGTCGATTGATATACATTTTGCTATCACAATCGGTAATTTATTTTTTTGAGTTCCGCGAGGTTAGACCGGCCGGAACGCCCACTGTGCATTGGTCCTCGGAAGTCAGAAGTCGAACACTTCCGGATAGCAACTATTTGTATGCGTTATCAAAGCATGAATTGAATACTTCCGTGATTGTGCAGCGAGTTTTCGTGGACTTGTTTCCTATCTACATAGGTCGCCCACCATTCATATGTCCTGACCCCGTGGCCCGGGTCACCCCGTGGACCGTGTCAGTAATGACACCGACACAAACGGAATGTGCTGTGCTACTGATAAGAAACTACCGCCGGTGCCAACAGTCTGTTCAGGCGACCTCTGTAAAATACGCGCACTTGAGGGGAGGGGCAATTCCACGCCAGCGTCAAATCTCGACTATGTCGACTATGACTATGTAATAACGACTATGCAATTTCGAAAATAGAGAACAAGGGACGAGTTCGCCGCAATTTGTAGAGTTCAAAAGGGACGTCCTGGTTCATTACAGCCTGCCCACCGCCAAATTCCCGGGCACAACTAGGAGATGATGATCTAGGGTTTTGGTCCAAAAAATAATAACTACATGGGTGGTATTAATCACTCTCCATGCCAACAGATAAATTGAGCTTACACATGAATTAAGATTTCGCCAACATTTTGGTAACCAAAATAGCAGTGACCTTTTAAACAAAAAGAACGTGCGACGCACGAGGGGTAGAGACCGTTCCCTCCACTCGCTGAACTCGAGATGCTGTCTACTTCTATCGCTCAAATACGCGCGTTTAAAGGGAAATAATGACCTCCACAAAAATGTAGTTGGCACTTGCAATTGGGAGTGGAGACAACTTATACGTAAATCCATTCACATTTAGCATTTAAATATCTCTAACCGAAGTTATTTCAATCTGAAAACGCTTAAGCGTTCCACGCTGGAAACAACAGTATCGGGAAGTACTGGGCACATTTTTGGTACTTAAATGCTTTTCCTGCTCAATATTAACTTTTATTTGTATACAATTCCTCAATAACTCTAAAATGTGCATCGTCCAACGTCACTGTGGATTTGCTCACAATTTTTTTTTTTGTTTTCAATTCATAAAAAGTGCTTGCAAATTGCTCTTCATTTTGGTCGCCCATACCCTTGAAACAAATTTTGTCGACGTCCCCCATTCGTTTGTTTGTAGCATTTGAAAATAACAACACAACAAAATGTTGACAACACTTAATTATTTGCCAACATTGGCCTAATTGAGCTTAAACATCGTTTCATCATTCAATTTTAAGCGTACGAAAATTGCTCTTCAGTTTAGTCACCCGCACACCTGGTATTTCGTATAACTAAATGATAAAGTTATTTTCACTTTTCAACGTTGAAAGAATGAAACAAAAGCGCCAGATATGTCGCGCTCCCAATAGTGGAGGGAAACACCGATCATGAACTACGAAATAAGTATTTGTTTTGTTTTATTTCCCGAAGTTTACATTTCGAAATATGAAGTTGTTATTTCACATTTAAATTGAGACTCGATTAATTTAATACCATACATGTTGCATAAGATAATGCCGAAAATAAATAAAAAGGTTAATATTTCCCTTTAAATAGTAATTTACTTGTTTTGTGAGTATTTTCACGCGGGCAAAGACACATGCATTACACAAAGTAAAACGGCTCATTCAAGATCGTTTCATCGGATTCAAGGTAATCCGATGAAAATAAATTAACTCCAGAATCAGATTCAATTCCAACCACAATTTTCCGCCAAGACCATCAAATTAATTCCAATCCTTTCCAGTTCATCACCAAATTGCATTTTGTCGCTGCAAACAGAGACATTTACATAGGCGTAGGAACAGAGGGGAGGGGGTCAGGGTAGGCGATGGCCCCCTCACTTTTTTATATAAAATATTTTCTTTTGCATAATAAGGAAAAGCTGAGATTGCTAAAGATTCGCCAAGATGAGAAGAGCTCAAATCTGCAATGAAATCTTCCATAGGGGAGTTTGGTTTCTCTCAAGACGAGATCAAAGTTTCACTGGCCCCGTCACTTTTCATGACGTTCCTACGTCCCTGGACATGTATATGTTTTGATTGAGAAAAGGCCAAACGGTATTGTGCAATCTGATTCACCGAGCAGTGGATTATCGACTAATCTAATACCCATTGTTAATATCGGAATCAAATCAAATTAAAACCGATTTCAGAGTAAGTTACCTACATTCTTCTGATCAAGTGCGATCGAAATCCAACGAGCAGTATCGAAATCAAAGACACAGTGAATTAATCCAATCCATTTCGGGATCATCCACTTCGGTCTCACATGATTTCCTATACTTTCTGATATTTTACCTCAAGTGCTACTGAACCTTGTGGAAAGGAACACGCTTGGTCAATTCGATTTAATGAGAAGCGAGAAGGGCTGACCGACCGTCTCACCGAAGCAAGGAAAATACGGCCGCACGGGAGTGCCCGTTCCTCAAACTCAGGCACGCGTTCTTAAATTAATATGCCATCACGGTAAAACACAATAATGCCGATTGCTGTCAATGTCAACTAGCACAGGATTTGAGCACCGCTTGTAACGTAAATGACATCCGGTAAGTCGGAATCAGAGGTTGTTCGACGTTGTCAGCCTCGTACAGATTAACTCTGGAATATCGGAATATATTCCGTTGCCAACGTTTGAAGCGCCTCATAATTTGGCGCTGCGTCGTAAACCAGATGCGTACATTTACGGTTGGCCACGTTGGCAGCGTGAGCTGAATAAGACGCTGACGGGGCTCCACTCCTCCTCCCTCGCTGGCGGTGTCGCCGCCCGCGGCTGAGTGGCCGCGGGGAGGGAGGTTGGCAGCGTCCGCGGCGGTCTCGCAGCGGGCAGCGGAGCCGCTGGCAGGCGCCCCGAGCAGGCCGCTGGTCAGGTATTTGGCGGGTGGCGGTGCCGATACGCCCCGAGCCGCGTCCGACGACCATCAGCCAGCACGGCGACACAACGTCCCACGGCGACATATACAGCGGCAGGCAGCGGCAAGCCACAACTTCGAAATTCAATGACGTATTATTTTTCCTCTGGATCATGCGATGACTTGAGCGACCAAATTAAACCAATGTCGTCATACGCTTCCCGGGGATCGGCCACCAGCATGAGTCACTTAATTTGGCATGGACTTGTCAGGTTTGGCGAAATATCACCTGTGGGTCAAAAACATGTCATCATTTAGCGATCAATTTCATCACTGCCTCCGAAAGAGGACCTCCGACAACAAAGCCCTCCATGTGGCTGATCATTATTGATTTTATCCTCTCGTTTCTCGATGAGAACATTCGTCGTTCCACACACCCTCCGCTCACCATCAATTCACACCCTCCTCATGTCCGAGTCTCAGTACGATCTCCAGGTGCCGTGCCGTCTCCCGAGGTCTCCACACCCCTCCTCATGTCCGAGTATCAGTACAATCCCCACGTGCCGTCTCCCGAGGTCTCCACACCCCTCCTCATGTCCGAGTCTCAGTACGACCCCCAGGTGCCATGCCGTCTCCCGAGGTCTCCACACCCCTCTTCATGTCCGAGTCTCAGCACGATCCCCACGTGCCGTCTCCCGAGGTCTCCACACCCCTCCTCATGCCCGAGTCTCAGTACGATCCCCACGTGCCGTCTCCCGAGGTCTCCACACCCCTCCTCATGTCCGAGTATCAGTACGATCCCCACGTGCCGTCTCCCGAGGTCTCCACACCCCTCCTCATGTCCGAGTCTCAGTACGATTCCCACGTGCTGTCTCCCGAGGTCTCCACACCCCTCCTCATGTCTGAGTATCAGAACGATGCCCACGTGCCGTCTCCCGAGGTCTCCACACCCCTCCTCATGCCCGAGTCTCAGTACGATCCCCACGTGCCGTCTCCCGAGGTCTCCACACCCCTCCTCATGTCCGAGTATCAGTACGATGCCCACGTGCCGTCTCCCGAGGTCTCCACACCCCTCATCATGTCCGAGTCTCAGTACGATGCCCACGTGCCGTCTCACGAGGTCTCCACACCCCTCATCATGCCCGAGTCTCAGTACGATGCCCACGTGCCGTCTCCCGAGGTCTCCACACCCCTCCTCATGTCCGAGTCTCAGTACAGTGCCCACGTGCCGTCTCCCGAGGTCTCCGGGTCCCGAGGTCTCCCGAAGTCTCCGGGTCCACATGAGTCAGTCGTGCCCGACCACATCACCGCTACACTAACCCTGACGCCAGCCATGTTTCCACTTTCAGAAACATTCCGATCCCGACCCGTGGCTGGCGGCGGGCGAACTGCCGGAGCGGTGCCACGACTTAGTACTGGCCTCCGAGTTCATCAGCAACACTGTCGCCGATGTGGTTCGACAGTGTCTGACGCTGCGGACAGCTGACCTGGCCCCTGCCGCCGCCGCCGCCGCCGCCGCCGCCGCCGCCGCCGCTGACGACGACAAAGGAGCGGACGGCGGCGGTGTCTCGGGTGCTTCTACGTCGTCCCGATCCGCACCAACAGCGCAGACGGCAGGCGGGGACGGCTGTTGCCCGGTGATGTCAGAGAGTCTAATGACGTCAGAGGGGCACCTCCCACGTGACGCTGAGTCGACCGGGCCCCTGAGCTCAACAGAGGCCTCGACGGCGACCTCGGCGATGGTCCGCCGGACGGCCTCAGGGGGGATTCAGACGGCAGCCGTCCCGCTGCAGAACCAGCTGACGCAGGTAACGGCTGAGCGAGAGGACCAGAAGCGGTTGCTGCGTCAGCAGACGGACCTGCTGGCGCAACTGCACAGCCAGCTGACGCGCTCCGCTGCCGAGAACGAGCGACTGCAGCGCCACCTGCAGCTGGTCAACGCCCTGTTCGAGCAGCTGCACCGCAAGGAGGCCGCGAGCGCTGCTGAAGGGGCGGGTCCACCTCGCCCCGACGGCACCGACGACACCGACGCCACGGACGCAACGGCGGAGGACGGCGGCTGCGGCGACGACGGCGCGGCCGACGGTGACCTGGTGGAGCGGGTGGACACGGCACACGGCCGCCGGCTGGTGATCCACGTCAGTCGTACCTACCTCCGGCTGCGCGACCTCATCCTCGAGAAGCGCTCGCTGCTGAGCGAGATCGACAAGCTGCGCGGCTTCAACCAGCAGCTGGGGCGCCGGCTCAGCAAGCAGGAGAGCCGGCTGTCGAGTGTCGCCGCCGAGCTGCACAACACCTGGGGCCTCGTCACCAAGCTGAAGATCCAGCACGCGCAGCTGCACACGGCCGAGTCCGTGCTGCGCTACGAGCTGCGCGAGAAGCGCAAAATCTTGATCCGGCTGCGCGGCGAGCTGGAGGGCTCACGGCAGCGATCAGCGCTCGCCAGTCAGCTGAACGCCGAGTCGGAGCTGGAGTGGCGTGCGCTGCGACGAGAGCTTGATCAGAGGAAGAGCGAGAGTCTCGTGAGACAGCCTCGCGTGCAGGAGCCGCAGGGCAGAGGGGAGGCAGGAAGTGAGATGCAGACGAATGAGGGGGTGAGCGAGCCGCGGCAGGAGCACGCCGCAGTGCTGGAACGCAGCTCGACTGACGACAGTCAGCCTGATGGAGAGCTCGCTGAACAAGATGGAGCCGGTCTCGAGGCGCTCGACACCTCCGTGGGCGAGTCAGAGTCGACTGAGTCAGAGTCGGCCGGGCGGAGGACGCCCGAGTCACAGCCTGCGGACTCGGTGGACTCCACGAGCCGGGCGGGTGCGGCCGAGCCGACCTCGGAGCGCCGACGCCGGCTGGTCAGCCTGGAGGAGCAGTGTCAGCAGTTGTACACTCGCCTCGTGTCCACCACGGCCCGCCAGGTGGCGCTCAGCTCACGGCTCGCCGAGCTGCACGCGCAGCACGGCGCCAGCGGCGAGGCGGAGACCACGCCGGAGACCTCCGTGGCGAGCAGCGAGGACACGGCCTACGCCAGTCTCGCCGAGACGCCGCCGACACCGACCGAAGCGGAGCAGCTTCCCTCGGACCGCCCTGCCCCCGGAGCCGCCGCCGCCGCCGCCGCCGCCGCCGCCGCCGCCGCCACCACAGCAGCAGCAGCAGTGCTGTTGGAGGTCTCACCACCGCCGCTGGCCGTCGTGGCAGCGGTCAGCGAGGTCGCCGCCGAGCCGCCGTCGCCGCTGGCGGTGGCCGCCGTGGCAGCGGTCAGCGCGGTCGACGTCGAGCCGCCGTCGCCGCTGGCGGTGGCAGCGGTCAGCGAGGTCGCCGCCGAGCCGCCGTCGCCGCTGGCGGTGGCCGCCGTGGCAGCGGTCAGCGCGGTCGACGTCGAGCCGCCGTCGCCGCTGGCGGTGGCCGCCGTGGCAGCCGTCAGCGCGGTCGACGTCGAGCCTCCGTCGCCGCTGGCGGTGGCAGCGGTCAGCGAGGTCGCCGCCGAGCCGCCGTCGCCGCTGGCGGTGGCCGCCGTGGCAGCGGTCAGCGCGGTCGACGTCGAGCCGCCGTCGCCGCTGGCGGTGGCAGCGGTCAGCGAGGTCGCCGCCGAGCCGCCGTCGCCACTGGCGGTGGCCGCCGTGGCAGCCGTCAGCGCGGTCGACGTCGAGCCGCCGTCGCCGCTGGCGGTGGCAGCGGTCAGCGAGGTCGCCGCCGAGCCGCCGTCGCCGCTGGCGGTGGCCGCCGTGGCAGCGGTCAGCGCGGTCGACGTCGAGCCGCCGTCGCCGCTGGCGGTGGCGGCGCAGCGCGTGGCCGTACAGACGGACGGCGGGCCACGCGCGCTGCCGCCGCTGCCGGCCTCTCAGCTGGCGACTGAGACGGCGCACCGAGCCGGAGGTGACCGGGTGGTCGTCTCTGCCGTAGTGGCCGTGACTGAGCCCCCGGCCGGAGGTGACTGGGCGGTCGTCTCTGCTGTAGTGACCGTGACAGAGCCCCCGGCCGGAGGTGACCGGGCGGTCGTCTCTGCTGTAGTGGCCGTGACAGAGCCCCTGGCCGGAGCAGCGCAGCCGACTGAGGTGGCGGCGGCGGCGGCTGAGACGGAGGCAGCGGAGGAAGAATCCGACACAGATGAGCAGGACAACTCGCTGGACGACGCTGATGAGGTGAAGGAGGAGGAGGAGGATGGGGCGGCTGGTGCGGCGGCCGCGTGTGAGGACGACGTGTCCCGCTCCACAGCAGAACTACTGGAGAAGGTGGGACAGTTCCTGAGCCGGACACGCCGCGGCAGCGCCTCAGCGCAGCCTCCTCCGCCGCCGCCGCCGGCGACCGAGCCGCCCTGGTCTGACTCGGAGGCGGACGAGGCGGTCGAGGCGGCCGAGGCGGCTCGACTCGGCGAAACCTCGGCCGGCTGTAAACTGATCAGCCTGCTGCCCAGCAGAATGGTGAACCTGCGGCGCGAGCGGGAGCAGCTCACAGAGCACATCGCCCGCCTCCAGGTGCAAAACGAGCGCATCGAACAGAAGCTGGCGCGCATGCGCACTGAGCGTCGCGAGCAGCGGCGCCGGGGACAGGAGGACAGCACGGCGAAGGAGCATCTGGAGCGGAAGGTGCAGCAGCTGGAGCGGCAGCTGAGACTCCAGGTAACCGACGACGGATAGAGCAGGAAAATAGTCCAAAATTTGATAATTATAGTAGGAAATGTGTTGAGTTCAGTACAGGTAAACATGCAGTTCAGTTGCGGATGCACGATCCTCAGGTATATCACAATCACTAATCAGTTATGCTCAGGGCATCCGAACATCGGGATGTTAGGGGAGTTTTTAGGTAATGAGAGGAGCCCTTGCCATAATGTGTGAATTCTGATCATCATCGCTTGCTGGCTGCGGTCTGAACTGCGCTGCTGTGTCGTGTTACAGCTGGTGGAGAGGTACGCGGTGGCAGAACCGCCGCCGACGGAGCCAGAGCAGCAGCCTGACAGCAGCCCGCAGTCACCACTGCGCCAGCACTCTGATCATCCCAACAGTACCGGGGCACCGGACACCGAGTCTGAACTTTATCAAGGCTCCACAGAGCTGAACTCTACCGCCGAACTTCCTGACGGCTCCACAGTGCCAAATCCTTCCTCTGAACTTACTGACGGCTCCCCACAACACAATCCTTCCTCTGAACTTCATGACAACTTCCCAGCACTGAATCCTGCTGCTGAACCTCTGGACAGCTTCCCACTGCAGATCCCTACCTCAGAACTTCCAGACACGCCCCCAGGGGTGGACCTTCCACTGGCCACCGAACTTCCCGGAAGCTCCTCAGAACTTAGTGATACGCCTCCAGGGGTAGACCCTGCCACCGAACTTCCCGGAAGCTCCTCAGAACTTAGTGATACGCCTCCAGGGGTAGACCCTGCCACCGAACTTCCCGGAAGCTCCTCAGAACTTAGCACTTCCAGTACACTTCACCCGGTTATTTCTTCTGTTGAGACTGGCGCTGGTCCGGAGTGTTCGGCAGATTCTCAGCAGTCAGACGACACCCCGGGCCATTCAGATGACGTTACTCTGCCAGGGCCGACAGACCGACCTCAGGTAGGTGCAGGCTAACGAGAATCGCTGACCATGTCGTCTCATACATGTACCTTGTGCTCTGGTTTTGACATGGACTGCAGCGAGCTGGTCGAAACTGTCGACTGATTCAACATTTCGTTGAAGCTGACTGGTTGAGCTATTTCCGCTCGAACTAATTTTCTCCTGTTGTTTTCAGGTCAACGGTATATGCCTAGGTCATTCCACAGAAGATATCGCCACCACACCTCGTGAAGACGGTGCTATTCATCAGACAACCAGCGATGCTGTCAGCCCCAACTGTGATTCACTCGAAACCCGCTGCGGCGACGACGGCGCCACCGTCGGACAAGGTGACACCACCGTTAAGCTAGGTGGCACTACCGCCGAGCTAGACGGCGCCACCGTGTCCAGCAGCCGTACACCTGCCGAAGTCAGTGACAACTCCCCCGTCACGCCAGCGCCAGAACCGACGCACCCTGCCGAACAGAACGCGCCAAGCGCGGAGCGGGCGAGCTGTCCGGCGCCTGCGACCGACCCCGGACCGGCGGAGAGGGACGGTTCCTCCGCCCCGCCCCGCACCCCCGAGCGGGCGAGCTGCCCGGCGCCTGCGACCGATCCCGGACCGGCGGAGAGAGACGCTTCCTCCGCCCCGCCCCGCACCCCCGAGCGGGCGAGCTGCCCGGCGCCTGCGACCGACCTCGGACCGGCGGAGAGGGACGGTTCCTCCGCCCCGCCCCGCGCCCCCGAGCGGCCGCTGGCCAGACTGCACCAGCAGCTGGCCGACGCCAGAGGGCAGCTGCGATCCGTCCAGGCCGACTGCCGCCGGGCCCGACAGACGCTGCAGACGGTGAGCCATGTCGGCAGCGACGACGACACAACACAGCGACAGCACACACACGACAGCGGCCAACACAACACAGCGACAGCACACACACGACAGCGGCCAACACAACAAAGCGACAGCACACACACACGACAGCGGCGACACAACACAGCGACAGCACACACACGACAGCGGCGACACAACACAGCGACAGCACACACACGACAGCGGCGACACTCGTCAGCAGCCAACAGGCAGCAGCTGCAACCAGACAAACTAGGCAACTAGGCAGACTTTGCAGCATCTTTTCATCGGCATGGATCATACGTTCCTGGCAGCTCAGGTCAAACTGCCACTGGCACTGAATTGTCACTTACAGTATCAGCACATACAAGTTCAGAACTGGAATGGAGAATATTTAGATTAGTGAGTACCTAACGATTGCATATCTTTTCAGATGCGGTCAACCGCGCAGCAAGAAGAGAGCACTGCCGTGGCGGTAACATCAAATCAGAGGACTGTGGTATCCCCTCCTACCGAAGCACCCGTTCGCAGTCAAACCTACAACTGCCGCTGTAACACACCACGCGTCAATTACACCCAGTTCAGACGGTGGGTTCACTGTGCTGACTTGACAATTTCAACCCGTTCTTCTCTCGTGATTTCTGGTGCTGTTAAATGTTTCCTAAACAGATATGTTTGCCGTACTGCAAAGCAAGTTTCCTAAAAACGTGTTCACGCGTATTGGTCCGATGAGTTCCCATAGTGTCGTGCAGTCCAGACGACAGGACGACATTGAACGGTCACGTTTCCTGGTGTTCTCATTGAATGGTCACGTTTCCTGGTGTTCTCATTGAACGGTCACGTTTCCTGGTGTTCTCATTGAACGGTCACGTTTCCTGGTGTTCGCATTGAACGGTCACGTTTCCTGGTGTTCTCATTGAACGGTCACGTTTCCTGGTGTTCTCATTGAACGGTCACGTTTCCTTGTGTTCTCATTGAACGGTTGTACGCTTCCTGGTGTTCTCATTAAACGGTTGCACGTTTCCTGGTGTTCTCATTGAACGGTCACGTTTCCTGGTGTTCTCATTGAACGGTCACGTTTCCTGGTGTTCTCATTGAACGGTTGCACGTTTCCTGGTGTTCTCATTGAACGGTCACGTTTCCTGGTGTTCTCATGGAACGGTTGCACGTTTCCTGGTGTTCTCATTGAACGGTCACGTTTCCTGGTGTTCTCATTGAATGGTTGCACGTTTCCTGGTGTTCTCATTGAACGGTCACGTTTCCTGGTGTTCTCATTGAACGGCCACGTTTCCTGGTGTTCTCATTGAACGGTCACATTTCCTGGTGTTCTCATTGAACGGTCACGTTTCCTGGTGTTCTCATTGAACGGTGACGTTTCCTGGTGTCCTGTCCTCAGAAGCCTCACTGAACGGCTGCACAGCCGTCCGGCAGCCCACCGCTCCAGCCGCCACAGGCCCGGAAGTCTCTTCAAACGGACTGCAGTCAAGTGCTACATGTGCCAGGTAGGCGCCATTGCCGAACGGCATCAGTTCTCGAAGGAAATCTGTGTAGCTAGGTCATCTACGCTACATCTCGGTCGTCAAAGCTCAAAACTACAGCTATAGTCCATCTCCGACACTGGTTCTCAACGGCAAATATCTGGTTACCCCCTTTTGATGATCAGAATGACTCGCTACCCCGTCGCCCATTGCGCAGACCGCAGTTATCAGCTTCAAGTTATGCTGTGCGCAGACCGCAGTTATCAGCTTCAAGTTATGCGGTACAGCATAACTTCAGGCGTTTACTACTAGCGCCATCTAGGGACAGGAATATCAGTAGACATGTGTGCTGTTACTCTAAGTCTAAGGCGGTGCTTTCCAGCGTTGAAAAACACATAGATGGTAGCATAAAGCTGACAATTATTTAACATTAATTGTTTTATGCTTTTTGCGATAATGTAGTGACAGTGACACACAGCCTAGCATAGATTAAGAAGACGCATGTGCGTTGTACGCCAACATCAAACGAATCAGCTATAATTTCTCACTTAGCTGGTCAATTGCCATCACACCACTGTCCGAAGGCTACATAACCCCAAGTGGAGTACCCCTATTTGAGAATCACTGATCTACAACAATGCAATGACGAGTGTATCACCATGTATGTACCTCGTTCGCAATGTTCTCCGTTTGCCATTCGCCAGAGATGGGCCATTCGTCAGAGATGTCGACAGACATCATAGGTCACACCTACCCCCCCCCCCCCACAAGTCTGTGTATGGTTCACATCACCCGCTCCTCGCCCTTGTGAAACTTGCATTACCTGCTCCGCCTGTCTGCACAGGGCACGCTGCGTGCGCTGCTCGCCAGGCGGTTCACCTGCCGCGCCTGTGGCCAGCTCTTCTGCAGGCGGTGCGCCTGTCTGACGCTCCATCTGCCCGACACCGGGTACGCATCTCACTGGCGCCACACTGCTGACAACAAACTGGCCTGCTGTTAGCCGCAGCATTTTCGCGTGACCAAGGACAGGTAGAAGAATGTTATAAAGAGGCACATGGCTAATTGTTTGGTACGTAGGATGCCGTAGATCCCTTACGTTCGATGACCCCACGAAAAAGCTTGCGACCTTTAAAGGGAATATGTCACCTTGAAAGTTGTCTTGAAATTTTGCTATACGGGGTATTTAGAGCTGAAAAAACTAATATGGTATTTGTTTGGACGATAGATGGATATCCGTCGAAAAATGGTCATGTTTCTCTTTTCTCCTTCATGGCCAAAACAAAACTTCACGACAATTATGACGTAATGCATATGGTAGCTTGGATATGGAAACTATTGTACACAATAACGACGAACTTTAGGGATATATACGCAGGCTGCTTGTAACGTAAACAACCGTTGTGAGGACCCGAAACAAGTTTCGTGCCCCGATCGAGGCACGAAACAGCGTCTTCTAAAAGGGGCCCACTAGTCCTGTGTCGAAATTACTTAGCGTAGCGAGGCAATTCTTTCACCACAACCCATTTTTCGAGCTGCTCTACAAATCTGCTATCTCAGTTCAAAACCCCATGTTAAAAGTGAACTATTCCCTTTAACTGCAGAATAGTCTGAAACACGTCTTACGCATCCGAGACCAAAACTGTTAACCCCTATTTTTGTTTGCGTATGTGGTCTACGCAATGACTAGACGTACCTACCTAAAAATACACATTTTATCTTACCTATACATCATTCCATGCCGAAGAATATAAGAAACGAAGCATTCGTCAAATGTACAGTACTAAGAGCCTAAACATGGCGAATTCATAAAAGTGTGATATAAAAGTGACTGGTGTTTCCTGGTTGCAGGGAGATGCGGATATGCCTGCACTGTTTTTACGACTTCTCAGCCAGCGTACCACCGCCGCACAGCGCTGTACATATACATGGTGAGCAGTCACTGAATGGCCAGCGTGCCGTCCTGTTGTATAAGTTATAGGCAGTGGCGCACGCAGGATTCCATTGGGGGGGGGGGGGGGGGGGCGAGAGCCCTAAGAGCGGGTTCCCTTGTATGCGGGCCCCCCACCCGTTTTTTTTTAAAGAAAACTTTGCGAATTTCGGTCACTTGATTTTCAGCGGGCCCCCTACAGCATGGGATCTGAGACATGATACATCAATGTCGTGTAAGGTGACTGCGTGTGCTACTGATGTGCGAATTTGAGGTGCGTGTGCTACTGATGTGCGGTACAACTGTCGAGAGTTGACGAAATGAGGTCAATGACAACACGCAGTAGTGGTGACTGGTGAACCGATACGATATTTTCGTAGCAGATATGTGTGATCAGTTGGCGCGATACATGGCTGATTTTTACAACATACAGCATCTCAACAAATGTGGAGACGGTCTCGCACATGACTTCGGAAGGCATAATTCCAACGGATCCAGGGCCTGGTGCCAACCAGTTGCTGCATACCTGTCTGGAAGCTGCGCACATGCTTTCTGGAGTTTGGACAAAATGAGAGAAGCACGGGGAACAGATTGCGTCTAAAAGTGTCAAACGTCGTAATAACTAGTTTTTCGGGAGATCTGCTACCAATTTTCTTTGGTGGGCTTGGATACTCAAAATCATCGGTCCCTATGTACATCTCTAGTATTGACGATGAAACGTAACATGTGACAAATAGCGAAGCATTTTATTTCATCAGTGAAGTTGAGCGTTACAATATTATTTGGCTACACCCACATATGTTTGCAATACTTATGCGCAAATTGTAGTGTAGATAGAAACAGCGTTTACACGGGACTTTATATTATCTAGGCATGAATTAATTCTCTCTTCGGAAATTGAGGCAACTTGAGAAATTGGGCCAAATTATGGCGATTTTTTTCCTTTCTAACATCCCAGATTCATTCCCCTACAGGTTTAAAAGTCCCAGCCTTTGGACGTCAAAGTCCCGTATAAACTACGCTAGGCTACGTTCGCGAACGGAATAGGAATTAACCCTAGAGGCGCTGGGGGGGGGGGGGGGGGGAGAATTGCCCCCCCTCTTAGTTTTTCCCGCCATAATCAGAAAACGCATAGAGATATCGACTTGAAACTTTCAGCAACTTGAAATGAATAGCTAAGCCACGTTTTGGCAAAAAATTGGGTCCCGGCCAGGTCAGGTCAGGTCAAATGACATGACCACCAAACAACTTCTAGGCAGCTCCACCGGCACAATGGTTAATCGAATGCCATGAAATTCATGAAAAGGCACAAGGTCATTAGGGACTACAATATCTCGGAATTTCTATATCGGTGACCTAAGGTCAAGTTCTATATCGGTGACCTAAGGTCAATTTATAAAATCGTGACTTTTTCAATGTAACCCTAGGGAAACAAACGCATATATATATATATATATATATATATATATATATATATATATATATATATATATATATATATATATCTATCTATCTATCTATCTATCTATCTATCTATCTATCTATCTATCTATCTATCTATCTATCTATCTATCTATCTATCTATCTATCTATCTATCTATCTATCTATCTATCTATCTATCTATCTATCTATCTATCTATCTATCTATCTATCTATCTATCTATCTATCTATCTATCTATCTATCTATCTATCTATCTATCTATCTATCTATCTATCTATCTGTCTGTCTGTCTATCTATCTATCTATCTATCTATCTATCTATCTATCTATCTATCTATCTATCTATCTATATATATATATATATATATATATATATATATATATATATATATATATATATATATATATATATATAAATATATATATATATATAAATATATATATATATATATATATATATATATATATATATATATATATATATATATATATATATATATATATATATATATATATGTATATATATATATATATATATATATATATATATATATATATATATATATATATATATATATATATATATATATCAGTTTTAAAGGGATAAATTTAGCTCATTTGCTCTAGCCACTAGTTTTGGCCAGAGACTAGACCTGACCGGGCCCCATATCACGTCTCTGCCAACACCGGGGCCTTGATCGGGCCCCTATCAGGAACGGGCCCCTACCAGTAACTGGCCCGTATAAAACAAAATGCAAGGAGCGGGCCCTGTTGTGATCGGGCCCTCGTCCTGACCGGGCCCATATCACGCCTTTGCCAGCACCCGGCCCCTGCCTCGATCGGACCTGACCACGACCGGACCCCTACCAGAAACGGGCCCTTATCAAGAATATGCAAGGACCGGTCCCTGTTGTGACCGGGCCTTCGTTTTAAACGGGCCCCATATCACGTCTTTGCCAGCACCGGGCCCCTGCCTCGATCGGGCCTGATCAAGACCGGGCCCCTACCAGGAACGGGCCCGTATCAATAATTTGCAAGGACCGGGCCTTGTTGTGACCGGGCCCTCGACCTGACCGGGCCCATATCACGCCTCTGCCAGCACCGGGCCCTGTCTTGATCGGGCCCCTACCGGAAACGGGTCCCTACCAGGAACGAGCCCCTATCAGGAAGGGGCCCGTATCAAATAATTTGCAAGGAGCGGACCCTGTTGTGTCCGGGCCCTCGTCCTGACCGGGCCCCATATCATGCCTTTGCCAGCACCGGGCTCCTGCCTCGATCGGGCCTGACCAAAACCGGGCCTCTACCAGAAACGGGCCCGTATCAAGAATATGCAAGGACCGGGCCCTGTTCTTACCGGGCACTCATCCTGACCGGGCCCCATGTCACGCCTTTGCCAGCACCGGGCCCCTGCCTCGATCGGGCCTGACTAAAACCGGGCCCCTACCAGAAACGGGCCCGCATCAAGAATATGCAAGGACCAGGCCCTCATCCTGACCGGGCCCCATATCACGCCTTTGCCAGTACCAGGCCATTGCCACGATCAGGCCATACCAAGACCGGGCCCCTGCCAGAATACGGGTCCTTTTGATGCGGCCCTCTCAGAAATTTCGGGTCAGCTAACCCGAAGGCCCCCCCCCCCGAAGCGCCACCTAGGTCAACTGACCCCTTTGACCACCCCCCTGCGTGCGCCACTGGTTATAGGAAAATGCCAAGTTAATAACGTTTTACAAATGTCAAATTAAGAATATGTGGCGCGTTCGGGCGATTCCTAGGAAGCTGGCAGCAGGAGAAATGTGATTCGGCCCAATAGGCACTAGAGCAGGGATTCCAAAAACGGGGTTGGGATAATGGACCTGCAGGCGGGTGGTAGTGGCGATTGAGCACTGAGCAGTTTAGTGAGAAATTATAGCTGATTCGTTTGATGGTGGCATTCAATGCACGTACATCTATCCGAGTTTCTGTTTAACGGGAAATAATTACCCTTTCCCACAAAAATGGAGTTAGCACTTGAAATCAATAGACGAGGCCAAAATATGAAGTAAATTCATCGCATTTTGCATATAAAAATTCCTTCCGAGAGATATTGGCAGTTTTTTACCGATAAGCGTTCCACACTTTTAACGACCGGTACTTGCACGTTACTTTTCGGTTTCCATCAAACTCCGGGCTTTTCCCGTATCGCTTTTTTACGCAATGGTGTGGAAAATATATTTTGCATTCTGCTTGTGATTATATGCCCACCCATCCTTAACAATTAACAAACAATACAAAAACTGGCAATTCAATCGGAAGCTCATCGATGCACGACGACGGCGACCTATTTAGTGTCGGCGATTTGTTTCGAAGTGCCCATTCAACAACGTTGAACAGATTGATACAAAAGCGCCAAATGTGTCGCTTTCCAATAGTGGAGGGAAAATACCGATAATTAATTTTTCCAATCTTCCAACTTTGAATTAGGGAATAATTTGTATTTAATTCTTCAATTTAGTAGGGAATAATTGTATTTCATTCTTAAATTTAGATCACATCATTTTAATACCGGTAGCCAAACAAATTGTTGCTAACAAAATTAAAAGGTCATTATTTCCTTTTCATTGTACCACATCATCGCAGAGCATCAAAACCCATAAATGTTAAATATTTTTGTTGTGGTTCGGTTTACGTGTTGTTTACGCCGGCAACCACTGCTTTGGAGTTGGACAAAGTGTCTACTTATATTCCTGTCCCTAGATGGCACTAGTAGCAAACGCCTGAAGTTATGCTGTACCGCATGGCTTGAACCCGAGAACTGCGGTCTGCGCAATGAGGGGTGGAGTAACGAACGAGTCTTTCTGGTCATCAAAAGGTGGTAATGATACCCGTGACGCTGAGAACCACTGCACTATAGCATACTTCGACAAAATATCCGAACTAGGCGCAACTTGTTTTGCGTGAGTGTTGATTCCACGAGCTTGTTTTTACAACACGCATTTCCAGTAAACACCATGTTACCTGTTCGTTTTCAGACGCGTCCCAGCTTATCGACCCGTGCCAAGCAGCGACACCTGGCGACTGCTGTGCCATCTAGCACATCAGTTCATCACCAACAGACACCGACAACAGCAGAACCACCTAGAAGAGCCATGGACCTTCACCAGCGCGCCGGTGACGATAGGAGCGCCACCTATAACAACCGTAGACCACCAACAGAGAGACAATGATGATAGCAGTACTGCGTAGAAAAGCCGTGAATCGCCACCAAAGGGCCGCTGACGACAACAGCGCCGCTTGGATCAACCGTGAACCTCCATCAGAGAGGGTCATTGACAACAGCGCCACCTAGAGCGGCTGGGGATCGCCTCCGCATACCGGCTTCCGATCCGCAGTCGTTCTGTTGAGTCCCAGCCATCACTGCTGTACGGAGAAACCCAGCCGACGTAACCGCAGACCGCTGTGGTGCCGGTAACATTCGGCAAGTCAGCTCTGAACCGTCATACTGCCGTCAGTTGCGCTGCCTGCCGTGACGTTCGGCTGTACACCAGCCATCAGCTAACATGATGCGAGTGTCGCCAATCCCACTGCCACCACCACTGCCACCATGTACGAGAGCTATTTCGTCGCTCAGGGGAGACGCGCTTGACACTATATTTAGAGAGAGGAACTGAGCATATTAGCATAACACATCCAGACTACAGGCCCTGGATTGTTCAGCATGACCTAGACAAGTGCGTCATCTATAGGTCAGACGTCCCAGACGCTAACATATCCCTCGCCCTGGAGGGGGTCGTTTTGACCCCCCCCCCCCCCTGAGGTTTTTCGGGAATAACGGGAAAACGGCGGCGCGCATCGCCGCCAAATTTGGTATAGCTATTCGGGGATCAATTACCCACATTGTGTCAAAGTTTTTATCTCAGGTCATTTTAGGTCAGGTCACCAGGTCACCTAAAGTGACCTTACCTCAAACAATGTTTGTGGTCTTGCCAAAGCCACAGTCTTTGTGCGAGAGATTTGAAACTTGCAGGGTTTCATAAGGTCATAAGTACCTACAATTCGTTTATCTTTTTTTTGTATCAGTGACCGAAGATCAGGTCAATTTCATGACCTCCCCCATTATAAGTCAATGGGAAAATATACAAATGCTTCCTATTCAGAGAATATGCATTGGATTAGCCAAATTCTTTCAGAATCATGTTATTTTAGCTCATTCTTGATGACCCAGGTGCAATTGTTGCTCAGTGACCTCTGCATGGTCAGCTGAGGTCATCTGAGGTCACCAGCACTTATTTGCCAATAACTCTTGACAGCATAAAGATAGAGACGTGCGAATGACACTACTGTGTTTGTCTCGAGTCGCGTCGCCCCATATGCAACATGACCTACCTGGGTCACCAAATGACCTTGACCTGAGGTCAAATTGAAGTTGATCTAACCTGGTTACCATTAATATGTTTCGAAGCGCCTTGACGAGACAAACACGATGATGTTAAAATTATTGTTTTATATTTACCGATACAAAGTTATTCACAAACAACTTTTTTTGGAAAAATGACCCGTGACCTTTTGTGACCTCTGGAGCCTAAACTATTGACCTGAGCAAAAATTTGAGGACACCAATTGCGATTGCATTTTTTTCAAGAGCTTTCGATTGCTTTTTCCGTTTGTTCCTAGCTATCACAGTTCCCGAGATATTTGGGGGTGTTCGAAGCGAAGTCCTAAAGCTGGAAAATCTGACCTTTGATGACCTCTGGTGACCTCCATATTGACCTGAGCCACAAAATACCCGAAGTAACTTCGAATGTCCTTGTTGAGAGCTTTCGAACTCCATTTTCCGCGTCTTTCTAACCCTTTTAGTTTTCGAGTTAGAGGTGGTGCCATTTTGACCCCCCACCAGGGCGAAGTCGTCTCAGCGGCCCACCGGGGAAACTGTTGCTGTTGGGTTAACAAACCCAACAGCAACAGTACACACGATGCAGCAATGCACGAGACAGCTCCAGGTACTGACAGATATTTACGCGTTGAGACAGCAGCCTCAATATGGATGTATGAAGCCTGCTATGCCGAATCGCCTATGAACTATTCATTACGGAAGTTACATTTAATCCCAGTATTCGATAACTTCACCAAGGCTTGCAATTTTAATGCCTGATATATCTAGACAATATCCAGGTAATATTTAGGTCCAAAAATAAAAACAAAACGGCTATGCCAATCCTGCGATACCAAAGATAACGAGTATTGATGAAATCATACAGCATACATGCTCAGCATCAGCAATGACCTCGGGACATTGAAACAATTCCATTCAGCCCAAATTAAGGGATATCGCGGATAATCGCATACATCATATTCACATGCCCACATTCGTTCAGCTGCTGTGTCACTGGATTGTACTCTACTAATACAATAACGATGCATTTTAGTTTCGTGCCCGTGATATGCACCCTGCAGGTAGACGTTTTTGTCTTTCCTGACCTATGTAATCTAACTTAACGTCACATATCACACAGCTACGCATATCAAGCTCAGAGCTTTCGTGACGGTTTTGCCACACGAGTGTCTTACGAAGGTACCGTGCACGGGCTTGGACCTATACGGACGGAGCTGCCTAACATATATGCGTAGACTACGCCATGCAAGAGGGAACTTCTCAGAGACAATCTTGGCTCAGACGATGAGCCAGTACTTACATACGCTGAGCAGCATTGTGACTAGTGGAGAGCTTACGATCGAGTAGCAGGTTTGCGCTCTCATGAATACCATATGTGGTGCTTTATACATGGTCTGCGTACTGTGTCGTTCTATATTGTGCGGCTTGATGTCAAATGTATTGTATCCACTATTTCCACAACGGAGAGTTTTATCTGTACTAAATCTTGCCAGTTGTTGGTCAGTCACATCGTGAACTTTCCCTATGTATTGTTTTTTTCAATAAATAAGAAAACCGTTTGTCCAGAATGTGCCCGGACCGGACCAGAATGTGCCCGTAGAGAGAATTCATCGTTTCGCCAACCCACAAACTCTGCAGGGTTCCACGCGATTCCATTTTATTCCCAGTATTTCACAACAGCGGCATGGCAGCCAGCGACTTAACAAGTGAGACAGTCGGCAGACATCCACTAGGTCACCTCGAATCACCACTGGACTCCCACACAGTCTATGTTTCCACGCCATCCTTCGCCGCCGTCTTGGCTGCCACATTGGCGAGGGGACTGTTTGCCAGCGGCTGTAGGCGCAGCACCTCTATCACCCTCCTGGCGGGGTCGAACCAGCACGTGACATGGCTCGTGTCCAGCGCCAGGTGATAGAGCAGCTGGTCGTTCTGAGCGCGGCGGTACACAGAGCGAGGGTCGGCCATCAGCAGCTCCTCCAGAGCGCCGCGCAGCTCCGCGGCGTCCCGCAGCCAGCGGAGACGGTACGCGCCGGCCTCGGGTGCGACAGAGAAGCGCTGCAGCTGCGACTCGGCCCACGTCGTGAAGCTGACGGTCCACCGCTCAGGACGCAGACGGGACAGCCAGGTGTCGCCCCTCTCCCCCGCAGAGGAGGGATCAGGACAGACGGCAGAGTTCCCCGCAGGCGCCGGAGAGGCGGCGTGAGGGTCGGACGGAGGCGTGTCGGCGGTGGTTAGCTGCTGTGAGTTGTCTACCTGCTGGGATTCAGATGGATCAGGTCTCCTCGCTCCAGCCCGATTCTTCACCGGTTGGGGATCACTATGAGATCGACTCTGACCCTCCCCATCCGGGACTACCGTCAAGGCGTTCGAGTCCTCGCGAATACGGTCTACATCATCAGCGCGAGGCAGCGGCTCCCGCCCCGCCTCACAGAACCGAGACGCATCGTCCGCTTTAGGAGACCGTGGCATCTCGGTGGTCCGGTTCACACCTTCCACTAACCCTTCCTGCTCGTCCGTTCGTAGCTGGGTGACGTCCCCCGCCGAAGGAGAGTCCCCAACTCGGCGGGAGGAGGTAGACACACGAGCTCCGAACCGGTCCGACGGAGAGTCGTACTCTCTGATGTACGGCTTGATGTCGAGCACAGGCGTACCGTCCACAAGGTCATGTCCGGAGAAGTGCAGCGTGTCGCCTGCAGTGTGAAAATACGCGAGTCAGGGGTGGCTTGTGTGCCGCCCCGAATGTTATCAGACTTGATCGTAATCTATTAGGCCAAATATTACGCATTCACAAGGAATGAACACGATTGCAATGGTGGACAGTCAGCACTATGATGCTGCAGCAACAAATAAGTAATTCAAACATGCCGAGGTACAGGTAAAATGGACTCCCTCAATGGTAAATCTGTACGACATTTAGCATGACCGCTTTTTATTTGGGCCAGAAAAAAACGAACGTTTTAAGTAAACTGATTAATTCCATAATGCAAATAGTCTCAGTCTATAAACAATAATGGTGACTGATTCATTGTCAATATGACGCATAATAAAACAATAAAGGCCGATAAAGGTACTGACCAAGTGAAACTCACAAAAGTACATTATCGGCGATAAAACTATTGGTGACGGCCAGAATTGCTCAAGTTTGAATACAAAGCGCACAAAAGTCGAAGATTGCTGATGTCTCCATCATTACCCTCACCACCATTGGGAACCCTTACCTTCCACCGATTCCAGTTTCACGAGGCTCAGGCCAATGGGATTCAGTCTGTACGGTGATCTCGTCGCGAACACTCCTATCTTATCACCATTAAGCCTGGGCGGTGACACTTTGGCCTTCACAAACTTCCCGGACTTGTTCTTATGAAACACGAATATAAGCCTGAAAAATAAATGTTTATATAAAGGGCCTTTGACAACTTCTGTGAACTTCTGCAAACAATATCTAACCATAATGAAAACAGACCATACAAATACTAACATTAGCGGAAACAGCTTAGCATGGGTATAATTTGGAACATTTGTAATACTATGAATCCGATAGCCGTTCTCCATTTCCAAAAATGAAGAGCTATGATTAAAACATATAAGCTAATTAGCAAAAGCAAGATCAAACGACTTTTCGTGGCATCAGTGGTTAGCCAACCAAAACAGCATCGCTCACAGACAATTTGTATCGAGAAATTGCTTCTCCTTCCCGGACGAACATCCGACTTCTCTCCGCCCTTCGTGCGATACGCATGATTTGCAATGTAAACTTGCAATAAGCGGGCATCTCAGGAAAAGAAACACATATCTGGCAAATAAAGATATGACTGGGAAAATAAATATATCCAAACCTAACCGGAATCTTTGCTTGCCACATATGTGCTGTTTTGCGGTCTCTGCTTATTGCAAGTATTCATGCTTCAAGCCTGCTGCAAGTTGACATGCATGGTACAAGGTATCCAAAGCCGAAGATCGCCGGACAATTCTAGCTTGCTCACACGGCTTTGGATTAGTGGCGGATTTACGGTTGGGCAAAATGGCCAATTGCACCCCCCCCCAAAAATAAATAAATCGGTAGGTAAACGTAAACGCCCCTCTCAAAATGACTTGCAAATAATTATTCCCACCCCCGCTCAACATTTTTCGCTGACGCCTCCCCCTCCCCCGCCCCCTCAACAACTTCTCGCGTGACTATCTTTGCGGGGCGATTTTTGTTTTGCCCCCGAAACTGGAAACCTAGATCCGCCACTGTTTTCAGGAGGGACCCTTTTGGCCAGGAGGGCCCAAAATCCAAATGTGTACCCGAAATATTTTTCTGGATCCGCCCCCCCCCCTACTTTGGATTCGTTTGGTTTTATTGTTTTGGATCGGTTATTTATTTGTATCTACCATGGTTTAGATGGGAGCCTCTACTGATCGCAAGTTGACATTCGCAAACACGCGTGCGAAACCATGACCAGATCAACAAATTCAGCCCAGGCAATAATGCCAGTAACCCTCACGGATAATAGCCTTAGCCCAAGATCAGGAGGCTGAAGATGCCCAACCACAACGGGAAGGGAGAGTCGTGAAACGAACCCAAGGGTGAAAGATGTGAAGGAGTTGGATAACTATGACTTCAGAGTTAATCACGGGCGGAAAGCACGTAGAACATCAAGACATCAGGAGGGAGAACCGGGGGAGTCGGGACAGGAGCAGGTCTTGCCAAAGAACACCGTCCTAACTCCTAACCGATGAGCCGCTGCCAGACCTCCGGAAACTGCGAGGGAGACATTGCCCGGACAGAGTTGGAGAATGAACATGTAGCAAGCCTAGTAGTGAGAGGTGGCGGTAGTGAACAAGGAAATCAAGAGAGTGAGAACGGGGGTAGCAAAGTACCAGGTCTTCCATTGAAAGCGCCCATTCTTTGTGTCATGTTCTCAACTCAAAGCACCGAGCACGTGCTTGGACAGGGTCATGGACAGTGGGACACTTGCCTGTCAAACATTTACATTGTTTTGGCGACAACATTCAATGACAATAATTACGGACCGTAACATAGGAACACATACATAACACATACCACTGCAAAGGACAATTAGGTGATAAAGGAGGCAGCAACTTTGCTGTAGCACATTTGAACACAAAGGTACAATTCAAACAGACTTAAGCAAATCTTGTGTTCTCATCTATGAGAGGTGTTGAAAAAGTCAATTAGACGAAGCACCTTTGCGTAGTTTACGTTATGCATTATGTATCATAGTCTTACGATTCGCATATTGCTTCATGCTAAATAAGAAAGCAACTTACCAAACATGGCTGAATTCTTGAAGTCCTTCCAATGCGTGCTCTGGATTGTTGTAAATGCCTTTGCTTATCCTCAACTGCCCTCTAGCGCTTGAGGCAATGGTGGGTTGTCTTGGGGTTCCATTTTTGCATGGAAAGCAGCTTCTAACAATACCAATGGGCTGCACATCTAATTCCCACTCCATCACTTTGATAATAGATCAGAGTTCGCGTGCACTATATTCTGAAAGCAACATAATAGCCTGTGTAAGTCATCAGAAATAGGGATACTATACTGCACACTAGTGGTGTAAGATTCGGAAATTTCCCAAATCATGTCCGATCCAAAGTCCGATATAATATGACAATGTTGACCGAAAAGTGTCCGATGAGTTCAAGAGTCCGAAAAAGTCCAATTTTTAAAACATCCTATATAGGTATAACCAGACTGGTTATTGATTCAACTTTTTTTTTGGAACGAATCAATCATGATTCATTTCGGAATCTGAATGATTCAATCCCCGTTCGATTCACGGGACAAAATTTGAGAATTGATTCTTTCCGATTCAAAGAATCAAAACAAATATTTTAACCGATTCTTGTTTGATTCAACATTTAAATATAGGTGGTGAATGTATGTCAAATCAATACAAATGGAGACATACATATATATGATCATTAAAACATTGTTACAGCAATACTATTTCAGTGTAAATGAGTGTAGCCACTGGGACTGCATATATTTGCACAATTTACCAGTATACTTGAATCGTTAGAATCGTTAAATCTTTTGATTCAATCAGCTTTGATTTGATCCGGGTTTTGATTCAATCACGATTCATGAATTAAAAGATCTGGTGGTGAATCAATATTTTTGTATTCAAGGAATTTTGATTGAACGATTCCAATCGATTCAATCAGTGTCGAATCAATAACCAGTCTGGGTATAACAATTAGTGATGTTTGAATTTCCCATTTAAATACATCAATCATACCACACTTTGTTAGAAAACATCAGAGGATCATCCAATTAACTGCCTGTAAGGTCTTGCAAAGTAGGAAACTGCGTGTATTGTGATCTATATGCCTTACCTAAAATTGTCCAAAATATCTGTGGCTGACCAACCGAAGTCCAAATCGGAATCGGACTATTTTCGGACGTCCACAAATTTGGACTCCGATTTACGTCACTACTGCACACGTTGCCAGACGTTTCGCTAGCAACCGACGGCTATAATTCTGATCAACTGCACAGCCAACACGTCACGATATTGGCAGAAACAAAGTGCTCGTTTCCATCACCGAACAATTCAATGCTGCAGTTCAGATAACGATCAAATGCGTCTATGAACAAAGCAGTTGAATACCAGTCCATAAGCGACACATGCGATCTTGCATAGCCGTAGGAACAAGGGAGGGGACATGGCCCCTTCACTTTTCGGCTAAAATCTTATTGTTTGCTTGATGAAGGAAATTGTTGATGGCAAAAGGTTCGCCAAGACGAGAAAAGCCCAAATCTGCAAAGAAATATTTATTAGGGGGAGGGGGGTATCTCAAGAGGAGATCAAAGTTTCACTGCCACCCCCTTTCGTGACGTTCCTACATCCCTGATATTGCATCGATAGGCAATACAGCAGAAGACCCCAAATCAGTGTTTGACTAAAACTTATAGGAAGGCGTACTTCTTGGCACATTTCTTATCACACTCCCCAAAATGACACAACCGTCGTAGATTGTATTAAATATCATACGGCACATGCCATAACACATATACAGTCGGCTGTAGACGCCCTGAAGCAGCGAAATGTTCAGGCGTCGCTGTTGTTACATTCAAATGGGCCACATGCTGATGACTGATGGCATAAACTGTTTATCAAAATCATAGAAATGTATGTACAAAATATGGAGTAGGACTTGCGTACAACATGAGCCATATATCAAAACATTGACCTCTTCTACGTCAGAACACGTATGACACGATGCAAACGGAGTGAGTTTTCGCCCCATGCAACTCTATGTATGACACTTCCAAACGCAAGACAAACACCACGCGCCCAAAGTATTTGGATTTTCCCGCCCTACGTCGTTACACGCATAATAAACACGCAAGTACCGACAATCATCACTGGCTGTTTTCTACGAATGACTCGGAGACTTTGTACTTCAATGTCCTGAACTATGCGACTTGGCATTTGCTTCATTCGCCTCCACGTTCTTTCCCCGGCACCTGCGCCGCTTTGCCGCCTGTCCCGGCGCGTCAGCTGGGTGGCGGCCCTTTCCCAGACGAGACGCACCTCGCGACAGACCCTCAGGTCGCTGGCTGACCGACGTCGGCTGGACGCTAGCTTCTACGCGCCCAGCAACACCTCTGCAGGTAAGCTCGGTACTGGACCCTACTGAATCAAGCCAGCTGTTCAGCTGGGTGCTGGTTGTTAGGCTCGCCACCCGTCTGGTTGCCTTATCGAGGGCCTCGTCTGTCAGACCATCGCCGAGCAGCTCCAGAGCGCGATCCATAGCTTCATGGAATTTGGCGACCACATGCGCAGCCGGTCGCTGCCTTTCTTCGGCTGGGTTGGACTGGGAAGCTGGTAACGAGGCTTCTCCGGCTGGGTTCGGTTGGCAAGCTGGTCCCACGGCTTCTTCGGCTGGATTGGGCTGGGAAGCCGGGCTCATGGCCTCTTCGGCCGGGCTGGGCTGGAAAGCCGGCTCATCGGATTCAAAATCGTTCGCGTCATCCCAAACAGGCAAAACTGAGTCAAGGTCGGCTGGGACGACGAGGTCAGCGTTGGTGTCGGTGTCGCTGTTGGTGGGCGGATCCCGTCGAACGCCTGCCGACTTGACTCTGAATTCAGTGAAGAAGTTCAGCTCCGGAGCCTTGTCCTTCCCTACGGCGACACACATAAGCCAGCGTCGATTCTCCGGTGTGGGGAGGAAAGACTGAGGGAGCGTTACCATCGCCAAATGCGCACACGCCACCTGATGTTTACAGGCCTCATCTGACTGTCCCTGCTCACACGAGCACGTTCCCACGTCCAGTGCTACATCGTAGGTGACTTGAGGATTCATCTCCCCGATCACGCGGAAACGGTGTTTATCTACCCGTGTGATGGCCTTCTCGGGAACTGTTGATGGTGCCAGGCGCTTGCTCTGACGTTGGTCTAGCGCGAAGTCAATCAGAAGCTGCACCATGTAGCCATTGTAGATTTCATCCATCAGCATGACCAGTTCACAGGCGTTGCGTGCCTTACATCTAGGAAAAGTTACGGGGTTAGACATCTTTAGTTCAAAAACGCTTCCGCCCACACGCACGTACACACGGATCCAAGGACTTCTCCCGAGCTTCTCAAAAACAAAAAGTAGCCGCCAATAACGGCGCGGTGAAATTCAGAGAGCTTCGTCACATATTCTCGAACACACTGTGTTCGATAATGAGGCTGTGGTAAAGGACAGGTATCGTCACGTGATTAAGATACGAGGCATTTTCAGTACATGCTAGGCAAATTTAACCAACCTCTTTTTATCACAAATGACACAGTTAAAGGGAATGTTTCACCTTTGTGTTGGTTTTTATCTGAGATAGCCATTATCTTTGTCCGTTATTGAAATGTCTAAATTATTCACCACTTTTCCAAAAAACTTATCCGTTTTTAAGCAATTGAATTACTCATCTGTAAAATGGGGTCTATGATAGTGCCGCCGCTGATTGACTAACAGCCACTTCAAGGTTGTTGGTCCTGGGAGTCCCAAGACCTGTATTTCTCGAACCTTGGCTGGATTACCCGCTACGAGTACGATGTAAATAACGCGATAGGTTGCGGGCCAAGTTGAGTTTTTTCGCGTTGTTTGAAGTCTCAGTTGGATTGATTGCTTTTTTATCAAATAAATATTGAGCTATCGCAAATAAATATTGAGCTATCGCGAGTAAATATTGAGCTATCGCGAATAAATATCTAGCTACAAACCCATGATAACAAAATACTTGTGTGCATTAAAGTCGCCTGAATTGTCTGAAAAGATTGTGCCATATCATTTGGCAGCGGTAAAGGTTTTCTTCATAGCTCTCTATAGCCCAATAATGACGTCATCATCCCAAATTTAAAATACTTATTTTTTATAAAGTCAATTGACTTTTCAACAAAAACAAAACAAAATATCACCATGGTTTTCAGCAGCACTTACTTCATATTTTCAACTACAACCGACGTATATTTGAAAACTTTCAGAAAGGTGAAACATTCCATTTAACGTTGCATACGGACGTTACAATGCCCTGATAATGGGAAAGTACCTGTCCTGGGCGATATCCTTAATGATGCACATGGTCGCTGCCGCATGGCTGTTGGTGTGATGACTTCTACGAAGAGTTCCCGGGCGAAACGCGATTGCCCATTCAGCACGGCTTTTAACCAGGTCTGCGAGGTAGCTGAAGGAAACAGAAGACGTTAGTTACTGTTCTATTGCTACAATGATACTACACCCATGTTATGTTCATAGACGCGCACAGCTACGCTTGGTGCCATTCCCAATGTATAGTGTATTGTTCGCATCAGGCGTTAATACACACGTTCAAATACAGGACCAGCGAAATTTACGTCAAATTTTCCAAGTGTAAAGATGTACAATTATAAAGATGTATAATTGCACAGTCAACGGGAAACAGCATAAGAGGAAATATTGTATAAGAAAAGAACGATGGAACAACCTATTGCGTCTATCACAATCTTTGTAGTTCATGTAACACGCCGTTGGCAATCAACCTAGCTTTTTGGCACTTTTCCGATACACACCCACGTAGGCACGCTTGGTCAAAGACAATACACTTTGTCATTTGAACCATAGCATGCAGCAACAAGGTTATCAAGTAAGAAGAGAACAATGTCATTCACTTACCTTGCGAAGCCGACGTGATCAACATTCAGGCCATCCAGCAGGGCTTGGCAATGCTCAGGGCTTTCGGCGTACGCCAGCTTTCGCACCGTGTCCATGAGCTCCTGGCGTTTCTCTTTGGAAACCCCATTTCTGCTGTCTAGAAGCCACTTCCATACTTGCTGCAGAACATGGGACACGCATAGAAACTGCGCCGCCATTGGCCAAACTGTTCGGAGCGCGTTCTTCTTTGCGTCGCAGTTGTCAGTGGTGAAGGCCACTGGGTGACCGCGTCCGCCGAAGGTCGAGTCTCCCAGGGCCTTCCGCAGCAGACGGAAACCTGAGGATGGTAGTAGTGGACTTAGCTCGTGATATTGGTTTTTGTCATATAATCAAATCGCATGATACAAGAGTAACCAAAAGTCTAGCAACAGCGCGTTTGACAAATTGTGTCACGAAATTGATAAATTCATGAATAGCAATGCGGATATAACGAGTAGGCAATCCTTTTAACATAACACTAGCTAATTATGGTACAGTTGGAACCCCACAAAGAATATGTATGACCTCCAGCTACTGTCAATTGGGCAAATCGTCTAGAGCAGGGAGCGAAGTAGTCCCGCTTAGCGAACATTTAAATACGAACCGATGATATGTTTTAATGCCATTCATCAGCGCAAAAAAGTATTTATTTCCTTAAAGGGAATGTTTCACCTTCGTATTGGTTTTGATCTGAGATAGCCATTATCTTTGGCCGTTATTGAAATGCCTACTTATTAAGGTCATTTTCCCCAAAACTTATTCGTTTTTAAGTAATTAAATTTCGAATTGTCAAAATGGTCTATGGTAATACCGCCGCTGATTGGCTGACAGCCACTTCAAGATTGTTAATCCTGGAAGTCAGATGACCTGTATTTCTCGAACCTAGGCGAGTACGATGTAAACAACGGCCAACGCGATAGGTTGCGGTCCAAGTTGAAGTTTTTCACGTTGTTTGAAGTCTCAGTTATGGATTGATTGCTTTTTAAAAATAAATATTGAGCTATCGCAATGCCTCGCGCTCGTCATTGTGTTCTGTGCGGGAGAAGACACAGTTCCACAATGTTTGTATTTCAGTCGCCAGAATTGTCTGAAACGATTGTGCCATATGTTGGCAGCGTAAAGTTTTTGTATAGCTCTCTATAGCTCAATAATGACGTCATTATCCCAAATTTAAAAACTTAATTTGTATAAAGTTAAGTGACTTTTCGAGAGAAAAATATCACCATCGTTCTCAGCAGCACTTACTCCAAATTTTCGACTACAACCAGCGTATATTTGACAACTTTCAGAAAAGTGAAACATTGCCTTTAAAGAGAATGTTTCACCTTTTAAAAACATTCAACATTCCCTTTAAAGGGAATGTTTCACCTTTCTGAAAGTTGTCAAATATACGCTGGTTGTAGTGGAAAATATAAAGCAAGTGCTGCTGAAAACGATGGTGATATTTTTTCTATTGAAGTCACTTAACTTTATACAATTTTGTTTTTGTTAGACTGTGACGTCATTATTGAGCTACAGAGCTATAGAGAAAACCTTCACGCTGCCAAATATATGGCGCAATCGTTTCAGACAATTATGGCAACTTAAATAACAACATGTGGACAGTGGCGTGCGCAGAAATTCACAAAGGACCAGGTCATTGCCCTTGAGGAGCGCCACCCGATCGACAGGGGCGCCACTAATATTGGATTTTGTTTTGCAGGGGGCGCCTCTCCTTCCGCACCGTGCGGAAGGAGAGGCGCCTCCTCCTCGCCCCCCCCCCCCCGTCACTAGCCGCTACGGGCCGGAGGGGCGCCGTCACTGGTCGAAGGGCGCCGTCACTGGTCGAAGGGGCGCCGTCACTGGTCGAAGGGGCGCCGTCACTGGTCGGAGGGGCGCCGTCAATGGCCGGAG
Organism: Chirona hameri; assembly: GCA_036785665.1. Taxonomy (NCBI): domain Eukaryota; kingdom Metazoa; phylum Arthropoda; class Thecostraca; order Balanomorpha; family Balanidae; genus Chirona; species Chirona hameri. The sequence continues at coordinate 129,788 of JAXIVJ010000475.1, forward strand.
GGGCGTGGTCACTGGCCGGAGGGGCGCCGTCACTGGCCTGAGGGGCGCCTTCACTGGCCAGAGGGGCGCCGTCACTGGTCGGAGAGGCGCCGTCTATCGACAGGGGGTGCCGTCACTGGCCGCAAGAGCGCCGTCGCTGGCCGGAGTGGCGCCGTCGCTGACCGGAGTGGCGCCGTCACTGGCCGGAGGAGCGCCGTCACTGATCGGAGAGGCGCCAGATTTGCATGGGCGCCTAGGGTACAAAGGACCAGGTCATAACCTGAATGACCGTATACTCGGTACGCCACTGATTGTGGAACTGCGTCTTCTCCCGCACAGAACACAATGACGAGTGCGAGGCATTGCGATAGCTCAATATTTATTTATAAAAAACAAAATCAATTAATTAACTGAGACTTCAAAAACCGCGAAAAACTTCAACTTGGACCGCAACCTATCGCGTTGGCCGTTGTTTACATCGTACTCGGTAATCCAGCCAAGGTTCGAGAAATACAGGTCGTCTGACTTCCAGGACCAACAATCTTGAAGTGGCTGTCAGCCAATCAGGGGCGGCACTACCATAGGCCCCATTTTGCAAATTCGAAATTCAATTGCTTCAAAACGGATACGTTTTGGGGAAAATGACCTGAATAATTTAGACATTTCAATAACAGCCAGAGATAATGGTTATCCCAGTTCAAAACTAATACAAATGTGAAATATTCCCTTTATCAAACTGGTTCTCGACTAGCGTCATAACCGTTTTCTTTACTGTTTCGATTGTTCTCTTATGTTATGTTACGTATTCATGGCTAAGCATGTGATAAGTATTAACCCGCAATTGACTGGGGTCTCAGCTGAGCGCCATTGACTGGGGGGGGGGGGGGGGATATCGCCCCCCACACTGGTTATCTTCCGAACATATTATTGCAGCGAGATGCGCAAGGCGGCATTGGAAAGCTCCAATGAGACGCATCTAATACATACTCGATTTTGTTCTTCAAATTGAGCTTACATGTCAGGTCACGGCGAGATCAAATGTCAAAATCGAGTTATTTGAGTGTATGGGCCATACTTTCCATACAAAGCCTTCGATTGCGACCATTATCACCCAAAGTGCTCTCAAATGTATAATACTCATCCCGCATGAGCTAAAGTGATGTTGTTGACAAATGTCAAGGTCAAGGTCAGGTCACAAAAGGTCACCATGCGCAAAAGATCTACGAAAAAGTCATGGGACACATACCATGGCTATATAGCCATGGCCTCTGGTCTCTGGCACCATGGCCTCTGGTCATTAAAACCGAAATGTCAATTTACAAAAAAATACGTCATGAGTTACTCACACTTTAGGAAACATAAATCAGTCAAAAATGGTGATATTGTTTTGAAATTTGGTTTGGGAATTCCACATATGTGGTTCTATAATATTTATTCCGCTTTTTAATGTCTGAAAATTATCATTTTGAAGGCATTTTTTCGATTAAAAAAAATCGTTTTGGGGAGGGGGTAAAAAAAACACAACTTTCACAAATTCGAGACAGTCATTTTGTAGACCTTGTCATTTGTTATCCTTTGACGTTTTTGTTTGTATTGCATTTTGCTCAATATGTGGACTTTGTACGATCTGTTAGAGTTGAGCCGATTTTTTCATCAAACTCGTGTCGTGACGTCTCTAAATTATATATATACATATCTTGATTGTTTTTTTCTCGACGAAAATGCTTCATTTTTGCACAAAATACGTACAATGTATGTAGAGTTTCAGAGTTTCACGTTGATAGCGCTATTAGTTTTTGAGCTATTGCGAAATATCGTTAATTCGCACCTTACGATTATAATGCAAGGCAATTCATTACCTGTCGTCAGGTGAGTCTCGTCCTGTGATGAGGCGAAAACCACGCCTAGTGGCAGGACACCAGCAGGGCTTGAACAATGGAACGGCACTACTGCGGTGTTTAACTGATCGACTGACGCTATGGCGTCAACAAACACCACTTCACTTGCGTCCCAGAGTCCGTGGACTCGCTTCATGAAAGGCGTGACCAGGGCTACGCAGAACGAGTCAGTGCCACTCCTTTCCACTTCGATGACGCTCTTGGACTTGACAGCAAAATTGTCCAGCATGTCAAACATATTCTCGTCGCTATAGCCGCCCACGGCGCTTTTGAGCCACCTATAGAACATGTGCTGGACGGATCGGAGCGTGGGGTTCGTGTCGCCGCGTGCACGGTCAACCCAGTAGTCATCACTTAGGTCCATCTTCCGCTGATGGTAACTTTGTGCCTCTGGTGCTCCCATGCCTGGAAGGAAGAAGATAGTAGATACTCCCTCTATGATTGGGGTTTTTGGGCGCACCGACTACTTATGGTCACTTGGCGCCCAGATACTCCCTCTATACCAACAGTGTAGTGCCTATCATTAACCATGCAAGTCTAACCTATCTGTCCAGAAATCAAAGGCTCGAGTACAATGTTAACTGTGACCACACCACCGTTAACCACACCAATCTTAACTGTGACCACACCACCGTTAACCACACCAATGTCAACTGTGACCACAACTGGCCACACCAATGTTAACTGTGACCGCACCACCGTTAACCAGACCAATGTTAACTGTGACCACACCACCGTTAACCAGACCAATGTTAACTGTGACCGCACCACCGTTAACCAGACCAATGTTAACTGTGACCACACCAACGTTAACCAGACCAATGTTAACTGTGACCACACCACCGTTAACCACACCAATGTTAACTGTGACCACAACTGACCACACCACCTATGACTGAGACGAGATAATCTAGCTGGGGCCGATATCCGACATCGACGATGTAGCCCAAAGCACTGTTCCCAGCGCCACTTCCAGTTACAAGCACCCATAACAATTTGAAGTATTGTAAGTATTGCAATTTGAAGATTTATTTTGCTTTTGGTTTTCACTTTTCTGTCGCTTACTGATCCAATTTAGTTATGTTTTGCATTCAATCAATCGTGATTCAAAGCGGGCAAGATCCAATCGCAAAATGGGAAATATCTGTCATGGTACCGATTCGCTTCATCGTTACATTCAAAGAGTATTGACTGAACGATTCCAATCGATTCAACCAGTCAAATCATTAAGCAGTCTACTTATCAGTGTACATCAAAACAAGGTGCACAAATTGCATATTACTTGAAATAAAATAAGTTGCTCGCGCACTCGACATCATTTAAAATCGAAGTTCGACACCAGATTTACCTCGTTTGAAATACTCCTCAAAAGCCTCCTTGACTCCGGGAAGAACTCGGAGCTCCTTCAAGGTTTCATCACGATCCGTGTGGTTATGTACACCTGTTATTGTGATAACGCATGGATGTGTAGCCACCAACTTGTCCCTTTTTCGTTTCCGAGTTGTTTCCTTCTTGATTTGCACTGCCATCTGAAAGGAGCACCTGCAACAAAAGTACACGGAGTCAGTTCACACGCTAACCAGCGTTTGAGCAAAAAGTATAAACAAAGCGGCTTGAAACAAAATGGCTGTTAACCAGAGGCGCCACCATGTTTGTTTAAAAGGTCAAGATGCCCGGCGTAAGCTAACCTACCGGATACCTGCCCTACATGTGTACTTCATGTCACATGTGCATTCATATTTTACATTCACTTTAAATGCACAGGCAGTTAATATATAACCACCACCATAACTTTTGCCAGGTTTGAAGGTATTATAATACTACCAGGGTCATTTTCCAGCTGTTATCAAGCAATGTGACATTTTGCCGCACACACTTTCAAAAACTCCACCCGTGACCTTGGCGCACCTTGCAATAAAACGAAAAACTTCGACGAACACGCCAGACCAAGGTGACCTTACTTGTATTCGCGCTAGACCACTCGCCGCAGTGTCCTAGCATTGGGAAATTTGGGTGGAAAACGACACCTAATGGATTATATTTTTCCACTCTTTTCCCCGAGTTTTGCTGTTAATTTTTCACTCCTTATATTAACATGTATTGTATAATTAAAACTCTGATACTGATTTATGGATGTAATGATAGGGACAGCTTGTGGAGGGAGACAGGGCAGAATTGGCATAGGTAATAACTAATTCTGGTGAGCGGGTAAATGGGTATTGATAAAGCCGAGTACATATGTTTTTGGGTTGAATTTTCTACTCTTTGACTTTGTTTATTTTTAGTCAGATTTTCCCACTCTGCACCCCAGCTCCAAAGCAATTCTAGGACCCTGCCACTCGGCCAGCCGAGTTCGCAAACACATCGCAAATGATCATAATAGCAATACTTGTTATTTTCATCTTACACTTATCAAAGGGGTGTCTCATGACTAAGTGATCTTATCTTACCACTGATGCTTTATTCTTAGCCTGCTGAAGACCTGAAAATCAAAATCCTCTCCAGGGACAGAGGAGATAATCTACCTAACACACAAAAAACCATAGCCTAAATTTCACAGTTAACACCTCGTTAGAACACAATCATAGTTGTTGAACACTTACCCTGTAGAATGCCTTTTAACTCCTTTGTGGCGTTTGCTTCCAAACTGGCAGATCAGATGCTGGTTGAACACCGTCCTGGCACTGTCCTTGTCGGGGGTATTGGTCCTGACCACATTCAGGGATGTTCTGCTCGTCATGCAGTATAGCTCTTTCCATGCTATAAAAGTTACTTCATTGCATACATTTGTTCTGCACTGCAACTCATTTTCTGTGCGCTTGACCACCAGGTTGTTGAATCCTTCTTCATTGAAGCGTTCAGAGTGCAAATGGCTCTGGTCCATACTTATTGCTGTCACCTTAGGTAATTGGAAGTGCAGTGCCACCAGATTGATGTCACTGTAACAATAGGTACATGGCTAGAATACAAACATATTTGATGGAAATTAATTCAAAATCGTAGAAAGATGAGAAACATGTTTACATGTCTTTCAGAGTTCGAAGATTTCCACCCGGCTGTCGTTCGGAAAGTGGGAGGAGCTTGTTTGTGTGTGTATGTGACTGTCCAACGGAGCATATTGGCACGTGGAGCCCAAACGGCTGGGCCGATTTCGAGGCGGGTGGCACTGTTCGATGCGGCAAAACAGCAGACAGATGATGGTACCATTTTCGGGTCAATCGATGGCACGTGGCACGTGCCAACAAGTGGGCGCCAACATTTTTTCCATTTTTCTCCTCAGGTCACACGGTTGGTGGCACAGACTTGATACTCGCAGGTCACGTGCGCGATACAGCGACCCAAAATCCATTAATGGCTGCCTTTTCTGAGGGGGGCAAAATAAACCCTCCAGACCAAATTACCATTTTGAAGGAGCGGGCCTCCGCTGTCAGCTGGTGCCGGCCGGCAGTGGATACTGTGCCGCACAGCACTGAGGCACGCCACCAAGTGGCGGCTTGTGGTGTCGTCACAGTCTGAGGTCACCGCAACGGCCAATCAGCGGTGGCCTGGCCGGCTGGGGACAAATTACGGAATTATCGTACGATTTTGACCCCAAGGCAATGCCCCGATCGCATTGCGGCCTCTAGTTAAAGAGTATGAGAGTATGGGAAAGTGGGTATAGTTCGGATAATTTTTCGTTAATCACCAATAGCTCGAAAACTGTCTAATCCTGAGGAACTCCAAATACGGCTGCTATTTGGGTGATACGTGCCCTTTGTATTTATCCATAAAATCAGAGTTATCTTTAACCCTCGCCCTACGGGAGCTTTTTTCACCTTCACCCTACGGGGGGGTCCTAAAAAGACCCCCCTGTTAACTTCCAAACCAAGCAACATAGAGCAACGCGGTAAGAACCAACATGTTGCCTGTCATGTTTGGAATCTAACGGTATGCAATTTTTCGGTTTCGGGTCAACGAGTGACCTTCCAGGTCAAGTGAATGACCTCGATCGACCACGTCCAGAACAGCGATTTTGCTGTCAGAAAACCTCAAAATGAGAAATTGATAAATGTAAAAAGGGCATTTTCCTAGACCAGTTTTGTCTTAGAAATACAGAAAAGGTAATTATTTATTCGTATCTGGTAAAAAAAAGTCAAAAAAGTTATTAAAAAAATGACGTCATGAATTTCTTACACTTAGGGAGCCATCACTCAGTCAAAAATAGAGATATTTCTTTGAAATGTGGTTTGAGTATTTTCCATACTCAGTTCTCTCACATATACTCCGTTTTTGTTTTTACATCTTTGAAAATTTTGATTTTGTGTTGATTTTTCCAACAAAAAAAAGTTTTTTTTTCATTTTGGGGGTCAAAAACCCAAAATTTCGAATATCAGAGATTGCCATTTTAAAGAAAATTACATTTGATATCTTTGTTTAATTGCGTTTGGAATTTGCTTCAAAACTCAGTTTTTTACGATTTTTCAAACATTTATCGTTTTTGCACCAACATGACGTCATCAAAACATCATTATTTCCCAAAATTCTCAACCAATTTCAATGAATTTTTACAGCATACGTATAATTGTTGTATACTTAGCTACTGAAAATGTCAGCAAGATGCGCCGCATGTCTACAAAGTAATGTAAGAAAAATCTCAGCGGGGGGGGGGGTCGTTTTTGGACCCCCCCCCGTAGGGCGAGGGTTAAATGCAAAGACAGCAGGAGTGTAAACGTCACATGATGTCAAATGTCCAAATGGACCCCACCCATGGAGGTACGTTTGGACAGTGGGTGGGGCTGTTTCGGACGGGTGTGGAATGTGTATAGACATATAATGCCACGATGTTGCGCAGTTTAATAGCGTACCGACTCGCATTGCCATGCTTACTAGTAAGAACTGCCCGGCACCATTTGTATTGGTGGTGGAGGGAAAGGATGGCCTTATTTTCCCCTTCTCAGCCTAATTTTTAATTTACTGATTATATCTGACAAATCGTAATTGCGGTATCAGAATTAATAAAACCGCTAGTTAAACAATGTTTTCATTTATATCCCCCGAAAAATTGTCATAAAAGCAAGTGTGCATTAATGCCATTGGATTAGCACGTCTGAACCATCCCCACCCCAAACTGCTCGAAGCTACCCCAAACGTCACATCCGCAGAATGTGCTTGCGACGTTTAAAGACTGTATTGATATCAAAAACAGTAGAGTGGCTCGGGCCTCACGCTGCACATACCGCCGTCCGCCCCGCTCAGCTTCCGACTGCCGGCCGCCGGCTCCCGTATTGAGAAAACAGACACTGCTGCTGTAGCGCACGTGCGCTGCACGCCGGAGGCACCTGCGGTCCGCTGAACCACACCTCCCCCTGATCATGAGGATCACTCGCACCCTACACAACAATCTCGCCGCGGAGGCCGGCGGCGGCGCTGACTCCGACGAGGAGCCACGGCGGGGGAATCTGACACCGTGCTGTCGCACTGTGGCGCATCACACAAGTCCGACTGATCAGCAGTCGGATGGGGCACAGGAACAGACTCCATCACGTACAGCGGGTCATCACTGTCATCGTCAGGTGCAGGACTCTGAGGTGGCTGCTCACTGTTCCTGCGTCGCAGGTCCCTAACGTGGCGCGGCATGCCGTCCACTTCCACGACCTGCGGGGAGACCACGGCCGTGACGGTACCCCGCCCAGACGGCTCCGTACACCGCGTCCCGCGGCGCCTCACCCACACCGCGTCACCGACTGCGTGCACGCCCAGCTCCGCCGCAGTGAGCTCCATCGCCCCGGCCTCGGCGCACTCCACCGTCCCAGATGGAGCGGCTGCCAGCCGCACACAGTCACGTGGCTCATAGCGATGCACTCCGCAGAACGGTGCGCTGCCGGCCCCTTCGCCATCGCGCGGCGTCACATTATATAAGTGCACTGCCTCGGCGATGGCACACCGTTTCCGAGCGGCGATAACTTTCACCGTTCGGTGACTCCGCTCGATCACTCCGTTTCCGCTCGGCGCATGCGCCGCCCGGAACCTCACCGTCACCCCCCAGCGAGCGGTGAGGACGGCGAACGGTCGGCCGCGGAAGACCGGATCGTTGTCACATAGGAGCTCCACCGGGGCCCCCCGCTCATAAAATATTTCCTCAAGCCGCTGGACGATGCTCGAGCTATCCTGTCGACGCAGTGACCGCCACACAGCGAACCGCGACGGTCCACAGTCAATCACGCTGAGGTACGACTGACCCTCGTGGTGTGTAACGTCAATGGCTAGTCTCCACCATGTTTGTGGCACCGCTAGTGACCCGTGCCGCCACTTGACTGGGGCCGGGTCGATCGCTCGGCACACATCGCAATTCGCCACCACAGCGCGCACTTGCGCTCGGGTCACATGACCGATACACCGGCGAGCAAAGTACAGCGTCCTTCGAACACCCGGGTGACCGGCTCGCTTGTGTACTTCGGCAATGCTCTCCGCACCGACGGCGGCTGCACTCACAGCTGGCGGCTCACAGACGGCGGCCGCACTCACAGTTGGCGGCACACCGATGGCGGCTGCACTCACAGCTGGCAGCTCACAGGCGGCGGCCGCACTCACAGTTGGCGGCACACCGATGGCGGCTGCACTCACAGCTGGCAGCTCACAGGCGGCGGCTGCACTCACAGCTGGCGGCTCACAGACGGCGGCCGCACTCACAGTTGGCGGCACACCGAGGGCGGCTACACTCACAGCTGGCAGCTCACAGGCGGCGGCCGCGCTCACAGCCGGCGGCTTATCGCGAAGCCACTCCTTGGGCACGCGCGTCAGCGCGTCGGAGCGGTTCTCCGCCGATCGCACGAGCGCCACAGACAAGTTGAGCTGCAGCTCGCTGACCAGCTGACGGATGATCTCGACGCGACGCCGGATTAACAGCTCGCCGTGCGCCTTGGTACGGAGGCGCGCGCGACCACTGATCGCGTCATCAATCCAGCGGGACACCGTCACCGAGTCCGTGCGGAGGTCAATTGTCCGCGCACCCCAGGCGACGGCCAGGCTTACACCTCGGATGGCCGCATCCAGCTCGGCCATGTTGATATGCATGGCCTCATCGCGCCTGAGCCAGCACGCATCCTCGATGACGTCACCGCCTGACGTCTCCAGGACAACCCCCGTGGCCAGCGAGCTCGCGTCAGTCCAGACGACTACACCATCGCCCTCCACGCACCATACGCCTCGAGCTGGATCGTCACTGACTAGGCGACTCGCAACGCTGTCCATCTGCGCACGCAGCGCCGCCTCCTCGGTGACGTCATCCCAACCCTGCGTCAGCTCGTTCACGCGCCGCTTGATCCATGCCACCGCGGGCCGGAGCCATCCGCACACGGGCAAATGGGCCACCAGTCGCCCACACCACGCGAACACGGTTCGGCGAGTCACACGCGCTGGCGGCGCGTCCACAGCGTTGTCCCGCACCCACCGCAACTCTCCGTCATCTGCCTGGACTCGCAGGCCCAGGAGCCGGGCTCCGCTGGCCGCTCGCTCCGGCGGCTTGCACGCCAGACCGTACTTGGCGAAGTGTTGCACTACACTCTCGGCACTGGCGACATCCTCGTTGACAAGCAAGTCGTCCACATACGCCAGCACCGCCCGCTCTATCGCTGGGTCCTGTGACAACACAGCACGGACGACCGCCTTCATAACCAGCGGAGCCACGTTCAGCCCGAATCCCAGCCTGGTCAGACAGTAACGCTGACCGCGCACCACCACTGTCTGAAAAGGCCACAGCTGCTGCTCCACACGTAGCTGAAGGTAGGCCTTCTTCAGATCTACGACGGCGACGCGCGATCCGTGCTTCCGCCACTTGCGCAACTGGTCTGCGCACACGTCGGAGTCCGCGGTGTGAGCAGTGACGTGGCTGTTGAGCTCACGATAGTCGAGCACTGGTCTCACTTTGGCCTTGTTTCTCTGCTGCACCGCCATCAACGGCACCAGTCCGCGTGGCGGCCCGTGCTGCGCCTCGTCGTAGGGCACCAGCCAACCGCTGGCGATCCACTCGTCCAGCTCCTCGTCAAACTCTTGACGCGCGGCTGGCGGCACGGCGTACTGCTCGACCCTGTTGCCGAGACACTCGGGCCCCCCACCGTCCGCCCACTTCCACGCCACTGTCCATGCTCGTTCCGCCGCGTCAAACCGCGCTCTAAAGTCAGCCGCATCCACCTCGAGCGGCGGGCACACCGCAGCACCACAGAAGCGTACATCAGTCGGTGACTGCACGCTGACGCCTCCCAGGGTGGAGATGCCGGAAATGCCGAGTACCATCTCGACCCCCATCGGCCGCTCATCCACCACCAGCACATCAAGTGTGGCCCGCCGGCCGGCCGGCGTCTCCACACTGACGCTGCCGACACCGCTGCACCGGAACGGTTCTCCACTGATCGTGGTCACCACGATCTGCCGCTGGCGCCAGCGCTCACAACATGGCGCGTACACAATCGTGTCCGTGCAGACGGTGTCCACTAGCGCGCGACACTGCCGACCGTCCACTCGCAGTTCGACCACGGGCAGGGCGCCGCTCAGTGCTGCACCGGAGACGACGCCGGCGCTGGCACGCCATCTCCTGCACCGTTTCCCGACTGCTGGGGACAGGAGACGGAGATGTGGCCCAGCTCTCCACAGTTCCAGCAGCGTCGTGGCCACCGTGATCCCCGTGTCGGCTGGTCTCGTGACGGATGACTCGGTGGCGGCTGGCCGCGATGCGCCCCGTCACGCGGTGGCGCCTGGGCTCGCCTCCCCGCGGCCACTGCCGTAACACGCTCGTCACTGAGCACGGCGCGGGCGCGTGACAGGACGCTGGCCAAGTCCAGTCTCTCGGCTCTGGACCCAGCACGGATGGTCTGTCGCACCGACTCCGGCAGCCCAGCGATGAACGCGCAGACGAGTGCTCGCTCCGGGATACCGCCAAATAGCACTGCGAGACGCCGAAGGTCGGCCAAGAATACATCGGCGGACTCGCCCACCCTGAGGTGGCGGCTAGTGAAGGCCTCGTACGCCGCGTGCTGGTCTAGGGCGAACGCGTCGTACAGCGCGTCGCGCGTGGCCTCCAGAGAGCTGCGACTGGCGACCGGCATCTGCGACCACACTGCAAATGCGCCGCCAGTAAGGCGCAGCGGAAGCACCGTCTCTGCGGCGACACCACGGAGCGCACACAGCATCTTGGCCCGCTCAAACCACTCAACGACGTCTGCCGACCCGTCGTATTCGGCAATCAGCCGAGCGTCAAAAGCGGGACGCTGTGCGGCGGCCATTACCACTCCAGGACTGGCGATCGCCTCCATTGCTCCAGGGCTGGCGGCGGCCTCCACTGCTCCAGGGCTCACGACAGCCTCCACTGCTCCAGGGCTCACGACAGCCTCCACTGCTCCAGGGCTCGCAACGGTCTCCATTAAGGCCGAAATAGCTTGTGCTTGCGACGTTTAAAGACTGTATTGATATCAAAAACAGTAGAGTGGCTCGGGCCTCACGCTGCACATACCGCCGTCCGCCCCGCTCAGCTTCCGACTGCCGGCCGCCGGCTCCCGTATTGAGAAAACAGACACTGCTGCTGTAGCGCACGTGCGCTGCACGCCGGAGGCACCTGCGGTCCGCTGAACCACACAGAATGCATGGCAATTTTCAAAGAGACGCATTTGATACCGAACATCAATGTCACCACAACTTCAAAAACATCCCACTGAAACCACGAGCAAGGCAAAACAAAAGCGGGCGTTTTGAAAATCATGGGTAGTTGCAATGACAACCTGAAAAATTACATCACCTCTTCCGAAAAACGAAAAACTTGCACCACAGGAGAACGAGTTAACCTACCGCAACGAAATATGGTGTCAAATGACTATCGGTTGAGGGCGCAAATACACTCCGCCGAATGCTGCTGGTGTCACCATCTTTAAGCAGAAATTTGACTTGCCCAGACTATCCTGCCGTCCGTCCCCCTTCCCATAAATATGGAATCAAGAAAGATGTTTGTGCATAGTATTTTTAACTTTAGCTCACTTACTTTAACTTTAGTAAGCAGAAAAATCAGACTTGTCAAATTACCAAACTTTTTTGTTAGTATTGAATCTATAAGTGGTGAATACATTATACACCTTAAAGTAAAAATAAACCAATACCATAAGAAGTCCAGAACTTAACCCGCGCACTGCAGGGGGTTTGCGCCGAACACGAACTGCAGGGGGGGGGGGTTGATTTCCGCCCCCCCCCCGTGAGATCTCGAAAACTACGCAACGTAACGACAAGCGGAAAACGGCGTTTGATAGCTTGATACAAGTTCTATCGAAAGTATTTCAGTATTTGTTTAGGTCATGTCAGAATTGAGGTCACCAGGGGTCATCACAGGTCACATTTTCCAGTTTTTCTCTCCTGTTTTAGGACTTCGCTCCAGAAATTCCCATATATTTCGGAAACTATGCTAGCTAGAAACAAACGGAAAACAGCGATCGCCAACCATTGGAATTTGCAATTGACATGGTGTCCTCAATTAAAAAAAAATCAGTTCAATATTTGAGGCTCCAGAGGTAAAAAGAAAAGAAAAAGAAAACAGTTTTTTAACAGTTTTTCGCTAAAAACTTTTTACCTAATACAGATAACGGAACACTGTGTACGCCATTGTGTTTGCCTTGTCCAGGCGCTTCGAATGATATACATGGTGTTAGGTCAATACAAAAAAAAATGACTTCAGGTCACGTGACCTTGACCTGAGGTCAATACCCAAGGTCATGTTACATATAGGGAGACGTGTCTCGAAGAGACAAACACATTTCTGTGGGTTTTACTTCTCTATCTTCATTATGTCGCGGGTTATTTACAAAAAGTGATGACAACCTCGGTTGACCTCAAATGACCCCATTCGGGTCACTGAACAAAACTTACACTTGGATCAAACAATATCCTATAATAGCATGATTCAGAAGTAATTAGACTAATGGCATGCATATCATTGAAATAGGAAGCATTTGAATATTTCCCCATTGACTTATTATGGGGAGGTTACGAAATTGACCTGACCTTAGGTCACCGATATCAAAATTCCGAGATAAACGAATTATGAGTACTTATGCCCTCATGACACCCTGTAAGTTTTAAACTGATAGGTGAGAAACTCTGGCTTTGGCACTACTGCAAACGTTTTTGGAGGTCGGGTCACTTGACCTGGTCTGGTGACCTGACCTGAGATGACCCAAGGTTCATTTTTTTTCAAAGTGTGTGCAATTGATGTTCTAACAGGTGTGCCAAAATTCGGCGGCGCTGCGCGCCGCCGTTTTTTCGCTATCTGCGAAAAACCTGAGGGGGGGGGGGGGGGAATCGCCCCCCCCCTGCAGTGCGCGGGTTAAGTTATCACCACATAACTTAACACATTACCGAAATGACCTACATTATCACTGAAATATCCATTGTGAATGCTGATGACCATACTTTGTGTCAATAAATTATAATGTTATATTTAATTGGGAAATATTATCTGTACTTAGTGGTTAAAAATATAAATTCAGGAAATAACAACAACAGCAACCAAATTAGGAAAAACTTGCAAAAATATAATGAGGCAAACCAATGTGATTGGATTGGGGTGTTACTTGAAGTTTCAAAATTGGAAAGAACATAAGCACCAGACAAACAATTTGAAGGAATCTGGAAGCCAAGGTTCAGCCAGAATGGCAGACCTGCAGGTGCAGGTCTTAACCCTGATTTGGTTAAACACACAGCTGGTGATGACAATGATGACTAGGGCTTTAGGCCACCACAATGCCTAGGTTATATGACACCCATACCAAACACACAATTGTCATGATTAGTGTGAATGGGGTAGCCTGCCAAACAGCAGTACTCTAGGAGGGGTAGGTAGGAGGGCTATTGTGTAGATGCGTAGTTAGGCATTGCATTGGTTTGCCTCATTAGATACACACATTTATAACATCTGCTCAGTGATGGAACTAGCTATTTAACCCTCGCCCTATTTCGACAATTCTGGTGCTTTGAATACAAAACAAACCAATTACCAAACCATTTGAAACACGCAAATATCTCCAAGTCTAACCTTAAAACAAGTCGACTATCATCAACATTTGGTAAAGAGAGGTGACGTCATCGGCTTTAGACCCCTATTCAAATACACGTGGGGTTTATTCGTTACAATTGTCAAGACCAAGCTCGAATTTCTTTTTGATTATACCTATGCGGTTGTTTTAACTGCTACCCTACTTAATTTCAATGCAAATCCAACAACATGGCTATCTCAACTCAAAACTAATGTTAAGGTGGGAGTGTCCCTTTAAAGGAAACCAGTCACTTTGCCTCTCTGTCTCTGTCTCTGTCTCTGTCTCTGTCTCTGTCTCTGTCTCTGTCTCTGTCTCTGTCTCTGTCTCTGTCTCTGTCTCTGTCTCTGTCTCTGTCTCTGTCTCTGTCTCTGTCTCTGTCTCTGTCTCTGTCTCTGTCTCTGTCTCTGTCTCTGTCTCTGTCTCTGTCTCTGTCTCTGTCTCTCTCTCTCTCTCTCTCTCTCTCTCTCTCTCTCTCTCTCTCTCTCTCTCTCTCTCTCTCTCTCTCTCTCTCTCTATCTCTCTCTCTCTCTCTCTCTCTCTCTCTCTCTCTCTCTCTCTCTATATTTCTTAAAATGTTGAATATGGCATTGGTTTGGCGAAATTATCAAGATACACCACCAAAAAACAATTTTTCAAAAACAATATATTTTGAAAACATAGACCCACATATTAAGTATAGATTGTGAGAAATGGCATGGATTCAAACAATGTACATGTTGTTATGATATTGTGTGCTTTGAAAGAAGATGTAAAAGACTCAGAACATATCTAAACATTCTTATTTTTAATACAGTACAAATATAATGATTATCTTATATTTGTTTACATAACTAGCATAATGTTGTCAATGGTGAAGGGTTTGCTTGCTGGCCCAGTAATGCTGATTGTAACACATGCTACCATATGAAGCTTTTAACAAGAGCCAAAATGTTCAACATTGCACCAAATTTCAGGATAAAACATCACATATATTGGGCAGGAGTCCTTACATCCAAACAGAGTATGCCATAAGTAATTTCTCAACATGACCTTCAAAACTGCTATTTAAAACCCCATTATAGTTTAAAACCCCATTATAAGTGACTGATTTCCTTTAATTTTGTAAGGGCAAAATGCATAGGCATCCTAGAATATCACAAAAAGTATACCATAGTTCTGCTGAATAGGCAATGACTGATGACAATGAAGTAAAGGACAATAGGTGCCAAACTGGGAAAACAAATACTTTGTTGTACCTATAATACAAAATATAAAGCAGGTTAAAGTTGTAGAAAACACAATGCAGGTGATGATGCAGGTACTGATGCAGGTACTGATGATGATGATTGGGATTTTGGGGCGCATCGACTGGTGACTGCTTTTGGCCACTTGGCACCCATAAGTCATAATGGTAATAGTTCAGTAATTCACCTCCCCAGTTTATGGTGTTCTTGAGGTTCCTAAATAGAAGATTAGTCAGCTGACAATAATATATCAAGACCTCCATAACCTCCATAACTCAACATCAGTGACCTCCATAACTCAGGTTACTGAATACCTTTGCATTTATAAAAGTTCAGCATACCAAATGGTACATTCACACTATAAGCCTATGCACACCCAAATGAGAAAGAAGTTGAGTTAGGAGCCAGTCTGCAAAACATGGCAGGAACATCAACAAGATATTTGGGGCAGCCCAAATCCTGCCCCATTTGGGGCAGGATTTTCCAGATCAAATTTTGCTCCTCGTTCCGCAAATACTGTGGACGGAGGGGGGTCGTCACAATCACATTTTGTAGTCTTGTACCCTACCAGGAATTGCATGTGGGCCCACATGCTATCCACACACAATTCCTGGCTGGGTAGTCTTGGAAAAAGGCTATCAGTTGTAGCCTGTAACTTCCGCCTCTCCTAGATAGGCATTTTGTTTGGGTACTGGGTATAAGAAAATGGTAGGAAATTTCCAGGAACGCTGGAAGGATAGTACCCGATTGCTCACTCAAAGATTTGCTTTGCAAATCTTTCAAGCAAAATTTCTTTGCAATTTGCTTACAAGGATTCATTCTATTCAATGCTTTTTTAGGAATTTGTCCAGCTGATTCTTGTGTAGTGTTAATTTATATTACCTAGTGTAAATTCGCTTCTCCGACAAATGCTGTTGACCGAGGGGGGTTAGTGGGGTCGGTCTGTGGTCATCAGCACAATATCATTTTATCTAGTGTGAATCAATTAATTTTTACGGTCGTATTCCGCTTTTGCACACCTTTTTATAGGAAAATTGAATATTGTATACTAATTCTACGTCTGATTTCATCATAACTGCACTCAAAACAGGGACATTCTCTGTAATTACCTGACAATAATGATTTGTATCACCCGTCAATCGCCTCAGCCGACCGCAACGACTCCACCATTACCACTGAAATGTAAACAATGTGGGCTGTTTTGTTTGTGAAATGCGTCAGATATGTATCCAGTAAGGTCACATCGTGCCTACACTATGCGTGATAGTACGCAAAGTCGACGTGTGTAACGACAGCGACAGATTCACATTCACATTCAGCAACAGATTCGCGGACCCCTCAGAATCATCTACAACTCTACAGAAAGATAGACAAGAGCATGTAAATCAACATGGTGAAATCTGTTTCACCCTACATATGATAGTTTGGAGTCTAAACTAAAAATAGAGTTAGCCAGCGACATATTCGAGTTTTGGCGGACCCCTTCGATTTTCATGAAAATCGGTGTCCAGATGGAGTTTTAAGCGTTAATGAACGTGGTGAAATCCGTTCCACCCTACATATGACAGTTTAGCGTCTAGACGCCAAATAGAGTTTTTGAGTTTTGGCGGACCCCTTCGAATTCCATTAAAATCGGTGTCCAGATAGAACTTCAGGCATAGATTAACATGGTTAAATCCGTTTCACCCTACATATGATAGTTTGGCATCTAGACGCCAAAAGAGTCCACCAGCGACAGATTCGAATTTTGGCGGACCCCTGCGAATTCCATGAAAATCAATTTCCAGATAGAGTATCAGGCGTAGAATAACATCGTGAAATCCGTATCACCCTACATATGATAGTTTGGCATCTAGATGCCAATAGAGTCCTCCAGCGACAGATTCGAATTTTGGCGGACCCCTTTGAATTCCATGAAAATCGGTGTCCAGATAGAGTTTTATGCGTAAATTAATATATCAAAATCCGTATCACCTCACATTTGATAGTTTGGCATCTATACGCCAATAGAGTCCGCCAGCGACAGATTCGAATTTTGGCGGACCCCTTTGAATTACGTGAAAATCAATGTCCAGATAAAGCTTCAGGCGTAGATTAACATGGTTAAATCCGTTTCACCCTACATATGATAGTTTGGCATCTGGACGCCAATAGAGTCCACCAGCGACAGATTCGAATTTTGGCGGACCCCTTTGAATTCCATGACAATCGGTGTCCAGATAGAGCTTTAATGGTAAATTAATATAGCGAAATCCGTATCACCCTACATATGATAGTTTGGCATCTAGACGCCAATAGAGTCCGCCAGCGACAGATCCGAATTTTGGCGGACCCCTTTGAATTCCATGACAATCGGTGTCCAGATAGAGCTTTATGCGTAAATTAATATAGCGAAATCCGTATCACCCTACATTTGAAAGTTTGGCATCTATACGCCAATAGAGTCCGCCAGCGACAGATTCGAATTTTGGCGGACCCCTTTGAATTCCATGGAAATCAATGTCCAGATAGAATACCAAGCGTAGAATAACTTCGTGAAATCTGTTTCACCCTACATATGATAGTTTGGCATCTAGACGCCAATAGAGTCCGCCAGCGACAGATTCGAATTTTGGCGGACCCCTGCGAATTTCATGAAAATCAATGTCCAGATAGAGTATCAGGCATAGAATAACATCGTGAAATCCGCATCACCCTACATATGATAGTTTAACATCTAGACTCCAATAGAGTACGCCAGCGACAGATTCGAATTTTGTCGGACCCCTTTGAATTCCATGAAAATCGGTGTCCAGATAGAGCTTTATGCCTAAATTAATATAGTGAAATCCGTATCACCCTACATTTGATAGTTTGGCATCTAGACGCCAATAGAGTCCGCCAGCGACAGATTCGAATTTTGGCGGACCCCTGCGAATTCCATGAAAATCGGTGTCCAGATAGAGTTTCAGCCGTAGATTAACAAGTTTAAAACTTGTTCACCCTACATATGATAATTTGGCATCTAGATATACAATTACCAAAACGCCAGCGACATATTGGAATTCGGCGGACCCCTTCTAATACCATGAAAATCGGTGTCCAGAAATAGTTTCAGGCGTAGATTAACATGGTCAAATCTGTTTCACCCTACCTATGATAGTTTGGCATCTAGACGTCAATAGAGTCTGCCAGCGACATATTCGAATTCTGAAAGACTCCTTCGAATTCCATGAAAACCGGTTTCCAGATAGAGTTTCAGGCGTAGATTAACATGGTTAAATCCGTTTCACCCTACATATGATAGTTCACCATCTAGACGCCAATAGAGTCCGCCAGCGACAAATTCGAATTTTGGCGGACCCCTTCAAATTCCATGAAAATCGGCGTCCAGATAGAGCTTCAGGCGTATATTAACATGGTTAAATCGGTTTCACCCTACATATGATAGTTTGGTATCTAGACGCCAATAGAGTATGCCAGCGACAGATTCGAATTTTGGCGGATCCCTGTGAATTCCATGAAAATAAATGTCCAGATAAGAGTTTCAGGCGTAGAATAACATCGTGAAATCCGTTTCACCCGACATATGATAGTTTGGCATCTAAACGCCAATAGATTCCGCCAGCGACATATTCGAATTTTGAGGGACCCTTTATGCCATGAAAATCAGTGTCTAGATAGATTTTCAGGCGTAGATTAACATGGTCAAACTCGTTTCACCTTACATATGATAGTTTGGCATATAGACGCCAATAGAGTCCGCCAGCGACAGATTCGAATTTTGGCCCCCTTTGAATTCCATGACAATCGGTGTCCAGATAGAGCTTCAGGCGTAAATTAACATGGTGAAATCTGTATCGCCCTACATATGATAGTTTGGCATCTAGACGCCAATAGAGTCCGCCAGCGACATATTTGAATTTTGGCGGACCCCTGCGAATTTCATAAAAATAAATGTCCAGATAGAGTATCAGGCGTAGAATAACATCGTGAAATCCGCATCACCCTACATATAATAGTTTAGCGTCTAGACGCCAATAGAGTACGCCAGCAACAGATTCGAATTTTGTCGGACCCCTTTGAATTCCATGAAAATCGGTGTCCAGATAGAGCTTTATGCCTAAATTAATATAGTGAAATCCGTATCACCCTACATTTGATAGTTTGGCATCTAGACGCCAATAGAGTCCGCCAGCGACAGATTCGAATTTTGTCGGACCCCTTCGAATTCCATGAAAATCGGTGTCCAGATAGAGTTTCAGCCTTAGATTAACAAGTTTAAAACTTGTTCACCCTACATATGATAATTTGGCATCTAGATATAAAATTACCAAAACGCCAATAGAGTCCGCCAGCGACATATTGGAATTCGGCGGACCCCTTCTAATACCATGAAAATCGGTGTCCAGAAATAGTTTCAGGCGTAGATTAACATGGTGAAATCTGTTTCACCCTACCTATGATAGTTTGGCATCTAGACGCCAATAGAGTACGCCAGCGACATATTTGAATTTTGGCGGACCCCTTCGAATTCCATGAAAATCTGTGTCTACATAGAACTTTAGGCGTAGATTAACATAGTGAAATCCGTTTCACCCTACATATGATAGTTTGTTATCTAGACGCCAATAGAGTATGCAAGCGACAGATTCGAATTTTGTGGACCCCTTTGAATTCCATGAAAATCGGTGTGCAGATAGAGATTTAGGCGTAAACTAATAGATTGAAATCCGTATCACCCTACATATGATTGTTTGGCATCTATACGCCAATAGAGTCCGCCAGCGACAGATTCGAATTTTGTCGAGCCCCTTTGAATTCCATGAAAATCGGTGTCCAGATAGAGGTGTAGGCGTAAATTAATATAGTGAAATCCGTATCACCCTCCATATGATAGTTTGGCATCTAGACGCCAATAGAGTCCGCCAGCGACAGATTCGAATTTTGTTGGAGCCCTTTGAATTCCATGAAAATCGGTGTCCAGATAAAGCTTTAGGCGTAAATTAATATAGTGAAATCCGTATCACCCTACATTTGAAAGTTTGGCATCTAGACGCCAATAGAGTCCGCCAGCGACAGATTCGAATTTTGTCGGACTCCTTCGAGTTCCATGAAAATCGGTCTACAGATAGAGCTTCAGGCGTGGATTAACATGGTTAAATCTGTTTCACCCTACATATGATAGTTTGGCATCTAGACGCCAATAGAGTACGCCAGCGACGTATTCGAATTTTGGCGGACCCCTTTGAATTCCATGAAAATCGGTGTCGAGATAGAGCTTCAGGCGTAAATTAACAAGGTGAAACCCGTATCGCCCTACATATGATAGTTTGGCATCTAGACGCCAATAGAGTACGCCAGCGACGTATTCGAATTTTGGCGGACCCCTTTGAATTCCATGAAAATCGGTGTCCAGATAGAGTTTCAGGCGTAAATTAACATGGTCCAATTTATTTCATCTTACATATGATAGTTTGGCATCTAGACGCTAATAGTCCCCCAACGACAGATTCGAATTTTGTCGGACCCCTTCGAATTCCATAAAAATCGGTGTCCAGATAGAGCTTTAGGCGTAGATTATTATGGTTAAATCTGTTTCACCCTACATATGATAGTTTGGCATCTAGACACCAATAGATTCCGCCAGCGACAGATTCGAATTTTGTCGGACCCCTTCGCATTCCATGAAAATCGGTATCAAGATATAGTTTCAAGAGTAAATTGACATAGTCAAATCCGTTTCACCCCACATATAATAGTGTGGTATCTAGACGCCATTAGAGTCCGCCAGCGACATATTCGAATTTTGGTGGACCTCTTCGAATTCCTTGAAAATCGGTGTCCAGATAGAATTTCAAGCACAAGTTAACATGGTCAAATTGGTTTCACCCTACATATGATAGTTTGGCATCTAGACGCAAATAGAGTCCAATATTGTAGAACCAAGTATGGACGATGTCCACACAGAATTTCAAAGCAAAATGTGGCACTTCTTTGTCTACAAAAAAAAAAATGCGCCCGCTATGCGTGCGGACAATCGCCCGCCAGTAACCATGGCAACGCCTGAAGCTCTATCACGACACCGATTTTCATGGAATTCAAAGGGGTCCGCCAAAATTCGAATACGTCGCTGGCGCACTCTATTGGCGTCTAGATGCCAAACTGTCATATGTAGGGTGAAATAGATTTAACCATGTTAATCCACGCCTGAAGCTCTATCTGTAGACCGATTTTCATGGAATTCGAAGGGGTCAGCCAAAATTCGAATCTGTCGCTGGAGTACTCTATTGGCGTATAGATGCCAAACTATCATATGTAGGGCGATACGGATTTCACCATGTTAATTTACGCCTGAAGCTCTATCTCGACACCGATTTTCATAGAATTCAAAGGGGTCCGACAAAATTCGAATCTGTCGCTGGCGTACTCTATTGGCGTCTAGATGCCAAACTATCATATGTAGGGTGATGCGGATTTCACGATGTTATTCTACGCATGATACTCTATCTGGACATTTATTTTCATGAAATTCGCAGGGGTCCGCGAAAATTCGAATCTGTCGCTGGCGGACTCTATTGGCGTCTAGATGCCAAACTATCATATGTAGGGTGAAACAGATTTCACGAAGTTATTCTACGCTTGATATTCTATCTGGACATTGATTTTAATGGAATTCAAAGGGGTCAGCCAAAATTCAAATCTGTCGCTGGCAGACTCTATTAGCGTATAGATGCCAAACTATCATATGTAGGGTGATACGGATTTCACGATGTTATTTTACGCCTGATACTCTTTCTGGACATTAATTTTCATGAAATTCAAAGGGGTCCACCAAAATTCGAATCCGTCGCTGGCGGACTCTTTTGGCGTATAGATGCCAAACTATCAAATGTAGGGTGATACGGATTTCGTTATATTAATTTACGCATAAAGCTCTACCTGGACACCGATTGTCATGGAATTCAAAGGGGTCCGCCAAAATTCGAATCTGTCGCTGGCGGACTCTATTGGCGTCTAGATGCCAAACTATCATATGTAAGGTGATACGGATTTCACGATATTATTCTACGCCTGATACTCTATCTGGAAATTGATCTTCATGGAATTCGCAGGGGTCCGCCAAAATTCGAATCTGTCGCTGGTGGACTCTATTGGCGTCTAGATGCCAAACTATCATATGTAGGGTGAAACGGATTGAATCATGTTAATCTACGCCTGAAGCTCTATCTGGACATTGATTTTCATGGAATTCGAAGGGGTCCGCCAAAATTCGAATCTGTCGCTGGCGGACTCTATTGGCGTCTATATGCCAAACTATCATATGTAGGGTAAAACGGTTTTCACGAAGTTATTCTACGCCTTATACTCTATCTGGACATTGATTTTAATGGAATTCAAAGGGGTTCGCCAAAATTCGAATCTGTCGCTGGCTCTATTGGCGTCTAGATACCAAACTATCATATGTAAGGTGAAACGAGTTTGACCATGTTAATATACGCCTGAAAATCTATCTAGACACTGATTTTCATGGCATAAAGGGGTTCCTCAAAATTCGAATATGTCGCTGGCGGAATCTATTGGCGTTTAGATGCCAAACTATCATATGTAGGGTGAAACGGATTTCACGATGTTATTCTACGCCTGATACTCTATCTGGACATTGATTTTCATGGAATTCACAGGGATCCGCCAAAACTCGAATCTGTCGCTGGCATACTCTATTGGCGTCTAGATACCAAACTATCATATGTAGGGTGAAACCGATTTAACCATGTTAATATACGCCTGAAAATATTTCTGGACACCGATTTTCTTGGTATTAGAAGAGGTCCGCCGAATTCCAATATGTCGCTGGCGGACTCTATTGGCGTTTTGGTAATTTTATATCTAGATGCCAAATTATCATATGTAGGGTGAACAAGTTTTAAACTTGTTAATCTACGGCTGAAATTCTATCTGGACACCGATTTTCATGGAATTCGAAGGGGTCCGACAAAATTCGAATATGTCGCTGGCGGACTCTATTGGCGTCTAGATGCCAAACTATCATATGTAGGGTGATGCGGATTTCACGATGTTATTCTACGCCTCATAATCTATCTGGACATTAATTCGCATGAAATTCGCATGGGTCCGCCAAAATTCGAATCTGTCGCTGGCGGACTCTATTGGCGTCTAGATGCCAAACTATCATATGTAGGGTGATACGGATTTCGCTATATTAACCCGCGCGGCGCTGGGGTCTCCATCCGAACGCGCCACGCTGGGGGGTAAATTTTACCCCCCCCCCTCTTATCTCCCGAACCAATAATCGCAGCGAGACGCGCAAGGCGGCGATCGGAAGCTCTCGATGGGAAGATTCTAAGTAATTCTTAAAATTTTATTTAAAAGGTCACATATCAGGTCAGGGTCAGGTCAAAGGTCAAAACCACCTGTTTTCGAGATTATTGGCTGCAGAGACCGGACTATCAACAGCAGCGCGCCGAAACTCTGCCAAAACACTTCTAAATATAAGGAGAGGGTAATGATTGAGTATGAATATCATACTAAGTACAGGTCAAGGTCAAAGTCAGGTCACAAAAGGTCACACTGTGAAAAAGTAATATGAAACCCATGTGACACATGTCTCATGGGTTATTTCAGACGTAGAATCCAAAAATAATGGTTATTTTGACATTTGACCTCAAGGTCAGGTCAAGATCAGGCAAAAAAGGTCAAATTTTGAAATCCAAAATTTCCAATAACCGACACATGTTTACGGTTCAGTTTTGTCACAGCAATCCAATGGTGCAATTTGTTTTTGTGTACGATGTCTGAAAATGTCAAAATTTGCGATTTTTTTTTAAAATGCGTCCATCACATTGAACATTTATTAGTGTCATTTGGGGGTCAAAAATATAGATATTTGTTTGAAATTTGGAATAGTCACTCATTAGAGATGGTTATCTGACATATCTTCCGGTTTTTTGAAAATTCTTACAATTTTGGATTTTGTAAACTTTGAAAAAAAATAAAAACGATTTTTTGCATTTTGGGGATCAGAAAATCAAAATTGTGCAAATCCGAGATAGCCATCTTGTAGAGAATGTCATTTCCTTCCTTTTGACGTGCTTTGTTTGCAATTTGCTTCAATACTCGCTGTTCTATCATCGATCAAAGTTTCGTCCATTTTGGACCGAAAATGGCGTTACATGACGCCACTAAAACGCTATTTTCGCAAAAACTTCTCGACCGATTTTCTCCAAAATTTATCTGAAGACGTCAAATCGATGCCAGATAAGGTACTGAAAGTTTCACGTCGATATCTGGTGTAATTTTGAATCTATAGCGAAAACCCGGGAGGGAGGGTAAAATTTACCCCCCAGAGCCGCGCGGGTTAATTTACGCATAAAGCTCTTTCTGGACACCGATTGTCATGGAATTCAAAGGGGTCCACCAAAATTCGAATATGTCGCTGGCGGACTCTATTGGCGTCTAGATGCCAAACTATCATATGTAGGGTGATACGGATTGCACGATGTTATTCCACGCCTGATACTCTATCTGGAAATTGATTTTCATGGAATTCGCTGGGGTCCGCCAAAATTCGAATATGTCGCTGGTGGACTCTATTGGCGTCTAGATGCCAAACTATCATATGTAGGGTGAAACGGATTTAACCATGTTAATCTACGCCTAAAGCTCTATCTGGACATTTATTTTCATGGAATTCGAAGGGGTCCGCCAAAATTCGAATCTGGCGCTTGCGGACTCTATTGGCGTCTATATGCCAAACTATCATATGTAGGGTGATACGGATTTCACTATATTAATTTACGCATAAAGCTCTAGCTGAACACCGATTTTCATGGAATTCAAAGGGGTCCGACAAAATTCGAATCTGTCGCTGGCGGACTCTATTGGCGTCTATATGCCAAACTATCATATGTAGGGTAAAACGGTTTTCACGAAGTTATTCTACGCCTTATACTCTATCTGGACATTGATTTTCATGGAATTCAAAGGGGTCCGCCAAAATTCGAATCTGTCGCTGGCTCTATTGGCGTCTAGATACCAAACTATCATATGTAAGGTGAAACGAGTTTGACCATGTTAATATACGTCTGAAAATCTATCTAGACACTGATTTTCATGGCATAAAGGGGTTCCTCAAAATTCGAATATGTCGCTGGCGGAATCTATTGGCGTTTAGATGCCAAACTATCATATGTAGGGTGAAACGGATTTCACGATGTTATTCTACGCCTGATACTCTATATGGACATTGATTTTCATGGAATTCACAGGGATCCGCCAAAACTCGAATCTGTCGCTGGCATACTCTATTGGCGTCTAGATACCAAACTATCATATGTAGGGTGAAACCGATTTAACCATGTTAATATACGCCTGGAAATATTTCTGGACACCGATTTTCTTGGTATTAGAAGAGGTCCGCCGAATTCCAATATGTCGCTGGCGGACTCTATTGGCATTTTGGTAATTTTATATCTAGATGCCAAATAATCATATGCAGGGTGAACAAGTTTTAAACTTGTTAATCTACGGCTGAAACTCTATCTGGACACCGATTTTCATGGAATTCGAAGGGGTCCGACAAAATTCGAATCTGTCGCTGGCGGACTCTATTGGCGTCTAGATGCCAAACTATCATATGTAGGGTGATGCGGATTTCACGATGTTATTCTACGCCTCATAATCTATCTGGACATTAATTTGCATGAAATTCGCAGGGGTCCGCCAAAATTCGAATCTGTCGCTGGCGGACTCTATTGGCGTCTAGATGCCAAACTATCATATGTAGGGTGATACGGATTTCGCTATATTAACCCGCGCGGCGCTGGGGTCTCCATCCGAACGCGCCGCGCTGGGGGGTAAATTTTACCCCCCCCCCTCTTATCTCCCGAACCAATAATCGCAGCGAGACGCGCAAGGCGGCGATCGGAAGCTCTCGATGGGAAGATTCTAAGTAATTCTTAAAATTGTATTTAAAAGGTCACATATCAGGTCAGGGTCAGGTCAAAGGTCAAAACCACCTGTTTTCGAGATTATTGGCTGCAGAGACCGGACTATCAACAGCAGCGCGCCGAAACTTTGCCAAAACACTTCTAAATATAAGGAGAGGGTAATGATTGAGTATGAATATCATACTAAGTATAGGTCAAGGTCAAAGTCAGGTCACAAAAGGTCACACTGTGAAAAAGTAATATGAAACCCATGTGACACATGTCTCATGGGTTATTTCAGACGTAGAATCCAAAAATAATGGTTATTTTGACATTTGACCTCAAGGTCAGGTCAAGATCAGGCAAAAAAGGTCAAATTTTGAAATCCAAAATTTGCAATAACCGACACATGTTTACGGTTCAGTTTTGTCACAGCAATCCAATGGTGCATTTTGTTTTTGTGTACGATGTCTGAAAATGTCAAAATTTGCTATTTTGTTTTAAAATGCGTCCATCACATTGAACACTTATTAGTGTCATTTGGGGGTCAAAAATATAGATATTTGTTTGAAATTTGGAATAGTCACTCATTAGAGATGGTTATCTGACATATCTTCCGGTTTTTTGAAAATTCTTACAATTTTGGATTTTGTAAACTTTGAAAAAAATAAACAGATTTTTTGCATTTTGGGGATCAGAAAATCAAAATTGTGCAAATCCGAGATAGCCATCTTGTAGAGAATGTCATTTCCTTCCTTTTGACGTGCTTTGTTTGCAATTTGCTTCAATACTCGCTGTTCTATCATCGATCAAAGTTTCGTCCATTTTGGACCGAAAATGGCGTTACATGACGTCACTAAAACGCTATTTTCGCAAAAACTTCTCGACCGATTTTTTCCTAAATTTATCTGAAGCCGTCAAATCGATGCCAGATAAGGTACTGAAATTTTCGCGTCGATATCTAGTGTAGTTTTGAATCTATAGCGAAAACCCGGGAGGGGGGTAAAATTTACCCCCCAGCGCCGCGCGGGTTAATTTACGCATAAAGCTCTTTCTGGACACCGATTGTCATGGAATTCAAAGGGGTCCGCCAAAATTCGAATATGTCGCTGGCGGACTCTATTGGCGTCTAGATGCCAAACTAACATATGTAGGGTGATACGGATTTCACGATGTTATTCTACGCCTGATACTCTATCTGGAAATTGATTTTCATGGAATTCGCTGGGGTCCGCCAAAATTCGAATATGTCGCTGGTGGACTCTATTGGCGTCTAGATGCCAAACTATCATATGTAGGGTGAAACGGATTTAACCATGTTAATTTACGCCTAAAGCTCTATCTGGACATTGATTTTCATGGAATTCGAAGGGGTCCGCCAAAATTCGAATCTGTCGCTTGCGGACTCTATTGGCGTCTATATGCCAAACTATCATATGTAGGGTGATACAGATTTCACTATATTAATTTACGCATAAAGCTCTAGCTGAACACCGATTTTCATGGAATTCAAAGGGGTCCGACAAAATTCGAATCTGTCGCTGGCGTACTCTATTGGCGTCTAGATGCCAAACAATCATATGTAGGGTGGTGCAGATTTCACGATGTTATTCTACGCCTGATACTCTATCTGGACATTGATTTTGATGAAATTCGCAGGGGTCCGCCAAAATTCGAATCTGCCGCTGGCGGACTCTATTGACGTCTAGATGCCAAACTATCATAGGTAGGGTGAAACAGATTTCACCATGTTAATCTACGCCTGAAACTATTTCTGGACACCGATTTTCATGGTATTAGAAGGGGTCCGCCGAATTCCAATATGTCGCTGGCGGACTCTATTGGCGTTTTGGTAATTTTATATCTAGATGCCAAATTATCATATGTAGGGTGAACAAATTTTGCACTTGTTAATCTACGGCTGAAACTCTATCTGGACACCGATTTTCATGGAATTCGAAGGAGTCCGACAAACTCGAATCTGTCGCTGGCGGACTCTATTGGCGTCTAGATGCCAAACTATCAAATGTAGGGTGATACGGATTTCACTATATTAATTTAGGCATAAAGCTCTATCTGGACACCGGTTTTCATGGAATTCAAAGGGGTCCGACAAAATTCGAATCTGTCGCTGGCGTACTCTATTGGCGTCTAGATGCCAAACTGTCATATGTAGGGTGATGCGAATTTCACGATGTTATTCTACGCCTGATACTCTATCTGGACATTTATTTTCATGAAATTCGCAGGGGTCCGCCAAAATTCGAATCTGTCGCTGGCGGACTCCATTGGCGTCTAGATGCCAAACTATCATATGTAGGGTGAAACAGATTTCACGAATTTATTCTACGCTTGATATTCTTTCTGGACATTGATTTTCATGGAATTCAAAGGGGTCCGCCAAAATTCGAATATGTCGCTGGCGGACTCTATTGGCGTATAGATGCCAAACTTTCAAATGTAGGGTGATACGGATTTTGCTATATTAATTTACGCATAAAGCTCTATCTGGCCACCGATTGTCATGGAATTCAAAGGGGTCCGCCAAAATTCGAATCTGTCGCTGGCGGTCTCTATTGGCGTCTAGATGCCAAACTATCATATGTAGGGTGATACGGATTTCACGATGTTATTCTACGCCTGATACTCTATCTGGCCATTTATTTTCATGAAATTCGCAGGGGTCCGCCAAAATTCGAATATGTCGCTGGTGGACTCTATTGGCGTCTAGATGCCAAACTATCATATGTAGGGTGAAACAGATTTCACGAAGTTATTCTACGCTTGATATTCTATCTGGACATTGATTTTCATGGAATTCAAAGGGGTCCGCCAAAATTCGAATCTGTCGCTCGCGGACTCAATTGGCGTATAGATGCCAAACTATCAAATGTAGGGTGATACGGATTTCGCTATATTAATTTAAGCATAAAACTCTATCTGTAGACCAATTTTCATGGAATTCGAAGGGTTCCGCCAAAATTCGAATCTGTCGCTGGTGGACTCTATTGGCGTCTAGATGCAAACTATCATATGTAGGGTGAAACGGATTAAACCATGTTAATCTTCGCCTGAAGCTCTATCTGGACATTGATTTTCATGGAATTCGAAGGGGTCCGCCAAAATTCGAATCTGTCGCTGGCGGACTCTATTGGCATCTATATATGCCAAACTATCATATGTAGGGTGA
The DNA here is from genome assembly GCA_036785665.1 of Chirona hameri. Classification (NCBI taxonomy): domain Eukaryota; kingdom Metazoa; phylum Arthropoda; class Thecostraca; order Balanomorpha; family Balanidae; genus Chirona; species Chirona hameri. Next base: position 159,053 of record JAXIVJ010000475.1, read on the forward strand.
TACGGATTTCACTATATTAATTTACGCATAAAACTCTATCTGGACACCGATTTTCATGGAATTCAAAGGGGTCCGACAAAATTCGAATCTGTCGCTGGCGTACTCTATTGGCGTCTAGATGCCAAACTATCATATGTAGGTAGGGTGATGCAGATCTCACGATGTTATTCTACGCCTGATACTCTATCTGGACACCGATTTTCATGGAATTCGCAGGGGTCTGCCAAAATTCGAATCTGTCGCTGGCGACTCTATTGGCGTCTAGATGCCAAACTATCATATGTAGGGTGAAACAGATTTCACGAAGTTATTCTACGCTTGATATTCTATCTGGACACCGATTTTTATGGAATTCAAAGGGGTCCGCCAAATTTCGAATCTGTCGCTGGCGGGCTCTATTGGCGTATAGATGCCAAACTATCATATGTAGGGTGATACGGATTTCACGATGATATTCTACGCCTGATACTCTATCTGGAAATTGATTTTCATGGAATTCGCAGGGGTCCGCCAAAATTCGAATCTGTCGCTGGCGGACTCTATTGGCGGCTATATGCCAAACCATCAAATGTAAGGTGAGACGGATTTCGCTATATTAATTTACGCATAAAGCTCTATCTGGACACCGATTGTCATGGAATTCAAAGGGGTCCGACAAAATTCGAATCTGTCGCTGGTGGACTCTATTGGCGTCTAGATGCCAAACTATCATATGTAGGGTGAAACAGATTTCACGAAGTTATTCTACGCTTGGTATTCTATCTGGACATTGATTTTCATGGAATTCAAAGCGGTCCGCCAAAATTCGAATCTGTCGCTGGCGGACTCTATTGGCGTATAGATGCCAAACTTTCAAATGTAGGGCGATACGGATTTCGCTATATTAATTTACGCATAAAGCTCTATCTGGACACCGATTGTCATGGAATTCAAAGGGGTCCGCCAAAATTCGAATCTGTCGCTGGCGGACTCTATTGGCGTCTAGATGCCAAACTATCATATGTAGGGTGATACGGATTTCGCTATATTAATTTACCATTAAAGCTCTATCTGGACACCGATTGTCATGGAATTCAAAGGGGTCCGCCAAAATTCGAATCTGTCGCTGGTGGACTCTATTGGCGTCTAGATGCCAAACTATCATATGTAGGGTGAAACAGATTTAACCATGTTAATCTACGGCTGAAGCTCCATCTGGACATTGATTTTCATGGAATTCGAAGGGGTCCGCCAAAACTCAAAAACTCTATTTGGCGTCTAGACGCAAAACTGTCATATGTAGGGTGGAACGGATTTCACCACGTTCATTAACGCTTAAAATTCTATCTGGACACCGATTTTCATGAAAATCGAAGGGGTCCGCCAAAACTTGAATATGTCGCTGGCGAACTCTATTTTTGGTTTAGACGCCAAACTATCATATGTAGGGTGAAACAGATTGGACCATGTTGATCTACATGCTCTTGTCTATTTTTCTGTAGAGTTGTAGATGATTCTGAGGGGTCCGCGAATCTGGTATTGAATGTGAATGTGAATCTGTCGCTGTCTTCACACACGTGCAAAGTCGCACGGTTTTTGCAAGTTTGCGTCTTTTGCGTTGTCTAAAAATGTTCAGCTGATAGAAAATGCATTGACTGAGCTACACTGGAACAGTACGCAAAGTACGCATGAAATATCACGCAAACTTGCAAAAGACGCAGCACGGAAGTACGCAATTCTGCAAAAGACGCAAGTACCCAAAAAAGTTCAGAGTTTTGAACTTTTTCCCGATTTTTGCAAGATTGCGTAGTCTGAGACAGTTGGTGGTGCATCGCCGGAAATCTGTATTGTCAATAACTCTTGATAGAATATAGAAAGAGACGTGCGAATGGCACCAATGTGTTTGTCTCGTCCAGATGCATCGCCCCAAATGCAACATGACATACCTGGGTCACCCAAATGGCATTGACCTGAGGTCAAATTTTGAAGTTGACCTAACCAGGACACCATTAATATTTTTTAAGCGCATTGACGAGACAAACACGATGGTGTCAAAATTATTGCTCTATGTTCAACCGATACAAAGTTATTCACGATTTTTTGTTAAAGAAAATGCCATCGTAACCTCTGGAGCCTAAACTATTGAGTATTGACCCACGTGAAATCCCCGACTACTTTAAGGCTGAATACTCAAGCACTGATGCGTATTATCAAAAGGATCAGTCTCATAATTACCATTTCAACACTATACTACGCAAATCCCGGACGGTGTAAAAAAAAACGGTACGCAAAAGACGCAAACTTGCAAAAACCGTGCGTACTTCCCGAAACGATCACGCATAGTGGAGCCAGGGAAGTAGCGGCCGCTGTGCAGCATGTAGCGGAAGTAAGCAGGGATTCAGCAGGGATTCAGCAGGGATCGACGGCCCCGCAGATCGGGCTGAATTTCACAGAGCATGTAAGGAAAGTCGTTCCCTTTCCCCCAAAAAAATATGTGAAAACACTGGTCATCCCATAGAACGGCCACAAACGCCAAAAAACTGTATGCCCTCAGGGCATAATCGACGAACATATATAAACAGCGATCATAATGCATACCATTCGAAAGCGCTAAATTTTCCACAGATAATTAACCCAACATAATGCACCTGGGGCCCTAGGGGCCCAGCTAGGGCCATTTAATATTTTGTCTTAGTTAAAGGTGTTGTTTCCCTATAAAACGCTAGGAACCCAGCCGTGTTGCATACCATTCGTGCTGCTCAATTTTCCAAAGCTAATTCAATCATCATAATGCAGCTGAGGGCCCTAGGGGCCCAGCTAGGGCCGTTCCTATTTTGTGGCCCAAAAGTACTGCCGCTACGATTTCCTTCAAAATTACTCTATCAACTCCTCAGACCAATAGAGCAAATATGGCTGAAGAAATATACCTGGTGATTTAAGATTAGGGCCGCTAGGGCCGATTAGGACCCCCTAATAAGGTAAAGGGGCCTTTACCCTAAACAAACGCTAGGAAACTCAGTCAAGTTGCATATCATTCAAAAGTACTTAATTTCCCAAAGCTAATGCAATCATCAGAATGCCGCTGGGAGTGCAATGGGCCCAACTAGCGTCGTTCCTATTTTTGGACCTATTGGGCGGCCCCTACGATTTCCTTCAAATTTACACTATCGACTCCTCAGACCAAGAAAACAAATCTGGCTGAAGAAATATACCTGGTCATTTAAGATTAGGGCCCCTAGGGCCGATTAGGACCCCCTTATAAGGTAAAGGGGTCTTTGTAAAAACAAAACGTTAGGAAACCCAGTCAAGTTGCATATCATTCGAAAGTACTTAATTTCCCAAAGACAATGCAATCATCAAAATGCCGCTGGGAGTGTTAGGGGCCAACTAGGGCCGTTCCTATTGTTTGACCCTATGGGGCGGCCCCTACGATTTCCTTTAAATTTACACTATCGACTCCTCAGACCAAGAAAACAAATCTGGCTAGAGAAATATACCTGGTCATTTAAGATTATGGCCCCTAGGGCCGATTAGGACCCCCCTTGTAAGGTAAAGGGGCCTTTGCCCCCACACAAACGTTAGGGAACCCAGTCAAGTTGCATATCATTCGAAAGTACTTAATTTCCCAAAGATAATGCAATCATCAGAATGCCTCTGGGAGTGCTAGGGGCCCAACTATGGCCGTTCCTATTTGTTTGGCCCTATGGGGCGGCCCGTACGATTTCCTTTAAATTTACACTATCGACTCCTCAGACCAATACAACAAATCTGGCTGAAGAAATATACCTGGTCATTTAATATTAGCGCCGCTAGGGCCGATTAAGACCTCCCTTATAAGGAAAAGGGGCATTTGCCCTGAACAAAACGCTATGAAACCCAGTCAAGTTGCATATCATTCGAAAGCGCTGAATTTTCCAAAGCTAATGCAATCATCGGAATGCAGCTGGGAGCCCTAGGGGCTCAACTAGGGCCGTTACTATTTTTGGCCCTATGGGGCGGCCCCTACGATTTCCTTCAAATTTACTCTATCGACTCCTCAGACCAAGAAAACAAATCTGGCTGAAGAAATATACTTGGTCATTTAAGATTAGGGCTCCTAGGGCCGATTAGAACCCCCCTTATATGGTAAAGGAGGCTTTGTAAAAAAAAAAACGCTAGGAAACCCAGTCAAATTGCACATCATTCTAACGCTGTCAATTTTCCAAAGCTAATACAATCATCGGAATGCAGCTGGGAGTCCTAGGTGCTCAACTAGGGCCGTTCCATTGTTTTGGCCCTATGGGGCGCCCCTATGATTTCCTTCAAATTTACTCTATCGACTTCTCAGACAAAGAAAACAAATCTGGCTGAATAAATATACCCGGTCATTTAAGATTAGGGCCGCTAGGGCGGACTATGACCTCCCTTATAAGGTAAAGGAACCTTTGCTCTAAAAAAAAAACGCTAGGACACCCAGTGAAATTTCATATCATTCGAAAGTGCTTAATTTTCCAAAGCTAATGCAATCATCGGAATGCAGCAGGAAGCCCTAGGGGCTCAACTAGGGCCGTTCCTATTTTTTTTAGCCCTATGGGGCGGCCCCTACGATTTCCTTCAAATTTAATCTATCGACTCCTGAAACCAAGAAAAAAAATCTGGCTTAAGAAATATACCTGGTCGTTTAAGATTAGGGCCCCTAGGGCCGATTAGGACCCCCTTATAAGGTAAAGGGGCCTTTGTTTACAAAAACGTTAGGAAACCCAGTCAAATTTCATATAATTCTAAAGCTCTCAATTTTCCAAAGCTAATACAATCATCGGAATGCAGCTGGGAGTCCTAGGGGCTCAACTAGGGCCGTTCCTATTTGTTTGGCCCTATGAGCCGGCCCCTACGATTTCCTTCAAATTTACACTATCGACTCCTCAGACCAAGAAAACAAATATGGCTGAAAAATATACCTGGTCATTTAAGATTAGGGCCGCTAGGGCGGACTATGACCTCCCTTATAAGGTAAAGGGACCTTTGCTCTAAAAAAAACCGCTAGGACACCCAGTGAAGTTTCATATCATTCGAAAGCGCTTAATTTTCCAAAGCTAATGCATTCATCGGAATGCATCAGGAAGCCCTAGAGGCTCAACTAGGGCCGTTCCTATTTTTTAGCCCTATGGGGCGGCCCCTACGATTTCCTTCAAATTTAATCTATCGATTCCTGAAACCAAGAAAACAAATCTGGCTGAAGAAATATACCTGGTCGTTTAAGATGAGGGCCCCTAGGGCCGATTAGGACCCCCTTATAAGGTAAAGGGGCCTTTGTTTACAAAAACGTTAGGAAACCCAGTCAAATTTCATATAATTCTAAAGCTCTCAATTTTCCAAAGCTAATACAATCATCGGAATGCAGCTGGGAGTCCCAGGGGCTCAACTAGGGCCGTTCCTATTTGTTTGGCCCTATGAGCCGGCCCCTACGATTTCCTTCAAATTTACTCTATCGACTCCTCAGACCAAGAAAACAAATCTGGCTGAAGAAATATACCTGGTCATTTAAGATTAGGGCCCCCTAGGGCCGATTAGGCCACCCTTGTACGATAAAGGGGCCTTTGCCCCCACAAAAAGTTAAGAAACCCAGTCAAGTTGCATATCATTCGAAAGTACTTAATTTCTCAAAGCTAATACAATCATCAGAATGCCGCTGAGAATGCTAGGGCCCAACTAGGGCCGTTCCTAATTTTTGGACCTATGGGGTGGCCCCTACGATTTCCTTCAAATTTACACTATCGACTCCTCAGACTAAGAAAACAAATCTGGCTGAAGAAATATACCTGGTTATTTAAGATTAGGGCCCCTAGGGCCGATTAGGACTCCATTATAAGGTAAAGGGGCTGGCTGAAGAAATGCACCCGGTCATTTAAGATTAGGGCCCCTATGTCCGATTAGGACCCCCCTTATAAGGTAAATGGGCCTTTGTAAGAACAAAACGTTAGGAAACCCAGTCAAGTTGCATATCATTCGAAAGTACTTAATTTCCCAAAGCTAATGCAATCATCAGAATGCCGCTGGGAGTGCCAGGGGCCCAACTACGGCCATTCCTGTTTTGGCCCTACGGGGCGGCCCCTGCGATTTTCTTAAAATTTACACTATCGACTCCTCAGACCAAGAAAGCAAATCTGGCTGAAGAAATATACCTGGTGATTTAAGCTTAGGGCCGCTAGGGCCGATTAGGACCCCCCTTATAAGGTAAATGGGCCTTTGTAAGAACAAAACGTTAGGAAACCCAGTCAAGTTTCATATCATTCGAAAGTACTTAATTTCCCAAGCTAATGCAATCATCAGAATGCCGCTGGGAGTGCTAGGGGCCCAACTAGCGCCGTTCCTATTTTTGGACCTATTGGGCGGCCCTACGATTTCCTTCAAATTTACACTATCGACTCTTCAGACCAAGAAAACAAATCTGGCTGAAGAAATATAGCTGGTCATTTAAGATTAGGGCTCCTAGGGCCGATTAGGACCCCCTTATAAGGTAAAGGGGCCTTTGTAAAAGCACAACTTTAGGAAACCCAGTCAAGTTGCATATCATTCGAAAGTACTTAATTTCCCAAAGATAATGCAATCATCAAAATGCCGCTGGGAGTGTTAGGGGCCCAACTAGGGCCGTTCCTATTGTTTGGCCCTATGGGGCGGCCCCTACGATTTCCTTTAAATTTACACTATCGACTCCTCAGACCAAGAAAACAAATCTGGCTAGAGAAATATACCTGGTCATTTAAGATTATGGCCCCCTAGGGCCGATTAGGACCCCTTGTAAGGTAAAGGGGCCTTTGCACCCACACAAACGTTAGGGAACCCAGTCAAGTTGCATATCATTCGAAAGTACTTAATTTCCCAAAGCTAATACAATCATCAGAATGCCTCTGGGAGTGCTAGGGGCCCAACTAGGGCCGTTCCTATTTGTTGGCCCTATGGGGCGGCCCGTACGATTTCCTTTAAATTTACACTATCGACTCCTCGGACCAATACAACAAATCTGGCTGAATAAATATACCTGGTCATTTAATATTAGGGCCGCTAGCGCCGACTAAGACCTCCCTTATAAGGTAAAGGGGCATTTGCCCTAAACAAAACGCTATGAAACCCAGTCAAGTTGCTTATCATTCGAAAGCGTTGAGTTTTCCAAAGCTAATGCAATCATCGGAATGCAGCTGGGAGCCCTAGAGGCTCAACTAGGGCCGTTCCTATTTTTTGGCCCTATGGGGCGGCCCTGACTATTTCCTTCAAATTTACTCTATCGACTCCTCAGACCAAGAAAACAAATCTGGCTGAAGAAATATACCTGGTCATTTAAGATTAGGGCCCCTAGGGCCGATTAGGACCCCTTGTAAGGTAAAGGGCCTTTGCCCCCACAAAAAACGCTAGGAAACCCAGTCAAGTTGCATATCATTCGAAAGTACATAATTTCCCAAAGCTAATGCAATCATCAGAATGTCGCTGGGAGTGCTAGGGGCCAAACTAGGGCCGTTCCTATTTTTGGACCTATGAGGCGGCCCCTACGATTTCCTTCAAATTTACACTATCGACTCCTCAGACCAAGAAAACAAATCTGGCTGAAGAAATATACCTAGCCATTTAAGATTAGGGCCGCTAGGGCCGACTAGGACCCCCTTATAAGGTAAAGGGGCCTTTAACAAAACAAAAAACGTTAGGAAACCCAGTCAATTTGCATATCATTCCAAAGCTCTCAATTTTCCAAAGCTAATACAATCATCGGAATGCAGCTGGGAGTGCTAGGGGCTCAATTAGGGCCGTTCCTATTGTGTGGACCTATGGGGTGGCCCTTACGATTTCCTTTAAATTTACACTATCGACTCCTCAGACCAAGAAAACAAATCTGGCTAGAGAAATATACCTGGTCATTTAAGATTATGGCCCCCTAGGGCCGATTAGGACCCCCTTGTAAGGTAAAGGGGCCTTTGCCCCCACACAAACGTCAGGGAACCCAGTCAAGTTGCATATCATTCGAAAGTACTTAATTTCCCAAAGATAATGCAATCATCAGAATGCCTCTGGGAGTGCTAGGGGCCAACTAGGGTCGTTCATATTTTTTGGCCCTACGTGGCGGCCCCTACGATTTCCTTTAAATTTACACTATCGACTCCTCAGACCAAGAAAACAAATATGTCTGAAAAAATATACCTGGTCATTTAAGATTAGGGCCGCTAGGGCCGCTAGGGTTGTTTTTGGACAAAGGCCCCTTTACCTTATAAGGGGGGTCATAATCGGCCCTAGGGGCCCTAATCTTAAATGACCAGGTATATTTCTTCAGGCAGATGTTTTCTTGGTCTGAGGAGTCGATAGTGTAAATTTGAAGGAAATCGTAGGGGCCGCCCCATAGGACCAACAAATAGGAACGGCCTTAGTTGGGCCCCTAGCACTCCCATCGGCATTCGGATGATTGCATTAGCCTTGGAAAATTAAGTACTTTCGAATTATATGAAACTTGACTGGGTTTCCTAACGTTTTTGTGGGAACAAAGGCCCCTTTACCTTATAAGATCCCCCCCCCCCCCCCCATGCGGTTCGTGTTCCGCGCGGGTTATGGACCTCTCAGCCGCCAATTTTCCACAAGCCAGGGTGGGGTTCCGCGCATCCCCATTCTCTATCTCAGGAACGGCTGAGCCGATTGTGTTCGAACTTTGTGTGTGGTTAGGGACCTCTCAGCCGCCGCCTTCCCACAAATCAGGGATGGGGTGCCTCTGCACGTGCGCACGTGCACACCCCTATACTATATCTCAGGAACGGCTGAGCCGTTTGTGTTCAAATTCAGTGTGTAGTTAGGGACCTCTCAGTCGCCTCTTTCCCACAAGTCAGTTTTTTTTTGTATCTCAGAAACTACTTGCCCTATCGATTTGAAATTCACCATACATTTCCTTCGCGCTCAATCGTTCATCGCCGACTACGGCGTCTTACTGGTTGTAATCTAAGTCTGGACGGCCCGCCGATCTCCTTGCAGTAATATGTAACTATTACATAAGTTAATGATATTTACCATTAAAAGGAGATTTAAAAGAAGACATTAAACCTTGAGAGAAAAAAATCGCGTATTCAAAATATCCCGAAACATTCATGGCGCCTGTCGCAAAGGTTCTTTGCTGCTGCCGCGTTGACGGCTGACGCCGCATCGAATTTTTCCCGAACGGAAGCGCCCGGCGAAAACCGCCGAAGATCTGGGCGAAACGCGTTTGGGCTGAGGCCGTGCCTCACAGCCCAACTTTTCACAATGCTAAATTTCAATAGCTAGGCTGATTTGCGCCTATCGATACCAGCAAACATCTTGAAATAACATGAAAATGAGACGCGTTTTAACTGTTTGGAAAACGGTTTTGTCTACGAAATATTTTGTTTCTTATAATTTTACTAAAATAATTTAATATTTAGGAAAATAAGATTATACTGTATATGTTTGGCTAATTTAGGTAAGGCACTGCCTCAATGGAAGAACCGCCACTGGTCGTTTGAACAATATACCATGCAAATTTCCGAAGAAGTTGTTGTTTTTCATTTATCACCTGTTATAATAGTTAAAAAACGAAATATTATGAACTTTTCCTCAAAAATATGACAAATCCAATGTTATCAAAACGTTATGATCACGTAGTAATATTTTGGCCACAGGCCTTTATCAAAAAGTAAAACAGTAAAAACAGTTAAATTATCACAAGTGTGTTCCTCGCACAAGCACTAAGCTCTATAAGTATCACCTGTTATATTTTGTTTTTAACGCTGGTAGTTAGAACTAAAAAAATGCGTTCCTAAGTAAAAATTATAAGGTAAAAACTAACTTTCCTTCACATTGTCGCGAACCGTACTGATGGTTAATTCGGCACTTCGTCCCCCCCCCCCCACCCAAAAAATCCGTGGCGACGCCCCTGACGCTTACCGGCAGCGACAAACCGATCGCCCCAAAGAAACGCGCAACATGACCTACTTGAGGCACCACCACTTGACCTTGACCTGAGGTCACATTTGTAAGTTGACCTGACCTGGTCAACCCTAATATGAGGTGAAGCGTTTTGACGAGACAAGCACGATGGCGTCAAAATTGTTGCCTTTTCGTTATTAGGTAAAAAGCCATTCGTGATAAATGTTTTGTTAAAGCCTCTTTGACATTTGATGAGTTCTGGAGCCTAAACGTTTGACCTGCGCTCAAATTTGAGGACACTTTGGCGATTGCATTTTTCAAGAGCTTTCCATTGCTTTTTTTCCGTTTGTTCCTAGCTATCATAGTTCCTGTGATATCTGGGGGTTTCTGGAGAAAAGTCCTAAAACTTGACAATCTGACCTTTGATGACCTCTGGTGACCTCAATATTGACTTCAGGAGAAAAAAAAACATCTAAAGTACCTTCGAATGTGCTGGTCGGGGGTTTTTGAACGATTTTTCCGCGTCTTTCTAGAATTTTGTTTTCGAGTTAAAGGGGTGGGGTCCCAGGACAGTGAAATCCACTGTCCTGACAGTGGACCTCCATTGAAAATGCACTAGCACCCCGGAAATGCACTAGCACCCCGGCCCGCCCCCGGGTATCGACTGTCCGGATTTCCCGCGCCGTGCCGCGGGTGGGGCGTTTGGACGTCCCCCTAAGGTTTTTCGAGGATAGAAAAAAACGACTGCGCGCAGCGCCGCCTTTTTGACCTTCAACATGGGGTTTTGAACTGAAATAGCAGTTTTGTAGCCCGTGTTGAGTAATCCTTAAAATGCCCGTTTTCTTGGCTGAAAAGACTCTCCAGCCGAAGATATTTGACTTTTTGGCGAAGGAATGCGGCGCATATATGATATACCGTACCGTCTGAATTGTGCCAGCACTGCATGGAGCATGCGCAGACCAATAACGCACACCATAAAATGAATAATTTACAACCTTCTGTCCTGAATTGGCGCGATGTAGGACCATTTTTAAAAAGAAACTATTAAAAAAATATAATAAAATCGTGTTCTGAAAATTTTCAGAAGGTGAACTATTTCCTTTAAGACATCAATTGTTCACATATTGTAAAATGCTTGAATACGGGTCATCTCAGGTCAGGTCACCAGGCCAGGTCACGTGACCGCACCTCCAAATAAGTGTGCGGTCGTACCACAGCCACAGTTTTTGGCCGATCGATTTGGTACGTACAGGATTTCATAAGGGTAATAGTACCTACAATTCGTATATCTCGGATTTCTAATATCGGTGATTTAGTGTCGGGTCAATTTCGTGACCTCCCCATTATAAGTCAATTGGGAAATATTCAAATGCTTCATATTCTGAGGATACGCATATCAGCCCAATGCCTTCTGGATCATGTTATTATAGGCCATTTGTGAAGACCCAGGTGCATTTTTGGTTCAGTGACCCCACGTGTTGAATCTATCGTCCGGATTTATTTTTTTCCGTCGGATTTTTGGTTTTAATGTAATTTATTATTATTGACAATCAAGAGCTGAAACGCAACTGCTAATACAAAAGTAAAGGTACATACATACTGACGTGATGAATATGATGATTAAGTGAATAATACATCCGAAGTGGTTTTGACTCAGTATTTCTAAGGACATGATCGCTTAGCAAATTTTCACAGAAATGACATAGTAATGATTTTGCTGGCATTTTGACCCCCCCCCCCCGAGTACTTCATGAGGAGCATTTTGTCCCCGACCTTGTCCATAAGGACAGAACACTTTACCACCCCTGTCAGCCAGACCCAAACCTGTTCCAATCCGAATTAATAATTGATGGGGCTCCCATTCCTACCCATTTCACCATATTTCACCTTTTGTGGTGCTAAAAAATTATATGGTCTAACCCATACCAGTTCCAACCCGTTACATTTCCAAAAATGGCCCCATTCCCAGCCATTTCCATCCTGTTCCATGGGTTCTATGGGGAAGGGCTCCATTTGGGAGGGCCATCGATTGACCAGCAGAGGACCCTCGGTCGATTCGCGAGGGTATTTTAGGGCCTGATGGGGTGATTATCAGTCGTAATGAGTCTTATTTCGGTATAATAGGGCCCCTGTCAGGTCTCCGAGGGCCCTCGGTGTGTGTGAAAGGGATCTAAGAGGGCATTATTCAGACCTGAGAGGGTCGTATGGAGTATGCCGGGCTTATGTCCGTCTGAAAGGGCCCTCGGCCGGTCTGAGGAGGCACGCAGCTGACCTAAAAAAAATACAAATGTTGTTTAGTTGGACTTGGGAGTTTTGAGGCTGGCATTGTAGTTTCGGTATTCCATTTGGCGCTCCAACTTTAAATATAATGAAAGCTACAACGTCTGATCATCGCCACCGTTCTCCCCTCTGGAGCCCAGGCGGGCCAGAAGGGCCCACCGAAGCTCCAGGGAGCTGCCTTTGCAGCCCCCTGGCTACATACTATCACCGCAGTCACTTTCCGGTTTGTCATTGGCACTCATTCGCAAACACAATTGTCGATTGATTTGTTTAATTTAAAGTTTCGGTTCTATGGACACGGTGTGCCTGGTGAACGTACCTGGCAAGCCACCGTATCTAGGGTATTTTATCAATAAATCGTCAATTTTCCAGCCCATTAAATTAATAGAATAATTCATACCATATTTCTTTTCGAAACCTACCAGACAGATAAATAATTGTAAGATGAAAAATTGTGAGCTAAAAATATTTCCCATTGTGGCCTTCGAATGGTTCCTTAAACCCTTAAACTTGCACAGACAGTACGTATAATTTTTTTGAGATCTGCCAACTTGTACGGACACTGTCCGTAGTGGTGACGCCTATGCTGCTCAACAATTTTTCGCTGACGTCTTCCCAGTCACACAACAAATGTTATTTTTTTACCCCCCCCCCCCGCTCAACGACTCTTCGCGCTTACGACCCGACGGCCCCCCCCCCCCGCTCAAAAACTTTTCGCCGAGGAAACGCGGAGCGAAATTTTGATCCCCCCCCCCCCCCCCCACTCGAAACCTAGATCCGCCACTGGCTGTGTGGCGGGCGCTTAGTACCGAATTCCGCCGACAGACGGCAGAGGGGAAAATAAGCCAATCCGTCCCGCTACATGCACAATTTCGCGGTTTTGACTGCAAGGTGCGCGGAGTTATTAAGCAATCGGGTGACATCTGAAAGGCCAGACGGACACCTAGGTGGCTGTCACTTCTTATAATTAGTATGAAATAGCTGTCTATGTAACACGAATAACTGCGATATGTATCCCAAACAGCGATGAGCGAATCGCCTGGCAGTGCCTATCGAATATAAAGTCGTTTGAACATTCTACCATGAATACTTCCTAAGAAGTTATTGTTTTTCACCCATCACCTGCTATAGTTTTAAATAGGGAAAAAATAAAGCTGCTACATACACCCTACACATTGCGTTCCTAAGTAAACATTACAAGGTAAAAACGTATTTTCCTTCACATTGTCGCGAACCATACTGATAGTTCATTCGGCGCTTCGCCCCCCCCCCCCCCCCCACTAAAAAGAAATCGTGGCGACGCCCGTGTCCGACGTGTAAAGCGAAAATAAAATAATGTATCTCTCTCATCCGTTTTAATTGGTAAATTATGCAAAGGAAGATGCAAAAATGACCTGTTTTCTAATAGATATTTCTATCCGAGGGGAATGCCACTAAGAACAGCTTTGAACACCCGAATAGATGCAAATCTGACACATTTAATTTAAACACCGCTGGGGTTCTCGGAGTGACCTCGCCACACAGACTCAAAAGACATGCTCACGTGGTGCATATGTTTGAAACACACAAACACACACATTCAAACATGGACGCCACGTCATGAAGTATGTGCACAATATGTCCGTTCTGAAAAAACACCGACGATAAAACCGCACCACGTCACCCACTCGCTTCCCTCCCACCCGCCAGTATCCACCACGATTCACTGCACGCCCCAGGCTTCCTCGAACCCGTCGCACAGCTTGGAGCAGGCAAGCGCGCCCGACAGCGGGTAGCTGGAGATGCTGACGAACTCCTCCGTGTAGTCGGCGCGGATCTTGCCGTGCGCCATGGCTCCGACCACCAGGGCGATCGGGCCCTCGGCCGGCGCCAGCTCGCGCGGCCGCACCACTTTGGTGGCGCTGAATGAGAAGCCGATCTTCTTGATGCCGACCGGCAGATGATCGGTAACCGGGTTCTTGATGACCTTCATCAGCTTCATGTTGCCGTCCTCCGCGCGGATGCTCATCTTGTGCAGCAGCTGCACAAACAGGTTGCAGAAGCGGCGGAACGTGCGAGGGATGCGCGTCTGCGGGTTGATCTCGATCAGCACGTTCTTCTGCGTGTGGATGTAGACCTGCAGGAGGCCGGCGCGGTTCAGCGGGCTGTCCATAAGCATCAGCAGGCACTGGTGCGCGATGTCCGGCCGACTCGAGCCGATGTCGCGACCGTTCTTGCGTAGGAAGCCGGCATGGTCGTCCGAGTTCAGCAGCTCAAAGTTGCGTCCAATTTTGACGGCTTCTATCTGGGCTTCCTCGAGGATGACGATCAGACGCCGCTGCCGGCTGGCCGTCAGGGAGGAGGGGACGCCAGCGGACACCAGGTCACGCTCCGCATCGTCCTCATCCAGATGACGTTTTTTACCCATTGCGATGTGTGCTCTGCAACATAACAATTAACACAAGGAACTTAAGACATATTGCTTTGCAGCCAATGACATGCCTTGAAGACGAAGTGGCCAAAACAGAGGTCATGATTCATGACCTGATACTAGGTAGTACTTTCAAACTCATGAGGCCTCTAACTGGCGAGTGATTGAAAACAATCACGTTTTCTGTACGAGAACAAAAGCCAAATTTGGCCACATTCCAAGATACCTGGTGGTTCGGTTACACATTTTATACAATCTGAACCTTACATTTGTATCGATTTCTGAAGGCAGAGCCCTTCTGCATTATCCTCCCTGACTGGCCTCATATGATGGCAAAAGGCCTCACTAGCACTGACTAGGTTATCCAATCCAAGTCAAGGTCAAGGTGTTTCGCTCAAGTTGGGACTCACACATTAGTCAGCTGAAACACTAGCCCCTGCCTTTCCAAGGTGGAGGATCGTGATTGGTAATAAACAAATAGGTATCTAAATCTATAGCTGCAATCAAGTCCCATTGCACTGTTCTGTTCCAATCGTACATAGTCTTGCTGCCATCTCATGCTGTCACTTTCCTTATCCTACTGCCTGGAGGTCTGAGTCTGACCACTGTCCCAGCAATTAGTCACTAATGAGACAATAACCGCTATAGAGGCATATCGCGTGACGTCACGGATTCGGCCGCGGGGTGCAGTCAGCTGTTGGTAGGCAAAACATCGTCTGGTAGGCATTGCGCGGAGAGGAATTTGAACGGGAGTTGGGCCTGTCATTTTGATTATTTCTGACAATTATGTGCTAGAGAAGAATGCCAACGTCTTGTGCAGCGTATGGATGCACTTCTCGATCTGGGAAAGACCGAGTGTCTTTTTTTCCGATTCCCAAAAGATCCTGAGAGACGTGAGGCGTGGGTACGGGATACCAGAAGGAAGAACTAAGAACTTCGTTCCCGGTGGCCGGTGATGGATCCGGTGTATGTTCGAGACATTTTACCACAGGTAATGGGTGTTTCGTAGCTTTTTATTGTGCCATATGTAACAAAACCATTTCTGCATGAAATGCCAAGGAATGTTGGTCAACATTAACTGATATTTTGCACATAACAGCCTTTTGGTAAGTAAATGACATTCCTCTTGAATGGAAATAATTTAGTTCTTCCTTATTGTTATCTGATTGTTGTAAACTACACTGATAATATCAGCCTGAACACGTTGATCCACTTGCAGGAGCACCCACAAACCAGAAAGGCACTCCTGACTGGTCACCAAGTGTCTTCGAGTTCCCGTTATCTCAGCCCATGAAGATTGGTGGACTCACTGCTGTGAGGAGAGCAAAATGAGCAACGTTCCTGCATTGACTGTAAGGAGTGATAATAAGGAAAAAAATCATCGCCCACGGTCAACGAATCTTTCGCGATGAGGATACCAGTCTTCATGGGCTGAGATAACGGGAACTCGAAGGTGACCAGTCAGGAGTGCCTTTCTGGTGTGTGGGTGCTCCTGCAAGTGGATCAACATGTTCAGGTTGATATTCTCAGTGTAGTCTACAACAATCAGATAACCAGGGGTGGAACTTTTTGTTTTTGGTTGGGGATGCAGTAGCAGGTAACCCCCCTTATTTTGTTAAGATATATTTTTTACATTTTTTTAAAGATACATCATGCAGCTATGTGCTCTGAGAGGCATTGGCTTGCTTTGCTCCCAGCTTCGGTAAATTTGCAGTTAAAGTAGACTTCATTAAACAAAATGCATTTTTGACATTGTTTGGGGTGCTGATTCCAAATATGTACACTATTTGTCATTATTTTTTCTTCGTTTTTGATTAATTTATATGTATATTGTTTTTAAATTTGCATATATATATATATATATATATATATATATATATATATATATATATATATATATATATATATATATATATATATATATATATATATATATATATATATATATATATATATATATATATATATATATATATATATATATATATATATATATATATATATATATATATATATATATATATATATATATATATATATATTAAACAAAAAATGGGGGGGGGGGGGGAGGGGGATTGGGCAAAACCATATATTTTTCTCCCAAATTTCTTGAGTGGGGGCAGTTGCTCCCCTGCCCCCTCATCCACCGCCCTCCCCTTCCACCATTCATATGCCTATGGTTTGCACATCTGCAAGGTTTTTCAGCGATGACGAAAAACAAAAAACGGTGGGACGAAGCGTATCAGTTTTCTTTGCCCACCTTATACCTCATCTTGTGCCAAACTTTTTCATCTTTATGAGAACCCCTCTTATGCAATATTTGTTTGCGGATTTGAGCTTTTCTCGTCTTTGGGTACCTTTTACTCCATCAAATTTCCCTTGTTTAACAAAATGAGCGGTTTCAACAAAAACAAACCTGACCCTAAAGGGGGGGGGGTTAACCCGCGCACTGCAGGGGTGGTTGATTCCCCCTCCCCCTCCCCTCTCCCCTCTCCCCCCCCCCCCCCCCTCAGGTTCTTCGCAGATAGAGAAAAACGGCGGCGCGCAGCGCCGCCGGGTTTTGGCACACCTGTTAGGACATCAATTGGGCACACTTTGAAAAAAGATAACCTCGGGTCATCTCAGGTCAGGTCACCAGACCAGGTCGTGACCCCACCTCCAAATTTGTTTGCAGTTGTGCCAAAGCCAGAGTTTCTCACCGATCAGTTTGAAACTTACAGGATGTCATGAGGACATAAGTACTTACAATTCGTCTATCTCGGAATTTGTATATCGGTGACCTAAGGTCAGGTCAATTTCGTAACCTCCCCATAATAAATCAATGTGGAAATATACAAATGCTTCCTATTTCAAGGATATGCATAATATTAGTCCAATTACTTCTAGATCATGTTATTATAGGATATCTTTGATGATCGAAGTGTAAGTTTTGTTCAGTGACCCCTATGGGGTCATTTGAGGTCATCCAAGCTCACCATCACCCTTTTGTCAATAACTCCCGACATAATGAAAATAGAGAAGTAGAACCGACAGCAATGTGTTTGTCTCGACGAGACACGTCTTCCCATATGCAGCATGCCCTACTTGGGTCACCACTTGACCTTGACCTGAGGTCATTTTTTTTAGTTGACTTAACAAGGTCACCATGCATATCATTCGAAGCACCTGGACAAGATAAACACAATGGCGCAAACAGTTTTTCGTTATCTTTAACACTCGCCCTATGGGGGGGGGGGGGGCTGACAGGCCCCCACTGAGGTTTTTCTTGAATAACTGTTTACACATGCGGTCTATCTTGCTGAAATTTGGTAGCTGAGTTTACAGCAATTATACGTTTGCTGTAAAAATGTAATTGAAACTGGTTAAATAGTTTGGGAGTTATTTATGTTTTGATGACGTCATGTTGGTAAAAAATGAGAAATATTTGAAAAATCGTAGAAAACAGAGTTTTAAAGCAAATTGAAAACGCATTTCACCAAAGATACAAAATGCCATTCTCTTTAAAATGGCAATCTCGGATTTTCACAATTTTGGGTTTGTGACCCCTAAAAACAGATTTGTTTGGGAAAAATCCCCACAAAATCAACATTTTCGAAGATATTAGAAAACCCGGAATATATGTGAGAGAACTGAGTATGGACAATATCCATACCAAATTTCAAAGCAATATCTTCATTTTTGACTGAATGATGGCTCCCTAAGTGTAAGAAACTGGTAACGTCGTTTTTATAACTTTTTTTGACAAGGTACGACAAAAATAATTACCTTCTTTTTTGTATTTCTGAGCCAAAACTTGTCTAGGAACATGCCTTTTTATTTACATTTATCCATTTCTAATTTTGAGGTTTTCTGAAGAGCAAAATCGCTGTTCTGGACGTGGTAAATCCGAGGTCATTCACTTGACCTGGAAGGGCACCCGTTGATCTGAAACCTAAAAATCGCATACTGTTAAGTGTTAGATTCCTCTCATGACAGGCAACATGCTGGTTCTTACCGCATTGCTCTAAGTTGCTTGGTTTGGAAGTTAACAGGGGGGGGGGCTGTCAGCCCCCCGTAGGGCGAAGGTGAAAAAGCTCCCGTAGGGCGAGGGTTAATAAGTAAAAAGTTAATAGCGAAAAACTATTTTGAAAAAAAAAATTACCTCTGGAGCCTCAAATATTGACCTGATATCAAATTTGAAGACACCTTGTCGATTGCAAATTTCACTGGCTGGCGATTGCTTTTTTCCGTTTGTTTCTAACTAGCATAGTTTCCGAGATGTATGGGAATTTCTGGAGCCAAGTCCTAAAACAGGAAAAACAGGAAAATTTGACATTTGATGACCTCTGGTGACCTCAATTTTGATCTGACCTACAAAAATACTGAAATACTTTCGATAGAACTTGTATCAAGCTATCAAATGCCGTTTTCCGTTTGTCGCTATGTAGCGTAGTTTTCGAGATATCACGGGGAGGGGAGGGGGGAGGGGCGGAAATCACCCCTCTGCAGTTCGTGTTCGGCGCAAACCCCCTGCAGTGCACGGGTTAATCTTAACAGAAGAAGTAGTATCCCTGAATAGAAGAAGCGTCTCTAAAAGAACAGAACATGCTTATGCCGACTTGTTCTGAGTTATATTTTTCAGTGGCGAATAGGTGTAGCCAAGGAGGGGGGGGGGGGGGGGCAAACGGGGCAACGTGCTCCCGGAGCCTGGGACTTCTTGACCTCTTGACATCGATACATATACATATTTAAGGTTCGGGAAAGTGGGGCAGATTGATGAAATCGAAGGTTCGCCTCGACACCAAACCGGCTTTTTTTGTGTGCAGAATGTGATTGATTTATTCCTAGTAAAAGTCGTTTCATGCTGATAAATTTAAGACAAAATCCAATACTGCCCCCCTTTGGAAATAGATCAAGATTGAAATATCCACAGATGAGGGCAACTTTATTCCTTATTTGAATAATATATATGGCATTCCCTAGTTCTTCAATGAAACTGCTATTACTAAGGTTAGGGGGTTTATATATTTGGCACACTAGGATAGATAAATTGTTTCTTAACTGACATTCAATAAGTAGTGATTCTGTACAACTAAACACTTTGGGCAATTGTTGTTTCTCTGATCACATCATTATTCACATGAATTGCAACCCCACCCCCAGTACCATCGGTTCTGCTGTCAAAATAGCAAGAGTAACCATTCATGTGTCTTTTCTCTTCCGTTTCCTTGCACAGCCATGTCACATGAGACACATATTATTGACCATCTACATTTAGTTGTAAACAAAAGCACTTCAAATTCAGCAAATTTATCATCTGAAAGCAAGGACCTGGCATTTATATGGATGATGGTAAACTCAAGGTATGTATAAATAAGGTTGCGCCATCTGAAAAAAAAATCACGTGACCAAGCAATCGCACGTACAACCACTCCGGGGGCTCCTCCGGGTCTTTGGACTTGTTTTGCACGTAACCACTCCGGGGGCTCCTCCGGGGCTTTGTTTTTTTTTGCACGTGCCGAAACTCCCATTGGATTAACATAGGGAGTCGTGGAATCGTAATCTATAATGTAAAACGAAGTATGATGCCAGGTCGTCGAGACAAAAGGAATCATAGGGCAATGTGCACACAGAATTTGAGTTTTTGATGGTATTTTTATATATATTTTTTAACCTTCATATTTTTCAGTAGCATGGTTCCTAAGCTGACAGCTTCATACCAACGGCAACGGTTTTTGGTGGTTTGGTCCAATTTGGTCCACTTAGAGTAAACCAATCTGTATAAAACGCAAAACGGCACCGTGTTGGACCACGCCGGATCGAATGGTGAACAAATCATGCAGATCAGTTCCATAGCCTCAGATCATGGCTATGGAACGGTTTTTGGTGGTTTCGGTCCAATTTGGTCCACTTAGAGTGAACCAATCTGTATAAAACGCAAAACGGCACCGTTTTGGACCACGCCGGATTGAATGGTGAAAAATCATGCAGATCGGTTCCATAGTCTTCGAGCATGGGCTTGCCTGCAACAGTTTGTGGTGGTTTTGGTCCAATTTGGTCCACTTAGAGTGAACCAATCTGTATACAACGCAAAACGGCACCGTTTTGGACCGCGCCGGATCGAATGGTAAAAAAATAATGCAGATCGATTTCAAAGCTCGGAGAATGGGCTTGCCTGCAACGGTTTTTGGTGGTTTTGGTCAGATTTGGTCCACTTGAGTGAACCAATCTGTAAAAAAAACGCAAAACGGCACCGTTTTGGACCACGCCGGATCGAATGGTAAATAAATCACTCAGATCGGTCCCATAGCCTCGGAGCATAAGCTTGCCTGCAAATTTGAACTAAAAGTTTTGATCCAATTTGGTCCATTTGGAATGGACTAAAGTGGATAAAACGCGAAACGGCACCCATTCCGACCAGTTGAAATTGAATGGTGAAAAAAATCACTCAGATCGGTCCAGTAGTTTCGGAGCATGGGTTTGCCTGCTAATTTGGACAGATTTTTAGATTTAGATTAGATAGCAGCTTAACTGTAACCGTGTTTGATGAATGAGTGAATGAGATGGTGGGTAGAGTGAGCAGGCTGTTAATGCAAAAAATGTTTGTTTGATCACATATCTTGGAATGCAGGTGTACAGGTCTAACAACATAACTATTAGGCTAGAATTTGCATGTATTTTAGCTAGACACCTCAGATTTCATGATATCTCATCTGGGAACATTGAATAATTTTGGCATCCCTCCCCCTAACTCTCTGAATTTGGTCACACTAATGTGGCTATGCCTGGACTAATGTGTGGTGCCCATGAACATTATTGCATATGAGAGTATGAAAGGCCTCATGCCTGTGAAATGTGGGCTGTAGTGTAACGGTGCTGCTCGGGCTCTGCAACATTGCATCATTTCATAAATTGCGAGAACAAAATAAATCAAAGAATGTTCATTTTCCGTACAAACTCTTCTCTGGACCTGTTTGGACCGCTGATTGCAATGGCGTTAAAATCAGCGCTCTATGCATTAATTTGCAACATTCAGAGCATATTGCAACATTATGCAATAAGGTGCAACATTTTTTTCTCAAATGTTGCAAATTAAAGCATAGAGCGCTGATTTTAACGCCATCAGCGGCCCCAAGAGGTCCAGAAAAGAGTTTGTATGGAAAATGGACATTTTTGTATTGATTTTTTTTCGCAATTTATGAAATAATGCAATGTTGCAGAGCCTGAGCTGCACCGTTACAGTAGCACTCATTCAAATCATGATTGGATGCATCCTGTGGAACAATGTTTTAAATTTGCATCTTGTGTTTTGCAAGTACCATCTCAATCTCACTCTAGATCCATCACAGCATCATGTAGCTGTGACAGGAGCACGTCCAGGAGCTACTCGTTAATATGCTTGCAGTATGTTCATGCTGAATGTGATAGCAGTTAATAAGTTTGTAATGCAATAGTTAGCCTTCCAGTCTCCTTGTTCAACAGTTAAAACAGCCTTTCTGCCAGGCTCAAGTGCTTAATTCAGCACCCACTCATTCATCCATTCACACAATCATTCTACATGGATCCACGCAGCTCGAATAGCACAATGGCAGAGCTGGCTGATGCACGTCTGGAAGGCTTGTTTTGATCAATGTGATCATTTACATGTAAAAAATAACAGTAAAGGGAGTGTGCCTACTCACATCGCTTAGTTGGGGTTATTGACACTGGTCTATAGAACACAATTTTCCGAATTGAACCAATACTTCATTTCTCCAGATTACCGTAGTTGCTGAGATATTAAAAGACTCCAGGAATTTGCTTGGGAGCAAAAAGTTATCGGGTAGACTCCAGAGGGCTTCCGCTATTAGAAGCACTGCAACTATCGATTAAACTGCTAGCATATTGTTAGTGCCGGCCAATAGCAATTTAACAAAACAGCTTGTGCACGCTGATAGCAGCTGCCGAACAGAAACTGGACGGCCATCATGTTTTTCGATGATGGCCATTTTGATGATGGCTGATGGCCATTTTTTAAAGATATAAATTTAGAGCTACGAGGCTTGCACATAATAAAGTTCACAGTGGCAAGAACGTGCTGTGCAAAACTCGTCTTTCTATCTTCCATGATGTGACCGTAATTGTATTGTCTTATGTGCGCCGTTTTACATAACATCACCATAGTGGCGATCGTTTGATAGATATCAAAACAAATATAAACAAAAAACAGTATAAGTGAAAATTCAACTAAAGGGGCTCCAGATGTGAATTTCATCATATACAACAATCAAACCAACAGCTACTTACTGTATGAAAAATATTTTTGACATTCCAAAACAGTAGGCACACTCCCTTTAAGGAGAGCTTCAGTAAAGGGACCCACATCACTGTCTATGCACAGCTCAAGTTCAAGTGCACTACACCTGAATGCTGCAGCACTCAGCAGTGCCAAGCAGTGTCCTAGCATTGGGAAATTTGGGTGGAAACTGGAAAACAACACCCTATGGATCCTATTTTCCACTCTTTTCCAGAGTTTTACTGTGAATTTTCCACTCCTTATTTTAAAATGTATTGGATAATTGGAACACTGAGAATGATTTATGGATGTAATGATGGGGACAGCCTTTGTAGGTAAAGACAGGTAAGAATTGGCATAGGTACCTAATAACTAATTCTGGTGAGCAGGTAATTGGATAAAGCTGAGTATGTGTTTTTGGGGTTGAATTTTCCACTCTTTATGCATATTTTTTAGCCAGAATTTTCCACTCTGCACCCCAGCTCCAAAGCAATCCTAGCACTACTCGTTCAGACTTAATGGTGTAGGCCTGTTTACTACTCGATCAGACATAATGGCAGGGTTAGGTTAGGTTAGGTACCATAACCTAAGCTAACCTAGCCTACCTAACCCTGCCATTAAGTCTGATCAGGATGAAACCTACTGCTTGTAGCCATTCAGTATGATCAGGACGAAACCTACCGCTTGTGGCCATTCAATCTGATCAAGTAGTAAACAGTCCTACGCCCTTATGTATACCCTCCCAATGACGTCATCAAGCTGGCAGCACTGCCCGCCACTTGTTCAGGCTTGTCAGTGAGGGTCACACTACCTACTGTGTTGTGTACGAAAGTGTGACACCTGCCCTACCAATACCAAAAACCTGAGGTTAGGAAGTATCCAGGGTTACAGCAGTTTACTCTTGCCCTAGTTATCATCATGCTGTCATAGCATCCAATTAAGCTCAAGAATCAGTAGGTACTAAGTAGGTACTAAGAATCAGGAAGACCTCTTCTCCCAATGGAAACCTCTACATTTTATCAATATATATATATATATATATATATATATATATATATATATATATATATATATATATATATATATATATATATATATATTATATATATATATGATCATGGATGTCAGTGGAATTGACTCAGATTCTATGGACTGGAACCCAGGATCCATTTTAGAATGTATGCATATCTGGTCAAGACAAATTTAAATATGGCAAATGAACACTGACTTACCCGCTATTTCAATTTGATGCAAACGTGCACACTCTGACTCACCGTAGGGCGTAGGAGGAATCCCGAAGCTTGTAAAAATACAATACCGAACTATTGCAACGAACTATGACAGGATTTATAAACGCGTGTAAACACACGTGCACACAGGGGATGTCATCACGGGATTCCTCATTTGTCGGCTGGCAAGCGGCAACCCTTAGCGATGACGTCACTGGACCTCTAGTCCGGCTCTATTGTCACCGCACGCGGCTCGATACGGTGCGAATAGTATGTCCGTGAAGTTAGCGTCATCGTCATCACACAACTCCAGCGTCAACTTGTTATTTTCCCCAAACTTCGTGTGAACGGTTCTTTGGTTCAAAATCTAGCGTGAGCGAGACTTTCAGGTCCTGATCTTTAACCCGCGAGTCACTGGGGGGGGTAGCCTCCCCCCCTTAGGAATATTAGGAATATCTCAACATCTAATGCAGATATCGACGCCAAACTTTCAGTACCTTTCCGGGCATCATTTTTACATATTTTGTGCAAAAATGAAGCAATTTCGGCAGAATTTTTCGAAATAAAGTGAATTTAGTGACGTCACTAAACACGATTTTGACACAAAAATCAGCTAAACTTTGCCAGGCCGTACAAATATGCAATCGAAAAACATAAAAGGTAGAAAATTGCCAGGGATACAAACCAGCTATCTCGAAATTTCGAAAATTTTAATTTGTTTTTAAATGCCCACAAAATCACATTTTCGAAGATATAAAAAACGGAATATATGTCAGATAACGAGATATGGGCAACTACCATACCAAATTTCAAAATTATATCATCTTTTTTGACTGACGGCATACAAAGTATGGGTAAATCATGACGTCATATTTTGAAATTGCGTTTTTTGGCTTTTATTGACCAGATACAGACAAATAAATGCCAGCACTTCATTTTTTTTAGATAAAACTGATATAGAAACATGCTTTTTCATTTAAATTTATCAATTTCAAATTTTGACCTTCAGTGACCTGAACTTGACCTGAACTTGACACGTAATTATCTTCACGTAAATGAAGTCAGGTGGTAAAATTATTATCACTACCGAATTATACGCGTAAAAGCATCCATAAAACATGTGCTGCATGCCTTTCGTAGGTATTTTGTGTGTAGTGACCTTTTGTGACCTTGACCTTGACCTTGATCCTGACCTTGATCTTTTCCAACAATCTCACTTTAGCTCATGTGGGATATGTATCATACCGTTGACAGCACTTTGGGTGATTATAGGCGCAATCGAAGGCCATGGATGGCAAGTCCATAAACTCAAATACCTCGATTTTGACGTTTGACTTGACCGTGACCTGACATGTGACCTTAATTTGATTTTTTAAGTGTGCGTTAAGTTTATCTCATTGATCGCTTTCGAATGCCGTCTTGCGCGTCCCGCTGCGATCATAGGTTCTGAAGATACCAGGGGGGCCTAAACTCCCCCCCCCCCACAGTGGGCGTTCCGGCCGGTCTAGCCTCGCGGAACTTAAAAAAAAACGATTGTGATAACAAAATGTGTATCAATCGACTGCAAAATGTCCATTGATCACCAAGATCACATTGATTTGATCATTCGATGTTTTGTTCGTAGAGGAATGGGACTTTAAACACAAGAGTTCACATCACCTTTAAAAACTCATCGTTCACGGGCGATTTAAACGTTCTGGCAAATGTGATGATGAGGCAATATGCTTGCATTTTCCGCACCTAGTGTGTTATAGTGTGATGTAATGATATGTTGTCGTGCATATGATAGTTAGATCTAGAAGATTGAGCAAATCAATAAGCCAAATAAATATTAAATATATCGCCTTATCTCTGTTGATGCTTAAAAATAATATTATTAAATTCGATAGTGCCGATATAATAAGTATCATCAGGTAGCGAATCAAAACTAGCAACAGGATGTGCACTGGGATCTTACATAACGGGTCAAGCTTGAAAAAGTTGCGCAAACTTGCGCCTTAGCCTTCTATGTAACATTTTGCAAGAAGTTTCCGTATTTACTTGAGCGCCCGGGTGTAGGAACTAGGAACCCAGCGCATGGTATATGATCTAAGCTCGCATTTGAAGGTTTTTATTTCAACGATGATATAAAACCACCACCAAACTACAGCGGACTCAGAAGCGTCCTCATTGGTTGGTGGACAGACTGGCACAGCATCACAGCAGAGCGTCACAGCAGCAGTGATAGTGACTAGCTGTAACTCGTCATAGTGCTGTGAAATGTGTGAAGAATTAAATAAATGTAAGGTTCATGAACAAGGTCTACCTCTACCTGGAATAGTTCCATAAAGTATACATGCGTAAATAATAAATAGGGTGAAATGTACGTCTGCCGAAGCATCAATTATCTAAGGACATGGCAAAAAATGACTTGTGTCCAAGCTTACCGGAACCGAGTTGTCAAATATGCCTAGGTTTCGTTTTTGAACGTTTCAAATAATATTAATGCGTTTATCTGAGACGATTGGCCCTCGGGAGACCAATATACAATATGGTACAATGCATTGCGCATTTAGTAGTTGTGCTTGTAGCAGATATGAACTAATTTCATGTATTTGTCTTATACACCCAGAGGATACACCAAGAGCAAAATGTTGGGATATCTATTGGGGATAGCCATTAGAGCCGTGCCCCAAGTTCTACAACAGATACTTATCTTTCAAGTTCTGACCACATCTGGTACCATATTTCCCTGATGTGGAAAAGCCTAACCTAAAGCAAGAATACATTTATGATGGCAAATTTGCACAATTTGTGTGAAAATGTACGATCTCTCAACATGGCAAACAAATATAAACAAAGCAAACATTAAACAAGTCAGCAAAGGCCAGTCAGCAAACAAGCGAAACGTTTCGAACGCTGCCGAAAATGATTTCTGGATACCTCAAAAACCTCATTATTGCACGCTATTAAAATTATTATTGTTGCAAAATCACCCGCGAGTTAATTGGGGGGGGGCTATCTCCCCCTCCGTTATTTTGCGATATCTCCTAAACCAACACCGGTATCGTCACCAAACTTTCAATACTCTCTCTCACATTAATTTTACACATGTTTGTTGAAGGAAAAAGATTAGCTTGTGATAGGTCAATCGGGAATCACGTCAGAGTGACGTCATGTTCTGCGGTTTTTGTTGAAAAATAAGGTTTTGCAAAATACGCTGTCAAAAGTACATTTTTAAAGACAAATTCAATTATCATTTACCAAATGACTGAAAATAGACTTGGCTATCAAACTGCAATCTCCGAATTTCGATTTTATTGAAATTCAAAGGTTTGAGAAATCCAAAGACCCAAAAATATAGTTCTTGCAATATTTTCCAAACAAATCAGTTATCCAACACTGGAATATATGTGAACGAGACGTGTCCAGTGAATATGTGTACCACATTTTAAGTCAATATCGTCAAAAATACTTTACTTATGACCTTTCAAAGACAAAAATCGACCACCTCTCACAGCATTACCATGCATAAAAATGCATTTTCGTTTTTGCTTTTTACTTCTATTTCTATGGAATAAACAATGTTATAGGGTCATTTTTCGGGTTCGAGACGAAAAACGAACCAATACACATGTGTTACAACGCCTAATAACCGTAAACGGCAGTTTGACCTCGTGACCTCGGATGACCTTGACCTGACCCAAGGTCATACAAAGCTTAGAATGGTACTTAGAAGTGTCAGACACACGAATCGTACCGATTTATTGACTGCTAATGCGTTATCGCAATTTTGCTCGACAATTCCATCCACCGAGACCTTTATGACACGGTCAAACATTGTGTCTTTGACGTGACCTGTGACGTCATCGGTGACCCTGAGGTCAACAATATTAGGTTTCCCCCACACATTTTCAAGGGACATCGAATGCCGTTTGAATTGGTAAAATCAATCCAGTAATTCCGGAGATCCGAGGAGATCCAAATTGTAACCCTAATGTCCTGTATTGCAACTTGCAAGCAACCCCGCGTTACAAAAGCCCTGCAACATGTCCGCTATTTAACGTAATGTATTCCTTGATTAATTGGCTTTCTAATGATGTTTCACTGGTTGATGCATGTTGTAAGGTAAAAAAGTTATAGGGGTTAATAGGTTTCGCGAGGCTAAATCCCCTTTTACGCCCAGGGGCGGATCCAGGATTTTCTAAGACAGGGGGCTTCAGGCCTGAGGGCGGCATATTTCCTCGGTGACGGGGGCGGCATGGTGCCTTCCGAGGGCGGCATAATGCCTTCCGAGGGCGGCATAATGCCTTCCGAGGGTGGCGATGTACCTTCCGAGGGCGGTATAATGCGTTGTGAGGGCGGCAAGATGTCTTCTGAGGGTGCCAGGGTGCCTTCCAAGAGTGCTACGATGCTGCTGGTAGACGCAAGGGCGCCCTGGCGGCCTCCCGAAAACGCTACGGCGCCTTCGGCGCCGGCAAATCCTATACAAAAATGGCGCCGTGGCGCCCTCGGGCATTCGGCGCCGGGATGCCCGAGGGCGCCGTTTTCTAAGGCAGGGTGCTTCAGCCCCTACGGCCCCCCCCCTGGATCCGCCACTGTTTACGCCCACTGTGCCCCCTCCCCCCCCCATGAGTCGTGTCACAGAATATACCCCAGTGACTGCCGGGTTAAAGTCAAATTTCAGGTCAAGGGACAGGGAGCAGCGTTAGCAGTTGATTTCCCCCAAACTTCGTGCATAGGTCAATCCGACCATGCTGATTCCAAAAATTAAGTCCATTTTGAGATAGCGATTGACCTTCTAGGTCAAATTTGAGGTCAAGCGAAGGGGAACGAGCTGGAGCCTAAAGTTGCCATCCGATTTACTCTAAAATGGTCTCAAACGATTCCTTGGGTCAAAATCTAGCGTGAGCCAGAGTGTCAGGTTTCAAGGTCATGTCCTTCCAGGTCAAATTTCAGGTCAAAGGACGGGAAACGCGCTGCAGCCTAAAGTTACCGTCCGATTTGCTTAAAAATGATCTCAAACGATCCAGGTCAAATTCCAGGTCAAATTCCGGGTCTAAGGACGGGGAACGCGCTGGAGCCTCAAGTTACAGTCTGATTTGCTTAAAATGGTCTCAAAAGATTCTTTGGGTCAAAATCTAGCGTGAGCGAGAATATCAGGTTTCAAGGTCATGACACTGCAGGTCAAATTTCAGGTCAAAGGACGGGGAACGCGATGGAGCCTAAAGTTACCGTTTGTTTTATTTGCTTAAAAGGGGTCTCAAACGCTTCCTTGGGTCAAAGTCTAACGTGAGCAAAACTTTCAGAGTTCAAAGTCATGTCCTTCCAGGTGAAATTTCAGGTCAAAGGACGGGGAACGAGCTGGAGCCTAAAATTACTGTCCGATTTGCTTTAAAATAGTCTCAAACGATTCCTTGGGTAAAACTATAGCGTTAGTCAGACTTTCAGGTCCTGACCGTAAAGGTCAAATTTCAGGTCAAAGGACAGGGAACAGCGTTAACAGTTGATTTCCGCCAAACTTTGCGCATAGGTCAATCAGACCATGCTGATTCTAAAAACCAAGTCCATTTTGCGATAGTGATTGACCTTCTAGGTCAAATTTGAGGTCAAACGAAGAGGAACGCGCTGGAGCCTAAAGTTACCGTTCGATTTGCTTAAAATGGTCTCAAACGATTCCTTGGGTCAAATCTAGCGTAAGCGAGACTTTCAGGTTTCCAGGTCATGACCTTTTAAGTCAAATTTCAGGTCAAAGGACGGGGAACGCGCTGGAGCCTAAAGTTACCGTCTGATTTGCTTAAAAATGGTCTTAAACAATTCCTTGGGTCAAAATCTAGCGTGAGCGAGACTGTCAGGTTTCAAGGTCATGTCCTTCGAAGTCAAATTTCAGGTCAAAGGACGGGGAACGAGATGGAGCCGAAAGTTACCGGCAGATTTGCTTTAAGATGGTCTCAAACGATTCCTTGGGCCAAAATCTAGCGTGAGCGAGACTTTCAGGTCCTGACCTTAAAGGTCAAATTTCAGGTCATAGGACAGGGACAGGGAACATAGGACAGGGAGCCTCAATTTACCGTCTGATTTGCTTAATCCTCGTTTTTTTTTGCAAATTTGTTGCAAATTTTGGGAGATAATCATGTGTTGATGACGTCATGTTGGTGGAAAAAACGATAAATATTTGAAAAATCGTAGAAAACAGAGTTTTAAAGCAAATTGCAAACGCAGTTCACCAAAGATATAAAATTAAATTATTTTTAAAATGGCAATCTCGGAATTTCAAAGTTTTTGGTTTTTGACCCCTTAAATAAAAAAAACTTTTTTTTTAATCCCCACAAAAATCAAAATTTTCAAAGATGTTAAAAAACGGAATATATGTGCGAGAACTGAGTATGGACAATACCCATACAAAATGTCAAAGCAATATGACTGAGTGATGGCTCCCTAAGTGTAAGAAACTCATGACGTCATTTTTCTAATAACTTTTTTTTACTTCTTTGGACAAGATACGAGCAAATAATTGACCTTTCTGTATTTCTGAGCCCAAACTGGTCTAGGAACATGCCTTGTATTTACATTTATCAATTTCTAATTTTGAGGTTTTCTGAAGAGCAAAATCGCTGTTCTGGACGTAGTAAATCCGAGGTCATTCACTTGACCTGGAAGGTCACCCGTTGACCTGAAACCTCAAAATCGCATACTGTTAGATTCCTCTCATGACAGGCAACATGCTGGTTCTTACCGCATTGCTCTAAGTTGCTTGGGTTGGAAGTTAACAGTGGGGGCCTGTCAGCCCCCCCCCCCCGTAAGGCGAAGGTGAAGAAAGCTCCCGTAGGACGAGGGTTAACCCTCGCCCTACAGGGGGGGGGGGGGGGGGGGGGGCCTGACAACCCCCCTGAGGTTGTTCTTGAATAACTTTTTACAAATGCAGTGCATCTTGCTGAAATTTTTGGTAGCTGAGTTTACAGCAATTATACGTAGGCTGTAAAAATGTATTTGAAATTGGTTGAGAAATTCGGGAAATAATGACGTTTTGATGACGTCCTGTTGGTAAAAAATAGAAATATTTGAAAAATCGTAGAAAATAGAGTTTTAAAGCAAATTGCAAACACAATTCACCAAAGGTACACAATGGCATTCTCTTTCAAATGGCAATCTCAGATTTGCAATTTTTTTTTTGACCACTCAAATAAAAAACAAACTTCTTTAAAAAAAAAATCCCCACAAAATCAAAATTTTAGCAGATATAAAAAAACGGAATATATGTGAGAGAACTAAGTAGGGACAATACCCATACCAAATTTCAAAAGTAATATTTTCATTTTTGACTGAGTGAAGGCTTCCTAAGTGTAAGAAACTGATGACGTCATTTTGTAAAATAACTTTTTTTTACATTTTTAGACAAGATACGAACAAATAATTACCTTTATGTATTTCTGAGCCAAAAGTGGTCTAGGAACATGCCTTTTTATTTACATTTATCAATTTCTAATTTTGAGGTTTTCTGAAGAGCAAAATCGTTGTTCTGGACGTGGTAAATCCGAGATCATTCACTTGACCTAGAAGGTCATACGTTGACCTGAAACCTAAAAATCGCATACTGTTAGATTCCTCTCATGACAGGCAACATGCTGGTACTCACCGCATTGCTCTAAGTTCCTTGGTTTGGCAGTTAACAGGGGGGGGGCCTGTCAGGCCCCCCGTAGGGCGAAGGTGAAAAAAGCTCCCGTAGGGCGAGGGTTAAAGGTGGTCTCAAACGATTCCTTGGGTCAATATCCAGCGTGAGCGAGAATGTCAGGTCTCAAAGTTATGTCCTTCCAGGTCCAATTTCAGGTCAAAGGACGGGGAACGAGCTGGAGCCTAAAGTTACCGGCCGATTTGCTTTAAAATGGTCTCAAACGATTCCTTGGGCCAAAATAAAAGTGTGTCGCGAGCGAGAGCGAGAATAAGTCGTGAGCGAGACTTTCAGGTCCTAACCTTTAAGGTCAAATTTCAGGTCATAGGACAGGGAACAGCGTCAACGGTTGATTTCCCCCAAACTTCGTGCATAGGTAAATCAGACCATGCTGATTCCAAAAATCAAGTCTATT
Organism: Chirona hameri; assembly: GCA_036785665.1. NCBI lineage: Eukaryota > Metazoa > Arthropoda > Thecostraca > Balanomorpha > Balanidae > Chirona > Chirona hameri. The sequence goes on from JAXIVJ010000475.1 coordinate 191,159, forward strand.
TTGCGATAGCGTTTGACGCTATCGTTCGCTCACGCTAGATTTTGACCAAAATAATTGTTTGAGACCATTTTTAAGCAAATTGGACAGTCACTAGGCTCCAGCGCGTTCCCCGTCATTTTACCTGAAATTTAACCTGAAACGTCATGACCTGGAAACCTGAAAGTCTCGCTCACACTATATTTTGACCCAAGGAATCGTTTGAAGCCATTTTAAAGCAAATTGGACGGTAACTTTAGGCTCCAGCGCGGTCCCCGTCCTTTGACCTGGAAGGTCAATCGCTATCGCAAAATGGACTTGATTTTTGGAATCAGCATGGTCGGATTGACATATGCACAAAGTTTGGGGGAAATCAACCGTTAACGCTGTTCCCTGTCCTTTGACCTTAAATTTGACCTAGACCTAGACATGACCTTGAAATCTGAAAGTTTTGCTCACGTTATACTTTGACCCAAGGAATCGTTTGAGACCCCTTTTAAGCAAATCGGACGGTAACTTTAGGCTTCAGCGCGTTCCCGTCCTTTGACCTGAAATTTGACCTGCAATGTCATGACCTTGAAACCTGACAGTCTCGATCACGCTAGATTTTGACCCAAGGAATCGTTTGAGACAACTTTTAAGTAAATCAGACGGTAACTTGCGGCTCCAGCGCATTCCCCGTCCTTTTACCTAAAATTTGACCTGAAAGGTAATGACCTGGAAACCTGAAAGTCTCGCTCACTCTAGATTTTGACCCAAGAAATCTTTTGAGACCATTCTAAAGCCAATCGGACAGTAACTTTAGGCTCTAGCGCGTTACCCTTTGTTTGACCTCAAATTTGACCTAGAAGTTCAAACGCTCCAGCGCGCAAAATGGACTCGATTTTTGGAATCAACATGGTCTGATTTACCTATGCACGGAGTTTGGTGGAAATCAACCGTTAACGCTGTTCCCTGTCCTATGACCTGAAATTTGATCTTAAAGGTCAGCACCTGAAAGTCTCGTTCACGCTAGATTTTGGCCCAAGGAATCGTTTGAGACCATTTTAAAGCCAATCGGCCGGTAACGTTAGGCTCCAGCTCGTTCCCCGTCATTTGACCTGAAATTGGACCTAGGACATAACCTTGAAACCTGACAGTTTCGCTCACGCTAGATTTTGACCCAAGGAAATGTTTAAGACCATGTTTAAGCAAATCGGACGGCAACTTTAGGCTCCAGCGCGTTCGCCGTCCTTTGACATGAAATTTGACCTAAAAGGTCATGACCTGGAAAGCTGACAGTCTCGCTCACGCCAGATTTTGACCCAAGGAATCGTTTGAGACCATTTTAAAACAAATCGGACGGTAACTTTAAGCTCCAGCGCGTTCTTCTACGTTTGACCTGAAATATGTACTGAAAGGTCATGACCTCTAAACCTGAAAGTCTCGCTCACGCTAGATTTTGACCCAAGGAACCGTTTGAGACCATTTTAAGCAAATCGGACGGCAACTTTAGGCTCCAGCGCGTTCCCCTTCGTTTGACCTCAAATTTGACCTAGGTCAATCGCTATCGCAAAATGGACTTGATTTTTAGAATCAGCATGGTCTGATTGACTTATGCACAAAGTTTGGGGGAAATCAACTGTTAACGCTGTTCCCCTGTCCTTTGACCTGAAATTGGACCTGGAAAGACATAACCTTGAAACCTGACAGTCTTGCTCACGCTAGATTTTGACCCAAGGAATCGTTTGAGACCATTTATAAGCAAATCGGACGGTAACTCTGGGCTTCGGCGCGTTCCCGTCCTTTGACCTGAAATGTGACCTGGACGGACATGACCTTGAAATCTGACAGTCTCTCTCACGCTAGATTTTGACCCAAGGAATCGTTTGAGACCACTTTTAAGCAAATCAGACTGTAACTTGAGGCTCCAGCGCGTTCCCCGTCCTTTGACCTGAAATTTGGCCTGAAAGGTAATGACCTGGAAACCTGAAAGTCTCGCTCACGCTAGATTTTGACCCAAGGAATTCTTTGAGACCATTTTAAAGCAAATAGGACAGTAACTTTAGGCTCCAGCGCGTTCCGCTTCGTTTGACCTCAATTTTGACCTAGGTCAAACGCTATCGCAAAATAGACTTGATTTTTGGAATCAGCATGGTCTTATTTACCTATGCACGAAGTTTGGGGGAAATCAACCGTTAACGCTGTTCCCTGACCTATGACCTGAAATTTGACCTTACAGGACACGACCTGAAAGTCTCGCTCACGCTAGATTTTGGCCCAAGGAATCGTTTGAGACCATTTTTAAAGCAAATCGGCCGGTAACTTTAGGCCCCCAGCTCGTTCCCCATCCTTTGACCTGCAATTGGACCTGGAAGGACATAACCTTGAAACCTGACAGTCTCGCTCATGCTAGATTTTGACCCAAGGAATCGCTTGATACCATTTTTAAGCAAATCGGATGGTAACTTTAGACTTCAGCGCGTTCCCCGTCCTTTTACCTGAAATTTGACCTGGAAGGACATGACATTGAAACCTGACAGTCTCACTCACGCTAGATTTTGACCCAAGCAATCGTTTGAGACCACCTTTAAGCAAATCAGACGGTAACTTGAGGCTCCAGCGCGTTCCCCGTCCTTTGACCTGAAAGGTAATGACCTGGAAACCTGAAAGTTTCGCTCACGCTCGATTTTGACCCAATAAATCGTTTGAGACTATTTTAAAGCAAATTGGACGGTAACTTTAGGCTCCAGCGCGTTCCCCTTCGTTTGACCTCAAATTTGACCTAGGTCAATCGCTATCGCAAAATGGAGTTGATTTTTGGAATCAGCATGGTCTGATTGACCTATGCACGAAGTTTGGGGGAAATCAACTGTTAACGCTGTTCCCTGTCCTTTGACCTGAAATTTGACCTTGAAGCCTCGGCCTCGGCATATTTGTGCTCGCCTTACCTCCAATCGTCTGCGCAGCTTTTGTGAAAATTTGATCCCAGGTCATTTCAGGTCACGGCTCCGGTCAGATCAAGACAATTCACCTCCGGAAAAGGTTGAAGTGGTGTAGCATATTAAATCTTTGCAAAATAATCGACTATGAAAGATTTTGGACCCCCATTTTGTGAAAGAGGCCTCCTCGGAATCCGCGCCGACAGACAAGTAAGGAGATTTCAAACTTCTTCATTGTCAGCAGAAGGTTGTTGGAAGAGGTCAGAAAGGAGCTAAAAGATTCAGGATTCGATTATGAGGCGACAGCAAAGAGAACCCCCCATAATCGACGATCGACCGAAACCCATGATCGACGTCAGTAGTGAAGGTGACGTGCCGAACGACGGCTACATCCGTGTTCTGAGCGATGTGGTGATCGACCAGGTAGGCGCTGTGAGGCCCGGAGTGTGGCAGCAAGGCTCTGGACCCTGCCACACCAGCAGGAAGACCCAGGCTTGGTTTTCGGAGAACTTCGTCGACCACGCTGCATCAGACATTGTGCCTCCCAACTCGCCTGATTGCAACCTCTTCGACGTTTTGTGTCGGGCGCGGATAAATGGGAGTCCAACAGATGCAACTCAAATGACGAGCTGAGGGCCGGAATCACCAGGGCCTTTAGGGTCCAAGTCGGGAACAATGTCGAAGGCCTGTGGCCGGTTTCGAGACCGCTTCGAGATGCCAAAGTCGGGTGACTCAAGTGAGATCGACAGAGCATCTCGTGAAGATAAACTGACCCAACTTTGGCGAATATATCTGAAGAAAAAAAACGCCGCGCTATTTTCTCCGAGACAGTAACCATGCAAACGAATACCGTCCCTGTATGTACCCGAATGACAAAATGTACAGCACGTTATGAGGCCATCAGTAGCTAGAAGTTTGCTCTCTCGGAATTTTCCTATCTGTGACCTAAGGTGGGGACACTTCCTTCTACAAGGGGCATCATATCTTCCACAAGAGGCTCACAGCTCTCAGAACAGGCCTCACATCTTCAAGTAGGGGCATCAAATCTTCAACAAGGGGCATCACATATTGCACTAGGGACATCACAGTTTCCAGTAGAGGCATCACATCTTCTACAAGGGCACACATCTTCCACTAGGGGCATCGCAGCTTCCAGTAGAGGCATCGCAATTTCCAATCTTCCACTAGGGGCATCACATCTTCCAGTGGAACATAACATCTTCTAGTAGGGTCATCGTATCTTACTAGGGCACAACATCTTCCACGATCGGTATTACGTCTTCCACAAGGACATCACATCGTCCACTAGGGGCACCGCAGCTTGCAGTGGGGGCATCACATCGTCCAGTAGAGGCATTACATCTTCCACTAGGGGCTTTACATTTTCCACTAGGGGCATCATATTTTCTCCTTTGGGCATCACATCTTCCATTACGGGTATCACCAGGGGCGTAGGCAGAATTTCTCCCAGGGGGGGGGGGGGGGGAATGGGATCAGAGGGGCCCTCCACCCAAGGGGGGCCACATAATGAAAACAGTGCAATATGTTGTATGTTGTAAAACAACGACAAATAACTTTCGACAGCGAAAAACATCTATCTATTTTTGTGAGTAAAAAACTCAAAAAAATTCAAATCCGCGATAGCCATTTTCAATATAATGTAATTTCCTTTCTATCTGTCTGTAAGTTTTCTTGACTGAAAAGACTCCAGCCGAATATATTTGAGTTTTTGTCGAAGGAATGCGGTGCTGGCGAAAGAATGTTGTACTGGTTTTAGCCCGGGCAGAGGCTATACCATCAGCTAATCAGCTTGCAGCTGGTGCTAGCAAGCGATCGCCGGCCGCCGGTTGGCACATCTCCAATGCGAGTCTATCTTTACGCGACTACTTTCGAATCTGAATGGCTGAACCATTGTTTACATTCGCGTGACGTCAGGACTCTGACTCAGATAGTATGCATATAGTTTTGATGAACAATACAAATTTACGGCCTTCTGTCCTGAATCGGCGCGATATAAGGCCATTTTTGACAATATAAAAAGAAATTGTATTCAAAAATATAATCAAATCGTGTTGGGTAAAATTTTCCAAGGTGAACTATTTCCTTTAAAATGACAATTTTTCACTTCAACCATGCAAAACAACCGGCCAATGTGATATTTTGCCCCACCAACTTTGTCTGAAAAGCTCCACCCATGACTGAGCATGTCCCTGTTTTGAGTGCAGTTCTGATGAAATTTGACATGTAGAATTAGTATAAAATATTCAAATTACCTATATAAAGGTGTGCAAAAGCGAATATCGCCCAATAATAATTAGCTATAAATCTTTGTTTGGTTTTAACCCGCGCCGTGCCGATGCTCGGCGCCACCTTCGCCATGCCGGGAGGGGGGGGGGGGGTAGACTCCCCTCTAACTCGAAAATTAACAGGCGTTCGAAAGCTCTCGACAAGCACATTCTAAGGTACTTCGGATATTTTCCTCAAGTCAATATTGAGGTCTCAAGAGGTCATCAAATGTCAGATTTTTTTAGTTTTAGGACTTCGCTCCAGAAACTCCCAGATATCACAAGAACTATGATAGCTAGGAAGAAACGGAAAAAAAACAATCGAAAGCTCTTACAAAATGCAATCGTTAAAGTTCTTTAGATTTTAGCGCAGGTCAATAGTTTAGGCTCCAGAGCTCATCAAATGTCAACAGGCAATTTTTTACAAAACAGTTTATCACGAATAGCTTTTTACCTAATGAAGAAAAGGCAATAATTATGACGCCATCGTGTTTGTCTCGTCAAGGCGCTTCGACTCATATTAGTGTTGGCCAGGTTAGGTTAACTTAAAAATGTGACCTCAGGTCAAGGTCAAGTGGTGACCCAAGTAGGTCATGTTGCATATGGAAAGACGTGCCGTGACGAGATAAACACACTGGTTACTGTTTCACTTCTCTATCGTCATTATGTCGATACTTATTGCAATACAACTATTGGTGACCTCGGATGACCTCGGCTGACCCTGTATGGGTCACTGAACAAAAATGGCACCTAGGTCATCAAGAATGTCCTATAATAACATGATCCAGAAGGAATTAGACAGCTATCTTGCGTATCCTTGGAATAGGAAGCATTTGAATATTTCCCCATTGACTTATGGGAGGTCACGAAATTGACCCCACCTTAGGTCGCTGATATACAAAATCCAAGACAAACGAATTGAAGATGTATATGACCTTATGAAATCCTGTAAGTGTAAAACCGATCATCCACAAACTGTGACTGTGGTACGACCACAAGTTCTTTTGGAGGTGGGGTCACGTGACCTGACCTGAGATGACCCGAGGTATTTTTTACATAATGTGTACAATTGATGCCCAAACAACTGTGCCAAGAACGGCGGCGCTGCGCGCCTCCGTTTTCCCGCTATCCGCGAAAAACCTGAGGTGTCTAAACACGCCACCCCCCCCCCCCCCCCCGGCACGGCGCGGGTTAAAATATAGGGATGATGTGAGCGTGCAGCCAGGTGTTAGGGTATTCATGTGAAGTAAAAAAGTGACCCCAGCTGAGCTGGGGTCCTTTTTGTATGTGCTACTTTTGGTCGGGGCCACTCAAAACACTTTTACCACCCCTGCAGATTCTGCCACCTCCAGCGGGGCGCGGGTTAATCAAAATAATATCCAGAATCTTCTTCAATTCGGATTAAGGAAACAACACAGTACGTGCATGCCGATTGTGCACATGTACGATGAAGTTATAAAATCTCTACAACATAACGAAATAACATGCTCCTTATATCTTGATTTACAGAAATTTTTGGATACCGTTTGCTTATAAATTTTCTGGGAAAAAATACACCACATTGTGATACGAAGGGCTTCTGCAACACGATAGTTATATCTTAACACGCGCCCTGGAGGGCCTCTGATAATTACACGCTCTGGAGGGGGGGGGGGCGGATTCTGCCCCCACCCCCCAGTGGCGTCGCCGAGCATTTTTGAGTGGGGGTCGGCTGAAAATCCGCAAAAATGTACCCCCATTTTGTGCGTGTATTTAAGCCTTTGCAGAATTGTTTATGTGGAGTTTCATGTTATAGTAGGTACTTGATATTTAGAGCGGTCAAGCGGCGCGAATTATTTTTTTACGGGTTTTCCTGATACAACCCAGAAATAAAGGCGGTGGGCCATGTATAGGATAAGAAGCTAAAAATGCTATAAATTAAATGCAGCGTTACGAGGAACCGAATACGATGATGATGGCTTCGTTATGTTTATGGCCACCGATATGACGCCGCGAAACGGCGTGAAACTGGTAATTTTAGGTTGTGGAAAACTAAATTTTAATATTGGAACCAGACCGTGAGCCAAGCCCCCTTTCCTAACCCCTTTTCCTGGTTATACATCTCGGTATGATGAAAAATATTGAAATGAAGGTAGTTTTTCATATACATTAGCCTCGGATAGTAAATCACGATGACCGTCGGCAGTCAGCGCTCAATAGTACATATGATAATAATAGTTGTATGCATATGAACCAAACTGTAACACACAACTAGTAACAGTGCAAATGGTTTGAAAGCAGCAAGGGGTAGAACGACTTTTCCGCGCATAAATGGTCCATGTGGATCTGGAGGAGCCTGGGGGAGATGGCTAGGAGAGATGGTCCTGGCCTGGTCCCCACTATTAGCCGTTTTCACGAAGGATTTTACGTCTGGGGCGATTGGGGCGTTTGGGGCGATTGGGTCTATAGCTCGTAAGAGCAAGGCTTTTCCCGAATATTTTTGGTATCAATCGCAATTTTATGAATTCATGAATAAGTATATGCTCTTACAATGCAATATTTCCCGTTACTTTGCTTTGAATATTCAAATTCATGAGCAAATCTGGCAATTTTGTGTTAGTTCCTTCTACAAAACATACCGCAAACGCCCTAAAAAAGGCTAAAAGTATACTAGTATACTAGCTCTGATTAAATAAAATACGCAATTGACAGTTAGTTAGGGCAAAATTGAAGATATTAATGACAAAGAAATATAATATTATGATGACAAATGCAATCAAATGTCAAAAGCATAGACAGACCTTAATTCAACGTCGCTCCGTCCCGCTGAGATCGTCCTATGTAGAGCGGTAACTTGGTTGGTTTCCGAAAACCGGAACAATCCTTACGCATTTCGAATCACCCCAAATGGTTTTGATTTGATTAATTGAGGAATCTCACAAAAAGCTGAAAAGACCTCAGAAAAAGCACTAATAAACTCATGAAACATGCGGGCTTTCTGCAGCCACTGGTACTGACAACTCAAAAATGGTTGCTCTAGATCGAACTGACGGCATGGCTGGGCGCAGACCACGGCTCTGCACATGCGCAACGTGACGTCAGGCGACCGGCCGGCGCCGGAGCCACTCCGGCCGGCTGGTCGCCATGGTGACCAGCCTGCCGGCGCCGGAGCCACGTATACAACGTGACGTCAGGCGACTCGCCGGCCCGTCGCCATGGTAACCGGGCGGCGGCGCCTGCGCAGAACCAGCGCAGAGCCGGAGCCAGCATTCCCGTCATCTTACAACAAATGATCAACGAAATCGCTAATTATAATTAATCCTTGCTTTCAAAAGTGAATATGACTGAAAATATGAATGGACTAATTCAACTAGTTTTCATTGAAATAAGCTGCTATTCCTGAAAACCATGACGTTGCAAAATATTACCATTTCCCGAACCCCGCACTTCCGGGATTCGAGCAAGATGGAGTCGCACCAAACGCCCCAAACCGCCACAGCCATCTGGCATCACCAGAGCTAGTTTAAGATGAAATTGTTAATTTTAAGTAAACTACGGTGTTATGAAATTGGAATTTCCAGAAAAATGCATTAATTCATAAAGTTGCGATTGATACCAAAAATCACCGGGAAAAGCCGCGTTCTTACGAGCTATAGACCCAATCGCCCCAAACGCCCAAATCGCCCCAATCGCCCCAAACGTAAAATCCTTCGTGAAAACGGCTATTAGCTCTTCGGTACAGCAAGCTGGGCACCGCTTGAGCAGCTTCCGGTTGCCGATGTCCGCGTCTTTGCGTTCGCGTCGCCTTTTTCGGAACTCGGCAGACTAGCTAAACATGTAGCCCGCTTGAAAGTTAATATTTTATTAAGGGAGTGGGCCCTGGTGGAATTCATTTTCCCATTTTCCAAATTTGTATAAGCAATGCGAAACCTGTGTCTTCCGCGAAATTTCCACTTTTTGACTGTGGATAGTTGAACTTTGACTGCTGCAAAGGCAATTTTTAACGATAAATTGTTAACTTCTCCCGCAAAAAGTGGTATGTGTGTGTGTGTGTGTGTGTGTGTGTGTGTGTGTGTGTGTGTGTGTGTGTGTGTGTGTGTGTGTATGTGTGTGTGTGTGTGTGTGTGTGTGTGTGTGTGTGTGTGGGGGGGGGGGGGGGGGGGGTCAACCACCTCTCCTTCTGAGAGGGGGGTCGGGGAACCGTCCCCCAACCCCCTTCCGTCGGCGACGCCCCTGCATGTTACGGATGAAATTGCCTTAGTTTTCCTTTCGGAGCAACGGCGTGTCGAAGGGAAAACTAAGGAAATTTCATCCGTAACTGACTGAGCCCATTTTCACGTCGCAGGGGTGCCCCCCCCCCCCACACACACACATACTTGGCTTCAGCCACCCCAACTTGGACGAGGAAGTGGGTTAAATCCGGGAGAAATCTGTATTTTGGTGGATTTTGATGGTACTTTAAAGGAAATAGTTCACCTTCGGAAAATTTTCAGAACACGATTTTATTATATTTTTAATACAGTTTCTTTTTTTCTTTTCAAAAATGCTCCTACATCGCGTCAATTCAGGACAGAAGGTCGTAAATTATTAATGTTATGGTGTGCGTTATTGGTCTGCGCATGCTCAGACCAGTGCTGGCACTCTCAGACGGTACGGTATATCATATATGAGCCGCATTCCTTCGCCAAAAAGTCAAATATCTTCGGCTGGATAGTCTTTTCAGCCAATACAAGTTGCAGATAAGGATTTCTCAACACGGGCTACAAAACTGCTATTTCAGTTCAAAATCCCATGTTGAAGGTGAACTATTTCCTTTAAGCGAGTTTCCCAGCTCAGCCCCCCCCCCCCCACCCCCCACACACACACAACTGTTCTGGAGAAGCTACGCCCCTGCCACGTCGTATTTTTTATATTCCAACCTTGATTTTAATAGGAATTACATGCAAACTAGAATCAGCTTCCACCTAAAAAGTGTGTTTGGGGGGGGGGGGGGGGGGGGGGGTCGGCCGCCATAAAAAGTAGGGGGTCAACCCCCCCCCCCGTTTTAAAAAGTGTGGGGGGGGTCGCGACCCCCCCCCCCAGTGAGCGACGCCCTGCCCCCCTTAAGATCTCGAAAACCACGCAACGTACGCGACAAGCTGAAAAACGGCGCGAGCTCGAGACAAGCTCTATCGAAGGTATGTCTTTTTGTATAGGTCAGGTCAATATTGAGGTCACCAGAGGTCATCAAAGGTCATATTTCCAGTTTTAGGACTTCGCTCCAGAAACCTCCAAATATCTCGGAACTATGATAACTAAGAACAAACGGAAAAAGCAATCGAAAGTTCTTGAAATATGCAATCGCCATTTGTGTCCTCAAATTGGAGCTCAGGTCAATATTTTAGGTTCCAAAGGTCATGAAATGTTTTTTTTTATAACTGTTTTTTGGCAAAACAGTTTTCGCAAATAACTTTTTACCTTGTTTTAGATAAGGCACTAATGTTCTAGGCCATCGTGTTTGTCTCGTCAAAGCGCTTCTAATTCAAAATCGTAGAAGGATGAGAAACATGTTTTTCATAATTCGAAGATTTCCACTGGAGGGTCGCTCAGGCAAGTACGGGCCAACGTGTTTGTCCGGAGGTGTGCCAGACGAGATCTTTGGCCACCTCTGCAGGCCAACGCTGCGGTTATTGGCTCGGAAGATAACCGGGGGGGGGGGGAACACCCCTCCCCCCCCCCCCCCCCCCCCCAGCAATGGCGTTCGGCTGAGACCCCAGCCAATGCCGGGTTAATACTCGTACATTGCCATAGCCTTGTACTCCGCTCAGACATTACTAGCAAACACTGAAAAACAATGAGAACTTTGACTGGTCTTCCTTCGAGAGCCTCACCGGCGCTCGACCGGCAGACCACCTCTACCACCACAGGACCCTCTAAAGGCCAGCATAGGCTCTACAGATCGGCAGGGGCCTCTAAAGGCCGGCAGATGGCCATCTGCAGATCGACAGGGCCCTCTAAAGGCCGACAGAGGGCCCTCTACAGATCGGCAGGGCCATCTAAAGGCCAGCAGAGGACCCTCTACAGATTAGGTGGGACCAAGATTGACACGGCCCATACAAGCTGGAAGAGGGCCCTCCACAGGTCGACAGGGTCCTCTAAATGCCGGAAGGGCCATCTAAAGGCCGGCAGAGAGTCCTCTATAGATTGGCTGGGGCACTCTGCAGATCGACAGGGCACCTAAAGGCTGGAAGAGGGCCCTCTGCAGGTCGGCAGGGCTCTACATGCTGGAAGGGCCCTCTAAAAGCTGGCAGAGGGCCCTCTACAGATGGACAGGGCCCTTTAAAGGCCAGCAGAAGGCCCTCTACATATTGGCTGGGACAATCTGCAGATCGACAGGGCCCATAAAGCCTGGAAGAGGGCCCTCTACAGGTCAGCAGGGACCTCTACAGGTCGGCAGTGCCCTCAAAATGCCGGAAGAGGTCCTCTACAGATTGGCAGGTCGATCTACAGATCGGCAGGGCCCTCTAAAGGCCAGCAGAGGGCCTTCTCCAGATCGGCATGGACCCTCTACAGATATGCAGGGCCCTACAAAGACCGACGGAGGGCCCTCTACAACCGACATGACCCTCTAAATGCTGGCAGGGGGCCATCTTCAGATCGACAGGCCCCTTAAAAACTGGTCGAGGGCCCTCTCCACACAGGCTGGGGCCCTTTTGTAAGTATTTACATATACATGCCTTTAACAGACAAGCAAGTGCTGTTATTTATTCGTGTTACGATTTGTTTAGGTTCTAGGGCGTTCTTTTATGCGACGTAAGGCGTTTTGCGGGCGCCGGACACCATCCAAAACACTGAGGCCTTCGGCCCCAGGGGGCCTCGCTCGGTCGTCAGAGGGGCCCGCCTGGCCTGCAGGGGGGGGAGTGCATGGTCCCCTTGCCCCCCCCCCCCCTCCCCCTTGCCTACGCCCTTGGGTATCACACTTTACATGAGGGGCACCACATCTTCCATGAGGGGCATCACATCTTCCATGAGGGGCATCACATCTTCCAGTAGGGAATCACTTCTTCCACTAAAGGCATCAAATCTTCCACCAGAGGCATCGCGTCTTCTTGTTATGGACGTCACACTTTCCAATAAGACCTTAACATTTTCCAATAGGGACACCACATCTTCCAGTAGGGGCATTACATCTTCAAAATTGACATCGCACTATGCATCACATCTTCCATTAGGGCATCACATCTTCCATTAGGGCATCACATCTTCCACTGCGGGGCATTACAACTTCCAGTGGGCGCATTGCATCTTCTACTGGGGGATCACATCTTCCAGAAGGGCATCGCATCTTCCAAGTTTCACTAGGGCATCACATTTTCCACCGTAAAGTTAAGTATCATAGCTTCCAGTAGGGGCATAGCCGATAGCCCCTCAGGCTGATCGAGGACACATTCGGGGCCCTCGGACAATTTTTGAGCAAAACAAAATTGATCTTTCCGGAGGTCCCCTCTTACAAACTTCTGGGGGAAACCATATGTTTGCCCCTCCCCCCCCCCCCAACTTCTTGAGTAGGAGCTGCCCCACCCCCCTCTTCCGCCGCCCCTGGCTCGAACCCATTAGCTTAGCGCAGGGGCGTCTCCACAAAACTTTGAGTGTGTGTGTAGGGGGGGGGGGGGGGGGGGGGGGGGGGGGGGCAGCCATATGCCCCCCCCCCCACACTCCCGTAGGACTGCCAAAATCCTGTTAATCTGTGGGGGGCAATCCTTGGAGGCCGGGCCCCAGGCCCCACTCCCCCTGCTGGCGACGCCACTGCCCTAGCGTCATAAACAGTACGCTCTTACCAACTGAAGTATCATGCACATTCTCGCCCGCGGCACTGCAGAAACATCATTGCACATGCTGGTCACCGGCCCCATTTATTCCGGCTCCCCGACCGACTGGCCAAGATCTTGGATCATGGATTTGGATCCCAACTAGTCGGTAGACCAAACTGACCCGAATATCGACTTGAAATGAACCGAATGACAATTGAACAACTGATCATTCATCACATATTGTATTACGTCATACACTATACTTCAGAATCCTTCTATGTACAGACAATCTAGCCGTTACTTACGACAAATATATCAAAATAGTTACGAATATACCAAAATACTCCCTCTCATTAAAGTTACAGAAAAAGAACAAGACGCAGCTGACTGAGAAGTCAACTACTAGACCTACAGTCTCTCTTGAAAGTATCAATGCACTGTACAGTCTCTCTTGGATCTCTTGGCCGTGGATAGATACTTTCAAGAGAGACTGTACAGCTACAGTCTCTCTTGAAAGTATCTATCCAAGGTCAAGAGATCCAAGACATACTGTAGTGCATAGATACTTTCAAGAGAGACTGTACAAATGCATTCCCGACGTCCGTCGGGTAGCTTGGTTAGTGGTTATACAGTGTCCTCCGCCGGTATTCATGCATCCTGACAAGACGAATTTGCAACACTTGAGTGACTACTTTTCTCTTAACCTGTATAATGTACCTAATCACTGACCAATGATCTTCAACTTTAATGTACCATCACTGACCAATGATCTTCAACTTTCAAGATGCATCGAATTGTTTCGCTGTGTCATATTGCACGTAAGTTATATTGCACGATAACGGGGCTTGAAGCCTATCCATCTCACTTCTTGGACACTATAGAACGGGCTATCAGCTCCCGCATGATCTCATTGCTTCCGCCATATATTGTCTGCACCTGAAACGGACGGAGGTCGGATCAGGTGGTACATTGACAAATGGGGTAGCTATTATACTAATGCGGAATATTTCAATTAAAAATCTGGATGGATTAATTATTTCCAGATAAAATCACTAAGCTGTGACCACTGAGCAGCACAGCTAAACGCTATACTAATTTATAGACATCGACATCCCCAGTGTTACGATACGAGATAATCAAGAGTATTGAATTACTACTGATATCAATATACTGTATCTCTTGAATCTTTCGATGTGCGTGTGTCTGCTTGCTTACCTTGGCATCAACGTAAGCTCTACAGATGGGGTACTCCCACATGTAGCCCCAGCCGCCGTGCAGCTGCACGCCCTCATAGGCGATGCGGTTCTGCAGGTCGGTGATCCAGTACTTGCACATGGAGGCCATGGTGCCGTCCAGCTTGCCCTGATAGTGCAGCTCGATGCACTGGTCGGTGAAGGCGCGGTTCACGGCCAGCTCAGTCTTCATCGCCGCCAGACGGTGCTGGATCGTCTATTGGATGTAGGAAAGCGACGAGATTAGTATAGAGGCATACAATCAGCTCGCCAAACATTATCTGACTCGGAAACAGGAAGCCATACAAATTACACAAGGGCAACGGGCGTTTCCAAATTCGCATGCATTTAATTTTAGTACTTATTCAAATTATGTGCAATGGAATCCCCGATTATAAAATGTTTCCAAATTCGCAAGTACTACCACATCTTCTGGCGGCATCACATACCTGAAGGTTGCTGAGCGTCTTGCCGAACGCCTTCCTGTTGATCAGGTACTCGCGGGTCTCCTCGAAAGCCCACTCACTGGCGGCCATGGAGCCGATGCCGAGCAGGAGCCGCTCCTGCGGCAGCTCCTGCATCAGCTGGTAGAAGCCCCCATTCTCTTTCCCCAGCAGCGCCGACTTGGGCAACCGCACGTCCTCGAAGAACAACTCGGACGTGTCCTGCGCCTTCATGCCCATCTTCTGCAGCTTACGACCCTTGCGGAAGCCGGGCATACCCTCCTCGACGAGGAAGAGGCTGATGCCGTGCGCGGGCGACTTGGCCATGGGGTTTGTGATGGCCACCACGATCACCACGTCGCACATGGCGCCGTTGGTGATGAACACCTTGCTGCCGTTCAGGATGTAGTCGTCGCCGTCCTTTACCGCCGTCGTGCGAATCCCTTGCAGGTCACTGAAGACAGTGCAGAGAGAAGGATGAGACTCACTGTTCTGAGATGAGTCTGGATACAATCACAAAATAACTTTACGATAGGCAATCAGTTGCGGTGATATGCAATTATTAGTGCCCACTGCCCACCGTCCAAACTTAACTCCAAAGTCGATACCAACCAATCATTCAGACATACTGTTTGGATACTGTTTTTTATTTATAAGAACCCCGAAACTAGCAGCCACCTTTCAGCCATGGCACCAATAAGAGACGGCTCCGAGGAACGTCGGTCATACCTGCCGGCGCCCGGCTCCGTCATGGCAATGGCGCCGATCTTGGAACCGTCCGTCATTCCGGGGATGAAGCGCTCGATCTGCTCCGGCGTGCCGGAATGCGAGATGTACGGCATCACAATGTCGCTGTGTATAGCGAACCCAGGCCCGCTGCATGCGCTGTACGCCCTGTGAGCGCCGGGAGAGACCGGTCAGTCCGTCACTGATGTACGCACTGCCACTGAAATAATATAAAGCTGTGATGATACATCACAGGTAGTGGCAAAGTGACAAAATTAGTGGCGTGAGCGCGACTCGTCTACGAGTTTTCAGTGGTGGTTTGTACTTAAAGATACGCAAACGTACTGTTCTTCTATGACGATGCAGGCGTCGAGCCAGTCTCCACCGATGCCGCCAAGCTCTGCTGGGGTGTTGACGCCAAGCAGGCCCTGCTCTCCGGCCTTCAGCCACAACTCTCGGGAGACTTGGCCATCCTTCTCCCACCTGAACAATTAAACACAGCTGTAAACACATTCATAAATAGCCACCGCCAGCCATGACAAGATTAAATGTTTCTGCGATTGTTGCCAAAATGTGTTAACAGAACATGTTTAGGAAGTGATGAAAACGCACACATTTTACAAGCCCGTTATTTCTAGCGCACAGATAAAGTTCACCAACGTATGCTCACTGGGCGTGGTATGGCTTGACTTCCGCGTCAAAGAACTTGCGGACGGCCTCGCGGAATATGTCGTGATCGGAGTTGAACAGTGTTCGGGATCCGATATCGGTCAGCTTCGGCATCTGGGCCGGCGGCGGACGGTACTCGGACAGCACACTGTGGGAATGCCACAGAGACGGTCAGGCACACTGTCACCCACACACTCATCTCATACAGAGGCAAAACGCCAGTTGCTGAGGCTCAGCTGAATATATATTGTATATAAACAAGACTAAACACTAGTTTAACCAGCAGAGACGCACTCTCTTTTGGCCTATTGCCTGCTTAATGATGATTAAGGCTTGGGGGCACCATAACTAAGGAGGTTACTTGACTCCCAGTTTCCTTGCTTTGTCAGATGCTCTTCCTAGCATTATTGTCTCATATCTGTGGAAATGATGCTGATGCTGATAACTTGGAATTTGGGATAAAGGGAAATGCTGAAATTTTGATATTTTTTTTTCAATTACCTTATGCAACATGTATGGTATTAAATTGATCCGAGTCTCAATTAAAAAATGAAATAACTTTTTATATTCCGAAAATTATTTTTGGGAGGTAATTTACAAAAACAAACTAAAACTAGTACATATACTTCTTCCGGGGTTCATTATCGGTGTTTTCCCTCCACCAATTTGGAGCGCGACATATTTCAATCTGTTCAACGTTGAATAATGACAATTATATAGATCGTTTCTACGAAATACCAAATGTATGGGCGACCAAAGTGAAGAGCAATTATCATACCCTTAACCCGCGCCGTGCCGGGGGAGGGGTGTTTAGACACCCCCCACCCCTCAGGTTTTTTTCTCTCGAAGATAGCGAAAAAAACGGCGGTGCACGGCACAGCTGTTCGGGCATCAATTGCACACATTATGTGAACAAAAATACCTCGGGTCATCTCAGGTCAGGTCACCAGACCAGGTCACGTGACCCCACCTCCAAAAAAACTTGTGGTCGTAGTCCAGACTGGTTATTGATTCACCTTTTTTGGAAAGATTCAATCACGATTCATTTTGGAATATGAATGATTCAGTCACCGTTTGATTCATGGATAACCATTTTGAGAAATGAGTCTTTCCGATTCAAAGAATCAAAACATTTTTTGATCAAATCACGTTTGACTCACCATCGAAATAGCATTGCACAGTCTTTTTCCTTCAATCAGCCTTTTTTCTATGCGGGTTTTGATTGAATCATGATTCATTAATTAAAAATCCGGTGGTGAATCGATTCTTCTTTGATTCAAGGGATTTTGATTGAACGATTCCAATCGATTCAATCAGAGTCGAATCAATAACCAGTCTGGGTCGTACCACAGTCACAGTTTTTGGATGATCGGTTTTACACTTACAGGATTTCATAAGGTCATATATATCTACAATTCGTATATCTTGGATTTGTTATATCAGCGACCTAAGGTCGGGTCAATTTCGTGACCTCCCCATTATAAGTCAATGGGGAAATATTCAAATGCTTCCTATTCCAAGGATACGCAAGATATCAGTCTAATTCCTTCTGAATCATGTTATTATAGGCCATTCTTGATGACCTAGGTGCCATTTTTGTTCAGTGACTTTCACAGGGTCAGCCGAGGTCATCCGAGGTCACCAACAGTTGTATGTCAATAACTCTCGGCATAATGACGATAGAGAAGTGAAATCGACACCAATGTGTTTGTCTCGTCGAGGCACGTCTTCCCATATGCAACATGACCTACTTGGGTCACCACTTGACCTTGACCTGTGGTCAAATTTTTAAGTTGACCTAACCTGGTCAACACTAATGAGTCGAAGCGCCTTGACGAGACAAATACGATGGCATCACAATTATTGCCTTGTCGTTACGTTTTTTTCCTCTCGCGCGTCGCGTTAGCTCTTAGTTATCGAGATGAAGACGGTTTTATCAAAGACACTCATATATAGCCGACATTTGCCCTTTGGTGACCTCTGGTGACCTCAATATTGACCTGACTTAAAAAATGACTCACGCACTTTCGATAACGACGTTTTCCGCTTGTCGCTACGTTACGTGGTTCTCGAGATATTAGGGGGCGGGGCGGAAATCCCCCCCGTAGTTCGTGGCTGGCGCGAACCACCGGCAGTGCGCGTGTTAACCCTCGCCCTACGGGAGCTTTTTTCACCTTCGTCCTAGGGGGGGGGGGGGAGGGGCTGACAGGCCCCCCTGTTAACTTCCAAACCAAGCAACTTAGAGCAATGCGGTAAGAACCAGCATGTTGCCCGTCATGAGAGGAATCTAACGGTCGGTATGCGATTTCTAGGTTTCAGGTCAACGGGTGACCTTCCAGGTCAAGTGAATGATCTCGGATTTACCACGTCCAGAACAGCTATTTTGCTCTTCAGAAAACCTCAAAATTAGAAATTGATAAATGTAAATAAAAAGGCATGTTCCTAAACTAGTTTTGGCTCAGAAATACAGAAAAGGTAATTATTTGTTCGTATATTGTCAAAAAAGTCAAAAAAGTTATTTTTAAAAATGACGTCATCAGTTTCTTACACTTTGGGAGCCATCGGCCCATCACTCAGTCAAAAATGAAGATATTACTTTGAAATTTGGTAGGGGTATTGTCCATACTCAGTTCTCTCACATATATTCCGGTTTTTCTAACATCTTTGAAAATGTTGATTTTGTGGGGATTTAAAAAAAAAGTTGTTTTATTTATTTTAGTGGTCAAAAATCCAAAATTTTGACAATCAGAGATTGACATCTTAAAGAGAATGCCATTTTGTAACTTTGGTGAATTGCGTTGGCAATTTGCTTTAACACTCTGTTTTCTACGATTTTTCCAATATTTTTTTTTTACCAACATGACGTCATCAAAACATGATTATTTCCCAAACTACTTAACCAATTTCAATTAAATTTGTACTGCATTCGTATAATTGTTGTAAACTCAGCTACCGAAAATTTCTGCAAGATGCGCCGCATGTGTAAAAAGTTATTCAAGAAAAACTTCAGGGGGCATGTCAGCCCCCCCCCCCGTAGGGCGAGGGTTAACCCGCGCACAGCGGGGGGGGGGGGGGGTGATTTCCGCCCCCCCCCCCCCTCAGGGTTTTCAAAGATAGCGAAAAAAACGGCGGCGCGCAGCGCCGCCGGGTTTTCGCACACCTGTCAGGACATCAATTGCGCACACTTTGAAAACAAAAATAGCCTAGGGTTATCTGAGGTCAGGTCACCAGACCAGGTCAAGTGACCCCACCTCCAAAAATGTTTGCAATTGTGCCAAAGCCAGAGTTTTTCACCGATCAGTTTGAAACTTACAGGATGTCATGAGGGCATACGTACTTACAATTCGTATATCTCGGAATTTATATATCGGTGACCTAAGGTCAGGTCAATTTCTTGACCCCATAATAAGTCAATGGGGAAATATTCAAATGCTTCCTAATGCAAGGATATGCATGATATTAGTCCAATTACTTCTGGATCATGTTATTATAGGCTATTCTTGATGATCCAAGTGTAAGTTTTGTTCAGTGACCCCTATTGGGTCATTTAAGGTCATGCGAGGTCACCATCACTTTGTCAATAACTAACGACATAATGAAGATAGAGAAGTAAAACAGACATAAATGTGTTTGTCTCGTCAAGACACGTCTTCCCATATGAAACATGCCCTACTTGGGTTACCACTTGACCTTGACCTGAGGTCAAATTTTTAAGTTAACTTAACAAGGTCACCATGTATATCATTCAAAGCGCCTTGACAAGATAAACACAATGACGTAAACAGTTTTTCGTTATCTTTATTACATAAGTTAATAGCGAAAAACGATTTAGCAAAAAAACGTTATTTTTTCCTTTTTTGACCTCTGGAGCCTCGAATGTTGACCTGAGATCAAATTTGAGGGCACCTTAGCGATTGCAAATTTCACTGGCTGGCATTTGCTTTTTTCCGTTTGTTTCTAAATAGCATAGTTTCTGAGATATATGGGAATTTCTGGAGCGATGTCCTAAAACAGGAAAAAACTGGAAAATTTGACCTTTGATGACCTCTGGTGACCTCAATTTTGACCTGACCTAAAACAATACTGAAATACTTTCGATAGAACATGTATGAAGCTATCAAATGCCGTTTTCCGCTTCTCGCTACGTAGCGTAGTTTTCGAGATCTCATGGGGGGGGGGGGGGGCGGAAATCAACCCCCCCTGCAGTTCGTGTTCGGCGCAAAGCCCCTGCAGTGCGCGGGTTAAGGGTGCTACAGCTACTGCAGCTGTTGTATGACACATAATTATCTCTCCAAAAACTATCCCATTAAACAAAACAAAATTGTCACATTTTTGTTCTTAACCCGGCAGTTACTGGGGTATTTTCCATAACGCGCCTTACCATAACGAGGAGGGGGGGGGGGGGCTATCCCCCCCCCCCCTCGGATCTCCGAAACTACTAGACCGATTAAAAAATTAAAACGGCTTTCGATAGCCCTGTAAAAATTTGTCGAGGAAAACCGAATATTGTTGACCTCGGGGTCACCGATGACGTCACAGGTCACGTCAAAATATAAATGTTTAGCCTTGTCATAAAGGTCTGGGTGGATGGAATTGTCCCGCAAAATTGCGATATTAAACGCATAAGCAGTCAATAAATCGGTACAATTCGTGTGTGACACTTCTGAGTACCATTCTAAGCTTTTCATGACCTTGGGTCAGGTCAAGGTCATCCGAGGTCACGAGGTCAAACTGCCGATTACGGTCATTAGGCATTGTAACACATGTATACGGGTTCGTTGTTCGTCTAGAACGCGGACAATAACATTTTTTTTTGTTTCATAGAAATAGAAGGAAAAGCAGAAACTAAAAAAAATTATGCAAAATTTCCCAAATTTCCAATCCAAAAAAAATGTTTCAAACGATTCCCCGTGCCCAGTTCCAGGATGATACGAATTCTTAGAGTCGTGCACCGTGACCTTCAAGGTCAAATTCAAGGCCAAATGACGGGGAACGCTGTAGCGACCAAAGTTACCGTTCGATCGCGACACAAATCGTATCAAGCGATTCCCCGTGCCTTTGGCTAACTTCACAGACATGTGAAGAAGGCCTAATATGATAATACCACAATGGGTCACTTGCACCACAAACGGTTTCTGATTTGGAATCAGCACATTGGAAAGTATACAGAAATTGAACATTTATGCATTTAACTGGAAATGCACCTAAAGCAAAATAATTCCTGACATTGTTTTGACATTACTTAACAAAATATCAAAATTTAAAGGAAAGTCATACTGCAAGAATACTGTTTTTCTTAATAAATTGAATAATTTTGATACAAATGATATGCAGATAATATGAAGTTTTGTACACAGTTCACACCGGTCACATTTTCAAAGAATGAAGACATTTCTAGACATTTATATAATCATCTCATAAGCTGTGAAGCACACACAATTAAATTGTAATGAGTGTTAATGACTATAATGGTAGACACATCAAAATATCAAACTTGTCATGCTATTGGTGTTACATACACTGCTGATGCACTTAAGCACACAAACAACACTAACAGCACAGTCATATTTTGATGTCTGGCAATCAGACCTTTACGCTATCCAAAATTGTTTATATGAACATTAAATATTAGCATCTAACCCTCAGGAGAGCATTGGTGCAACCACATAACTTTTTATAGAAAGAATTGTGTGCAAATATTAAAGGGAACAAGTCACCTTGAAATTTGTCTTGAAATTTGGCTATACAGGGTATTTCGAGCTGAAAAAACGAATATGGCATTTGCTTGGATGATAAGATGGATATCCGTTGAAGAGTTTCAAGTTTCATGCCCCAATCAGGGCACGGAACAGCTGAACAGCGTCTTCTAAAAGGGCTCTTTTAGAAGACGCTGTTTCATGCCCCGATCTAGGTTTAGGTTTAAAATAGTGGACAAGGATTAGACAAGGGTCTATTTGGTGTCCACATTGAGTTGTTGATAGACATGGTTATAGGTCAAGGTCTTTTGTAGGCATGTGCTACACTAGCCAGGATTGGTTGTGTCCCATGAGTGTCGGTCCAGTCAATCTTTGAACTCATTTACAGCCCCAGCAGATACCTACTACTTCAGTTGGGCAAACTGCAGGGAGGCAATCTAAATATTGATCAATCAATATTTATATTTTGTATGACCATATTTGGGCATGGCTGCAGCCCCTCACTGAATTGGCTGTATGGCGGTTCAGGAGCAACTAAAGCGCACCACAGTTTCAGAAACGACATAAGACATCTCAAGCTACCTCTCATCCACTGAAACAACACTGGAAAATGGTGTATGGTTGTTAATCACGTGAACGCCGCAATCAAAATATAGATTATAAGCTCTAACCCGGCGGCGCCCCGGCTGAGGAGCAATCTAATTTTATATTTCCTCGTCAGCTGGCTAATCAAAATTTTTATTGCGCAGACCGCTGGCTAATCAATATTTAGATCGCAGTCAGCATGTCGAGCACGCCAGCTAACCAATTCATATTTTGGTACGATGACGAAAAAATATCACGCACTTGGCATAACACATGTAGAGTCTAAGTGTTGGGTAATGGCCGAATCGACGAAACCGTAACATCACACAAATGTTTCTTTTCAATTTGTCAAAATTGTAAACTTCGATTTGTTCCTTCCAACACTGTTTTGAGAGACATGATAATAAGAATTGCTAACCTAACTCTCATATTGCCAAAAAAAGATGATTTAGTAAATAAAACAAGATGGAAGCTTTCGGCTTGCGCCTTCATCAGCCATTATTTGACCCTTGATGACCTCTGGTGACCAATATTGACCAGATAAAAAAATGCCTGAAATAGATTCAAAATGCATTTTGACAAGCTTTCAAACGGTGTTTTCAGTTTTTATCTACGTCCCATAGGAGCCTAGTTAGAGTGGGAGGGGCGTCGAAACGGCTGGCTGTTTCGACGCCCAATTTTTGTTGTTGTTATAATGGCTGATGAAGGCGCAAGCCGAAAGCTTCCTATCTTGTGTTTTATTTACTAAATCATCTTCTTTGGCAATACGAGAGTTAAGTTAGCAATTCTTAATACAATTGTAAACCTCTAAAGGGATTTTTTTTATTTAGTTCTTGAATATAAATTCCATAAATGTTATACCATGCTAAGGAAATTTGTTAAACGGTAATTATCTCTCTTTAACCCGCGCCGTGCCGGTGCTCGGCGCCACCTTCACCGTGACGGGGAGAGGGGGCGGCGTTTCGACGCCCCCTCTAACTAGGCTCCTATGGGACGTAGACAAAAACCGAAACCACCGTTTGAAAGCTCGTCAAGATGCATTTTGAAACTATTTCAGGCATTTTTTCTTCTCAGGTCAATATTGAGGTCACCAGAGGTCATCAAGGGTCAGATTTTCAAGTTTTAGGACTTCCCTCCAGAAATCCCCAGATATCACAGAAACTATGTAGCTAAGAACAAACGGAAAAACCAATGGAAAGCTCTTGAAAAATGCAATCGCCGAGGTGTCCTCAGATTTTAGCTAAGGTCAATAGTTTAGGCTCCAGAGTTCATCAAATGTCAAAAAGGCTATTTTTAGCCAAACAGTTTTCACAAATAAATTTTTACCTAACAAAGATAGGACAATATTTTTTTTTACGCCATCGTGTTTGTCTCGCCAATGTTCTTCGTATCATATGCATGATGACCAGGTTAGGTCAACTTATAAATTTGACCTCATGGCAAGGTCAAGTGGTGACCCAATTCGGTCATGTTGCACATTGGGAGACGTACCTCGACGAGACAAACACATTGGTGCCAGTTTAACTCCTCTATCTTGATTTTGCCGAGAGTTATTGGGAAAAAAGTGTTGGTGACCTCGGGTGACCTTATCAGGTGACCT
Organism: Chirona hameri; assembly: GCA_036785665.1. Taxonomy (NCBI): domain Eukaryota; kingdom Metazoa; phylum Arthropoda; class Thecostraca; order Balanomorpha; family Balanidae; genus Chirona; species Chirona hameri. Next base: position 215,061 of record JAXIVJ010000475.1, read on the forward strand.
CGAGCAACCCTGTAGGGGTTACTGAACAAAAATTGCACCTGGAACTTCAAGAAGGCCTATGATAACATGATCCAGAAAGAATTGGGCTGATATAATTTGTATCCTCAGAATAGGAAGCATTTGATTATTTCCCCATTGACTTATAATGGGGAGGTCACGAAATTGACCCGACCTTAGGTCACCGATATACAAAAAAAGGAGATAAACGTATTGTATGTACTATTGCTCATATGAAATCCTGTAAGTACCAAATCGATCGGCCAAAAACTGTGACTGTGGTACGACCGGAAACATTTTTGGAGGTGGGGTCACATGACCTGGTCTGGTGACCTGACCTGAGATGACCCAAGGTATTTTTTTTACATAATGTGCGCAATTGATGCTCGAACAGCTGTGCCAAAAACGGCGGCGCTGCGCGCTGCCGTTTTTCCGTTATCCTCGAAAACCCTTAGGGGGGGGGGGGGGGGGGGGGCACGACGCGAGTTAAGGAACATCCTTGTTGCAAAGATCAAGACTAAATGCCAAAGGTGACCAACCACACCCTCATTACACAACATTACATTATAAAAGATTGTTTACATTTTCTAAATGGTGTGGCTCCAACTACTTTTCTTATCAGTTTTGCTACATTACTATAAACAAATGATACCAATGATACACAAAATGTAAATAAATATCTGTAGCTTCATAAACCAATAAAACAAAACAGACAAAGTTGGTCACTATCTCAAACAAAAATAAGATTGAAAAGGTGTACCCATCGTTGCACCATAATTACCTAACAAATGTGGCATGTCTATTTCTCCGTTCATAACCAAATATATCCACAAAACATTATTTAAATACATAGTGTAAGCTATTTTTGTTATCTGGGTGTGTCAAAAACATGATTTGTATGGGAACATATCGATGTAAAAAATCCTAACTAGGGGCACTAACCTTTCCTGGCAAGGTCACACACAGAAGCTTCAAAATGGGGCCTGACAGGTGGCAGCGGCAGATAAAAAACAAAACAATTCTAGCAAAACACAATTGGGGCTGTAAAAGAAGTGTATCAAAATTTTATTTTGAAAAATAAATAAAATAAACAAAACATTTCTAGTTAATAATAAAAAGGCATAAACAAAACTTTTTATTTATTTATTTAGAGGTGGTCTTTTCATTTCAAGCCATATCTGACAAAATGTATGCAGGTTTGCTCTGAGATACTCTAAGCCAATGAAAATGACCTTGCTCTTTCACTAGGTATTTATTGCAGTGATGGGCACTTTTGTACTGTGATGAAGTGTTTAAAGATGTACATGTCAGAAAGTTAATCTAAATTTTGATTGGCACTCCTTTTAATGGCATTGCTTTGCCCATTTAGATGACATCTCACAATCTTAATATTGATTGATCAATATTTAGATCGTCTCCCTGCAGTTTGACCAACTGACTTCTTGTGGTAACTTGTTCCAGTGAGGCACTACACAGTTTGAGAATATGGCTCTTGATTGAAGTTACTACCACAACACTAGTCCTGTGTCAAAATTACTTAGCATAGCAAAGTAATTCTTTCACCACAACCTGTTTTTCAATCTGCTCTGCTATCTCAGTTCAAAACCCCATATTAAAGGTGGACTATTCCTTTAACCTACAGAAGAACATTAACCTCTACTAAAACTATGCATACCTCAGCCTCAGCCCTCAGGGGTGTCACCAATGGGCTACCTATTGGTAGTGGGTGGCCAAATCATATCAATGGGAGTGGGGAGGTCAAACACCTGGCTGGCCCCCACTCAAAATTTGGTGGCGACACCCCTGCATACACTAATCAGGCACAAAAATGTTGACTCTTACCTTTGAGATGTGCTAAACTGCTTGGCACACATGAAACTTGACACATTTTGTGCTGAACAGGGCGCGAGGTTTATCAATTTTGTAATAGAAGAAAATCTATTCAATGAATTTTTTCCTAGAATAGATCCGATAATTTGCGTCATTCCCTTTCTTCTAAACTGTGAGAAAAAAATACAGCGCAGCACGGTAGACGGATGCGATGCAGTAGCTATAGGGCACTGCAGTAGCTCTTGTAAGTATTCCAAGGCCCAGTAGTATTCTACTTGTTTTATAGCCTTCTATGACCGTGCTCTTGTACGAGTCTTGGAAGACCCTTGGAAGAATTATATAAGTACTCGGCTTGGAAGCGATGCAGAGAGCGAGCATCAAGAGAAGTTGGCGAAGAGAGTAGCTTAGACTGCAAATGTAGTCAACCATTCAACAAGCCTTCCCTTTTTAGGCCTGTGATGTCATTAGTCAGCAGAGGGACTTTGACCAATGGGACTTTGACATCTACTTATTCGCTAGCTTCACTTTTCTGCAGGAACACGTCAGCACGTTTTGTCAACCGAGATCTGTGACGTCAAAACAAAACATACCATTCGGTTAACTAATGCGACTTTTCACAGAAATGGCGCAGCGAAGACAACTTCTTCTTAGCAAGGGTGCGGTTACAAAATGTAGCAGAAGTTAACAGGGATTCAGCAGGCGTATATTTTTGGGTAGACAAAGAAGTGCCACATCGTTGCATCGTACAAATCATATTGCTTTACAATTCGGTGTGAGCATCGTCCATACTTGGTTCTCCAATATTTCTGCCGTATAACTAACCTAACCTAACCTAACCCCGCCATTAATTCCGATCGGGACGAACCCTAAGATTCGCTCGTAGCCATTACAGGCTGAAACACAGTATTCACGCAGCTGCGTGAAGTAGATGCGGGTGCCTAATAAAATACATGGGTAAATTTCATCGGTTGATTTTTTCTTGCCGCATCGTGCGCACCATGCAGTTGTTGCAACCTCCGTGCAATGTATTTGAATAGGCACCCGCATCCACTTCGCGCAGCTGCGCGAAGACTGTGTTTCAGCCTTAAGTCCGATCGGGACGAAACCTAAGATTCGCTGGTAGCCATTAAGTCCGGTCGGGACGAACCCTATGATTCGCTCGTAGCCATTAATTCCGATCGGGAAGAAACCTAAGATTCGCTCGTAGCCATTAAGTCTGATCGGGACGAAACCTAAGATTCGCTCGTAGCCATTAAAGGAAATAGTTCACCTTCAACATTAGTTTTAAACTGAGATAGCAGTTGTGTAGCCCGTGTTTGGAAACCCCTATCTGCAAGTTTTCTTGACTGAAAAGACTCCAACCGAATATATTTGAGTTTTTGGCGAAGGAATGCGGTGCTGGCGAAAGAATGTTGTACTGGTTCTAGCCCGGGCAGAGACTATACCATCAGCCAATCAGCTTGCAGCTGGTGCTAGTAAGCGAATCGCCGGCCGCCGGTTGGCACATCTCCAATGCGAGTCTATCTTTACGCGACTACTTTCGAATCTGATTGGCTGAACCATTGTTTGCATTCGCGTGACGTCAGGACTCTGACTCAGAGAATATGCATATAGTTTTGATAAACAATACAAATTTACGGCCTTCTGTCCTGAATCGACGCAATATAAGGCCATTTTTGACAATATAAAAAGAAATTGTATTGAAAAATATAATCAAATCGTCTTGGGTAAAAAATGTCCAATACTATTTCCTTTAAGTCCGGTTGGGACGAACCCTAAGATTCCCTCGTAGCCATTAAGTCCGATCGGGACGAAACCTAAGATTCGCTCGTAGCCATTAAGTCCGATCGGGACGAAACCTAAGATTCGCTCGTAGCCATTAAGTCCGGTCGGGACGAACCCTAAGATTCCCTCGTAGCCATTAAGTCCGATCGGGACGAAACCTAAGATTCGTTCGTAGCCATTAAAGGAAATAGTTCACCTTCAACATGGGATTTTGAACTGAAATAGCAGTTTTGTAGCCCGTGTTGAGAAATCCTTATCTGCAACTTTTCTTGGCTGAAAAGACTCTCCAGCCGAAGATATTTGACTTTTTGGCGAAGGAATGCGGCGCATATATGATATACCGTACCGTCTGAGAGTGCCAGCACTACCAGGGCGCATGCGCAGACCAATAACGCACACCATAACATTAATAATTTACGACCTTCTGTCCTGAATTGGCGCGATGTAGGACCATTTTTGAAAAGAAAAAAAGAAACTGTATTACAAAATATAATACAATCGTGTTCTGAAAAATGTTCCGAAGGTGAACTATTTCCTTTAAGTCCGATCGGGACGAAACCCAAGATTCGCTCGTAACCATTATGACTGAAAAGCAAAAGGCCGCCACCGGGATTCGAACCGGCCACCCTCGGCATGGAAGCCAAGCTCGGCACGGCAGCCACTAAGCTACATAGTATTACGGGTTCAGAGGCACTGTGTCTGGCTATGAGCGGAAATATCGTCAGGCTGCCAGATTGTTGCCAGTCACTGTAGTTATCGCTAGATGTGGCACTTCTTTGTCTACCATAAAATATACGCATTCAGCAGGGATCGACGGCCACTCAGATCGGGCTGCATTTCACAGAGCATGTAGGGAAAGTCGTCCCCTTTCCCAAAAAAATATGTGAAAACACTGGTCATCCCATATAACGGCTACAAACGCCAAAAAAAACTGTATGCCCTCAGGGCATAATCGACAAACATCACAGCGTCGTTAGCGCAAATCTACTCAGTAAAACTGATCATAATGCGTAGTCTAGGGTGTGTCGTCCATTTCAAAATTATATTGGAATATAACAAAAAGTGGCGCTGATGATTAAGAAAATGAAATCTGAAGAGCTTTTCCCGCTAAGATCAATAATTGGTGAGCGCGAGTCGATTTACTAAGATATTTTTTCCCAATATGCCGATGGTGGCGCCACCTATATCGCCGGTAGTTCCGAATTATATTATTACTGTTACATGATTCTGCAGCTACTTGAAGCGATCATAAAAACCTGTTTTAGGGTAGACTGATGCTAACAGATTGAAACTAACCTGAAAATGCAAACCAAAGCTGTATTCACTCTATTTCCCAATCAGATGTGCAAAGGCAAAACAACGTATCTCCACCTCATACGCACGGAACACCGGCCGCCGGTCTAGCTCAGCTCGGCATTCGGCAGACTGAATTGGCAGGCGGTGATGACAGAATGGGCGAGGTTGTGGCGATGGAGCAGGACAGCCGGGTCATCCCCACTTGAAATGGTCGACAGGCTGCAGTTACCCCGATCGATGTAGGATATTAGAGGTTCTGTGGAAAAGTTTTACGAGCTTAGCGTCTTCATAGGAGAAACAGTCTATTATTTAAATAAAGGAGCTAGAACATTACCAATATATTGATTCGGGTGGACTAACAAAGGAATGGGTGTCGAGACAGGACTTCGTCTTCACGCTGTTGGAGAAAAAAAATGTGTTTCTTAGCGACTGAGAAAAAAAGTTTAAGCAGTCGTAATTAAATACATAGCAATTCCGTTTTTTTAGATGAATTTATTGTAATGTACAACTGAGTCAATAATCGGTACCATGCATTGCAAATGAAGGGCGCAGGTCCTGCTTAGAGTTGATGGCCGGGAGGATGCGTCCGTGCTTCAGCCTCGCCGTGATGAGACCGTGCCTCGATTCCTCGCCCAGCACCGAAGAACGTTCCGTCACCATCCTGACGGTCCTCTCCACAGCCTGGGTGTGTACCGGGTACGGCGGGACAGCAGCTGGGCTTTCAGGATGTCCTGCAGGTCTTTGTCGCTGAGATCTCGCAGGAGCGGTGGCTGCGTCACCTCCGCTGAGCTCCAGTCGAGAGGTCGGCGTGCCCTTCAGCTCCGAAGTTGACGTCAGGAAGCTTGAAGCTCCTGACGTCTTGAGTCTCCTGTAGACGCGCAGCATGGATGAGACAGACCGCCTTCTCCCGGGTCTCCTGGTTGTCGTCAGCGACCATGGCGAGCAGCAGCTGTTCGGGAAGGGCCCAGTACCCGTTCCTTTGCACCACCGCCCCGGTCGGACGATGGTGCCGACACACCTCCAAATCCGCCACAGCAGCTATCGCCTCCGTCACCCTGCGAGTTATCACTCCCACCACCCGACGAACCTCCGCCTCCGCCGTGGTCGCCTCCGCAGTCGCCTCTGTTCCAGTTTATTGGCGAAATGGTCGCCTTTAGTGCGGCCCTCGAGTGGCTGGTGGAACGTCTGGACCGAGACCCGGACGACCAGGTGGTCCTTTGCACGATCAGCCAGTCGGCGCTGGTGGCCCTGAGACCTAAGACCCGGGCCGCCCGCTCAGAGCTCGCCGCTGAGAACAGTTATCTGGCGCGCCCTGCTGGCCGTGGCACAAGAGGCCGCCGGGTTTACCTCATTGGGTACCGTCTCACCGTAAGCTCGCTAGCAATGAGAGGACCGATGCGCTGGCCGGGGAGACGTCGGCGCCACCACAGGAATGTATAGCCATGGACACCAGGACGGTCCACCGAGCAGCGGCCAGAACCGCGCCGCCGTGCGCCACCGCAGGCTGGCCCTAGGCCTGGTATCGTGCCTTGACGGGTTCGCACGTCCCGCCAGTGCACCGGTGACCGGCCTGAACCGGGCCGCGGCTGCCGAAGTCCACCAGTTCGTGCGAGCCACTGCTCCGGGTCGGCCTACTACTTACATCGAATCGGCCGAAATCCTTTCCGGCAGTAACCGCAGTGCGACTCGCTCGGCTGCATGATGGACTGGTGCTTCATCTGCAGGGCTTCACTACTTACATCTCGGAGCACATCCTGCTGAGGTGTCCGGCCCTAATGTGTGTCTGGATACGCCTGCTGAGCACCATCTCGCCCAGACCAGAAGACATGTGGAGCGATAGCGTGCGACAGCGACCATGGCGGCCGCTGTCAGGTCCATCCACCAGTCATTCCATTCCAGGTTTTATTGACAAGAAAATCCCGAAATAACACCCTACATATCAGATTTCTATGAAACTATGTTTTAGGGGTAATCTGGGCCGTAGATTTACGCTGTGTCATTTTCAGCTTCGTCCATCCAGCGGTTTTCGAGTTTTAGCCTCAAAATAGTGTCGAAAACAGATGGCGCTAGTGTCTGCGGCCGCAAAATGTAGAGGGCGCAGTGATCGAATATGCAATTCTTGGACCTCCGAGAAAACTCGCTGGCGCTCACCAAATACCGACATTTAAGCACTTATTTCTCTGCAAATCAACATTTTAGCATCATGCGCCACGAAAAATTACATTCCAATATAAATCTAAGAGATCACCCCAGTCTATGACACCCACCCTATAATATGTATCCAGATGGAAGAAAAAATGTCCAAAAAGGACACTCACAGCCTAATTCTAATTTACCACCAAATCACTCAAACCGAATACCAAAATCGAATAGCAAAATCGGCGGGGAAGGTATACATAAAACCAGAAATTAGTATATTTGACCTCGTCAGCTAAACAAGATCATATTCTAAACCAAACTGTCATAGCGTCGTGACAACTGGCAAGTACGGGTCCCGCCGCCATTGAAATTGGAGGGTAAAAAAAAGACCAGATTAGCCGACGATGTACCATGCTTCGCAACTATGGGACCGATCTACTTGATTTATTCACCAATCGATTCCGACTGGTCGGAATGGGTGCCGTTTTGAGTTGTATCCACTTTGGTGCAGTCTAAGTGGACCAAATTGGGCCCGAATTTCCCCGTACCAATTTGCCGACGGCGTCATGCTCCGGACCTATGGCTGGACCGATTTGGGTGGGGTCTTCATCATTCGATTCGGCGTGGTCCAAAACGGTGCCGCTTTGAGTTGTATACACTTTGGTCCAATGTAAGTGGACCACATTGGACCAAAGCCACCAAAAATCGTTGACGACGAGGCCATGCTCCGAACCTATGGGACCGATTTGGGCGCGGTCTTCACCATTCGATCCGGCGTGGTCCGGCTTTAATTTTCATTTGCATTTTGCCCACCCCAGCCTAAAAATCCTGGCGACGCCTATGAGGCTAGGTCGATCGGCATACCGATTTATCTTGGATTTATCCATCCTCCCCGTAACCTAAAATCCTAGCTCGATGCCCATGATCGCTGATAACGGCGAACAGGGAGTATGAGATGCTTCAATTACGTATATTCTGGCATGTGTTTGACCAGCAAGTTGCTTAAAAAAGTTATTAATTTTGGTGATTGTTTAAAGTCCTCCGCCGGCACCCTGATGCTGTTCAATGTTCATGCTGTTTAGTCGGGTTTCTGTATTCCATATTCCATCTGGCATCGTTGGTGGTGGATTCGTTTTTTGGTGGTGAATTGGCATTTTTGGAGGTGGCTTGGGCCTGTTTGTTAAAGGAAATAGTTCACCTTCGGAATTTTTTTTCAGAACACGATTTTATTATATTTTTTAATACAGTTTCTTTTTTTCTTTTCAAAAATGGTCCTACATCGCGCTAATTCAGGCCAAAAGGTTGTAAATTATTAATTTTATGGTGTGCGTTATTGGTCTGCGCATGCTCCATGCAGTGCTGGCACAGTTCAGACGGTACGGTATATATTATATGCGCCGCATTCCTTCGCCAAAAAGTCACATATCTTCGGCTGGAGAGTCTTTTCAGCCAAGAAAAGTTGCAGATAAGTATTTCTCAACACGGGCTACAAAACTGCTATTTCAGTTCAAAACCCCATGTTGAAGGTGAACTATTTCCTTTAAAGGAAATAGTTCACCTTCACATGGGGTTTTGAACTGAAATAGCAGTTTTGTAGCCCGTGTTGAGAAATCCCTATCTGCAACTTTCATTGGCTAAAAAGACTCTCCAGCCGAAGATATTTTACTTTTTGGCGAAGGAATGAGGCGCATATATGATATATCGTACCGTCTGAAAGTGCCAGCACTGCATGGAGCATGCGCAGACCCAATAACACACACCATAACATTACTAATTTACGACCTTCTGTCCTGAATTGGAGCGATGTAGGACCATTTTTGAAAAAAGAAAAAGAAACTGTATTCGAAAATATAATAAAATCATGTTCTGAGCAATTTTCCGAAGGTGAACTAAGTTGATGGGGAGAGTGTCCACTTTGGTGGTGGAAGTGGTAATTCTGGCTGTTCCATTAATTGTGTCCCCTTTGCAACCACTGCTCCGATTGAGATCGGCTTTTCGCCATTGGATAGGATCATCAAATCAATTTTGATTTGTGTATAGTGCGTTCTGATAGAGGTGGAACCACAGCGCGTGGCACATGCAAACGTCGAAAGGAACAAAAATAATGATTGATCAAAAATGGCTTGATTTATCTAAGATTAGTTTATACGATGAAGCATGCAGTGCTCAGGACGTACTCCCTTTTGGCGGATTCGAGAAAGGAGATCATGACAAATGTAATACAACTTATTTTGTATGTAGTTTGTCCCAGGGAAGCAACAGATACCGCTCGGTTACCGCCGATTAAAGGAAATAGTTCACCTTCGGGAAAAATTTCAGAACACGATTTTATTATATTTTTTAATACAGTTTCTTTCTTTCTTTTTAAAAATGGTCCTACATCGCGCCAATTCAGGACAGAAGGTTGTAAATTATGAATTGTATCGTGTGCGTTATTGGTCTGCGCATGCTCTGTGCAGTGCTGGCACAATTCAGACGGTACGGTATATCATATATGCGCCGCATTCCTTCGCCAAGAAGTCAAATATCTTCGGCTGGAGAGTCTTTTCAGTCAAGAAAACAGTCAAGATAAGGATTTCTCAACACGGGCCACAAAACTGCTATCTCAGTTTAAAACTAATGTTGAAGGTGGACTATTTCCTTTAAGGCGTTTTACTGGTTTAGATGGGAGATATTGTCCGATGAAAATTTGAGTTTTGCTTGACATTACAAAGTTGCCCGAGGCTGTAACTCGAAAACCATTTGACGGACGAGGCTGAAAAGTGCACAGCGTGAATCAACAGCACGTAGTTCAATTTTCGTAGCGTAGCACGTATAACCCCAAACACGTAGTTTTATCGAAATGTGAGATGTAGTGTGTTATATTTAGAGATTGTTTTGGTCGATCTGTTTTGGAATACCCCAATTGCGCCCCCACAAATAAAAAATGATAAATCGGTAGGAAAATGCATATCCCCAAACCGTTCCGGGGGTTGTGATTTTTGTTCCGGTAAGGCGAGATTTACCCCCCTCTCCCGCTCAACGAAACTTTCGTGCTGACGACCCGACGCCCCCCCCCCCCCGCGATCAACAACTTTTCGCTGACGAAACGGAGCGATTTTTTTTGCCCCCCCCAAACTCGAAACCTAGATCCGCCACTGATCATGCGATACACACAATTGGATCAATTCGTGTATACGTCAGTTGCGATCAATTCGTGTAGACGTCAGTTGCGCAGTTTGAAATAGCACCTACGCCACGTTAGGGAACGATGGCCTGGAGGTCCCATGGCATGAACTCATCGTTTTTTTCTGGGTTATTAACGGATGTCCACGGAAAATGAATTATCATATGGTACACAAATATTGATTCTTCAATACCTTGCGCTTATTGTCTATGACAGTTTAACATAGGACTGGCAAAAAGTAAATTATTAAAACAAAATGGATTCCTCGGCGATCATGAGTGGGATATTTTATAAATGTGTACGTTTTCGTCTGACGGAACTGTTGGCGCGATTACCTACCTACCTTTACCTTGCCTTTACCTTTCGACCTACCGTTCGAAAGCTCGTCAAAAATCATTTTGAAACTATTTCAGTCATGTTTTGGCTTAGGTCAATATTAAGGTCACCAGAGGTCATCAAAAGTAATATTTTCCAGTTTCTTCGCTTCGAAAACTCCCAAATATCTCGGGAACTATGACATCCAGGAACAAACGGAAAAACCAATACAAAGCTCTTCAACAATGCAATCGCTAAGGTGCCCTCACATTTTAGCTCAGATCAACAGTTTAGGCTCCAGAGGTCATCAAAGGTCAAAAATGTTATTTTTGGCAAAACTGTTTTTCACAAATAACTGTTTACCTAATTTTTTTTTAAAGGCAATAATGTTGACGTCATCGTGTTCGCCTCATCAAGGCCCTTTGAATCATACTCGAGTTGATTAGGTAAGGTCAACTTAAAAATTTGACATCAGGTCAAGGTCAAGTGGCGACCCAAGTAGGTCATGTTGCCTGATGGGAGACGTGCCTCGACGAGACAAACACATTGGTGCCGGTTTCACTTCTCTGTCTTTATTTGGTAGAGAGTTATTGACAAAAAAAAGTGTTCGTGACCTCGGATGACCACATTGTGACCTTGCAAGGGCCCCTGAGCAAAATATTTGCCTGAAACATCAAAAAGGGCTAGAGTAACACACCAGACCATAACAAGTTGGCCCGATCTGATGTGTGACCTCTAAATGGAAAGCATTTGCCAATTACTTGTCGTTGCCAGCAATAATTTGAAAATGCACTGCAATTTGGCAGACAACCATGCAACGCTACAGGAAGATGAGTGTTAGCATTGGATTCCCGGCACATTGTCCATATACCTAGAACGGGGGTACGTTTGTTTAAAATTGTGCGTTGTTCATTCAATAACCACAAATGATCAAGGGAGGAGGCGTTTTCCGACATTTGTAACGTTAAATATGACCAATAATTATTTATATAATACAAAAAGGCGGCCCAACCGCAACAGTTACAAAGTACCCGGAATTGGTTAGCTGATGCTTGAACAATGGTATTTCTGGCATGGGGGTACGTTTGTCGCATTTCCCGAAGAATACGTTTTGAACATGATTATATTACGAATTTAGCCCGTTTTCCCTATGGCGGCCATACGCTCCTAGCCGCCCGGGAGCGGCAAATGAGCGGCATCGGTCCGTAACGAGTCCTAGTTGGAGCGTCCACATCACCCTCGGTCTGGTGCCCAGGCACGTGCCGTTCTAGGTTCCCTCACACCAGCACAGTCAGTGTTCCGTCACCCTGGGTCGGACGGCCAGCCATGTGCCACCCCTCCTCCCTCGCAACGGTCCTAGTCGCAGCGCCCTGTCAACCTCGGTTTGACACCCAGCCACGTGCCGCCCTGTTCTCGCATCACCCCCTGCTCCGGGCACGAAGCGGGGCTGGGCGGCGCCGGAGCGGGCGCAGAGCCGCAGCTCGCAGCTCGTCAGCAGCTCCAGCAGCGCCAGCTTCAGCTCCATCAGCGCCAGTCTCGTGCCGGGGCAGCCACGCGGCCCCGAGGCCGAACGGCAACCAGGCGGCCGCCGGACGGGTCCACCCTCTCTCCCTCCCCGAACCGGTCCGGATCGAACCGGTCCGGGTCCGGGTACAGATCCGGGTCGTGGTGGATGCCGAGTACAGCGATGTACACCCCGCCGTGCAGCGGCAGTGAGAGACCGCCGGGGAAGCGGTACGGCGCGGTCGCGCAGCGGGCCAGCTGCGGCGTGGCAGCTGGATACATCCTCAGCACCTCCCGCACCACCTGGTCTAGGTACGGCAGTCTGGTGAGGAGCTCACAGGCGTCAGTGGCGTCTTCAGCCTGCTGTTGTTCCAGCTCGCGGCGGATGCGCGCCTGCACGGCCGGGTATCGGGCCAGACAGCGCGCGCGCTCCACGCCAGCGCTGCTGCTGTGTTACCGTACCCGCCCAGGAAGAGCATGGCCCCCTGGGCGGACAGCTGGCGATCCGACAGCGGCTTATCGGCAGCAGAGCGGTGATCCAGAAGCAGCTGCAGCGCGTCCTCCCGACGCGGGCTCCCAGCCTCTCGCGCCGCCGCGCCGCCGCCTCCAGCGTCACCCCGAGCGAAGAAGGCGAGGGCCTCGTCGGCGACGGTCGGTCCGGTGGGCAGCCAGCGGGTCAGCCCGAGCCGGCCGGCCGCCGCCCGCAGCAGCACCCGCCACGGCGCAGGGCGCCACACCAGGTCCACGGGCCCGAGTCACCAGTTCGTCCTGAGCATTCTCAATGGCGTCAGCCTCGATACCAAACGCCACCGCCGAGACGATGTCTAGAGTGTACCGCTGAAATAGCGCCTCCATCTCGATGCCCTCTTTACCAGCGGCGGCTGCCTCCTTCAGTACCTGGACGGCTAGTCTGCGCGCCCTCTCGCGACAGAGCGGTGCCGCGCACCGCAGCCGCGCTGCAGAGAAGGCGGGCGCCAGCGCGTCGCGCAGAGGGCGCCACTCATCTGCCGGCAGGTTCATCATCATGTTGGAGAGCAGGCTGGTGCGGGGAGCCGGCGGCCGACGGTCGCTGAAGCTGCTGAAGTCAGCAGTCATGACGCGGTGCACCAGGAAGAGGTCGGAGACGGTGACGGCCGGGCCAGCCGTGTCCAGGTGGGCCAGCAGACCGCCTGCCGACTTCTCCTCGGCATACTCCCGCCGCAACACCGCTGGGTAGCTGTCCAGCAGTGCTGCGACGCCGCGCGCGCCCAGCGGAAAGTGATCCGGACGGTGGGGCACCCCCAGACGACGCCAGTAGTTCGGCCGACGGCCGGCCGACAGCAGCAGCATCACCACCAGCAGCAGAAACACCGGCAACAAGACGAAGGCACTGCTCAGCAGGGGGTGGTCTGTCGGCCAGCACATCCACGTCCACAGCAGCATGACGGGCGGATAGCTCGCCTTATGCGTCACTAAGTCTGTAGGCACTCACTGTAGGCACTCACGTAAGGCTGTAGGCGACACTGGGAACCAGTTCCTTTCCACCACCCTCTCTTCCGCTATACTGTAATCTTCTCGTCCAATATTCTACCGCTTTCTCGGGGTCCTCGGGGCCGTCTGTACTACAAGTAACGGCCACTCACTCGGTTCTCACTCAGTCCTCACTCGTTCTCACTCGGTTCTCACTCGGTTCTCACTCGGTTCTCGCTCGGTTCTCACTCGGTTCTCACTCGGTTCTCACTCGGTTCTCACCTCTCAGTCCTCACCCGGCTCTCACTCGGTTCCCACTCGGTTCTCACTCGGTTCTCAGTCGGTTCTCACTCGGTTCCCACTCGGCTCTCACTCGATTCTCACTCGATTCTCACTCGGCTCTGTGCTTCCTGTGTTCTGTACCAGTCCTTCCTCTTGCCTCGTTTCACCAGCACTGCGCCCAAAACTGCCGTGTGTGTGTCTGTCGCTCTCTGTTGCCACCCACCGAGTGTTCGTTGTATGTCTTGATCCTTGTTTAGCGACGCATCAGTCAGTATTGACTATACGCGTCCATATCCTGTGTCTTAACCTTGAGTCTTCAGTTGACCTCGTCTTTGTCCAGTCTTTGACCGGTCGTCTTCGACACGTGTCACAGCCGCCGTCGGCAACGAATCCCGCGCGAGTGCACCCACGTATACCTTGAACACAGTGCACCCACGAGTGAGTGAGGGTCAGTGGTTTAGTCGCAGCAAACCACAGCGGTACGGCGCCGCGATACGAGTCAGGGCCGGGGCGCAGCGGCGGCGGCTGATGTGTTATCATAACCAGTGGCGGATCTAGATTTCGAGTTTGGGGGGGAAAAATTCGCTCCGTTTCGTCAGCGAAAAGTTGTTGACGGGGGGGGGGGGCGTCGGGGTCGGGTCGCCAGCGCGAAAAGTCGTTGAGCGATGGGAAGGGGGGGGGGGGGGGCGGCGTCTGGTCGTCAGCGCGAAGACTCATTGAGCGGGGGGGGGGGGGGGGGTGGGGGGGGGACGCGTCGGGTGGGCAGCGCAAAAGAGTCGTTCAGTGAGGGGGAATGACGACATACTGGAACAAAAATAAAAATCACAACCTCCCGTAACGGTTTGGGGAAGGCCAAAACACACGTTTGCCTACCGATTTCTCGTTGGGGGGGGGGGGGGGGCAATTGCCTGTTTTGCCCTAACGTAGGTCCGCCACTGATCATAGTACCTAACAGGAGACCGTCAGCTCCGGAGCCGACATTACGGCTGGACAGGAGACTGACACCTCCTGGACAGGAGGTCA
>JAXIVJ010000476.1:0-7500 GCA_036785665.1 Chirona hameri
GTCGGTCGGTCTGTGGGGGTCGGGGTCTGTCGGTCGGTCTGTCGTCGGTCTGTCGGTCGGTCTGTCGGTCGGTCTGTCGGTCGGTCTGTCGGTCGGTCTGTCGGTCGGTCTGTCGGTCGGTCTGTCGGTCGTCTGTCGGTCGGTCTGTCGGTCGGCTGTCGGTCGGTCTGTCGGTCGGTCTGTCGGTCGCGTCTGTCGGTTCGGTCTGTCGGTCGGTCTGTCGCGTCGGTCTGTCGGTCGGTATGTCGGTCGGTCTGTCGGTCGGTCCTGTCGGTCGGTCTGTCGGTCGGGTCTGTCGGTCGGTCTGTCGGTCGGTCTGTCGGTCGGCGATGGTCTGTCGGTCGGTCTGTCTGTCGGTCTGTCTGTCGGTCGGTCTGGTCGGTCTGTCGGTCGGTCTGTCTGTCGGTCTGTCTGTCGGTCTGTCTGTCGGTCTGTCTGTCGGTCTGTTGTCGGTCTGTCTGTCGGTCTGTCTGTCGGTCTGGTCTGTCGGTCTGTCTGTCGGTCGGTGTCTGTCCGGTCTGTCTGTCGGTCTGTCTGTCGGTCTGTCTGTCGGTCTGTCTGTCGGTCTGTCTGTCGGTCTGTCTGTCGGTCTGTCTGTCGGTCTGTCTGTCTGTCTGTCTGTCTGTCTGTCGGTCTGTCTGTCGGTCTGTCTGTCTGTCGGTCGGTCGGTCTGTCTGTCGGTCTGTCTGTCGGTCTGTCTGTCGGTCTGTCTGTCGGTCTGTCTGTCGGTCTGTTGTCGGTCTGTCTGTCGGCTCTGTCTGTCGGTCTGTCTGTCGATCTGTCTGTCGGTCTCTGTCTGTCTGTCGGTCTGTCGTCGGTCGGTCTGTCGATATGTCGGTCTGTCTGTCGGTCTGTCTGTCGGTCTGTCTGTCGGTCTGTCTGTCGGTCTGTCTGTCGGTCTGTCTGTCGGTCGGTCTGTCTGTGTCTGTCGGTCTGTATGTCGGGTCTGTCTGTCGGTATGTCTGTCGGTCTGTCTGTCGGTCTGTCTGTCGGTCTGTCTGTCGGTCTGTCTGTCGGTATGTCTGTCGTCTGTCTGTCGGTCTGTCTGTCGGTCTGTCTGTCGGTCTGTCTGTCGGTCTGTCTGTCGGTCTGTCTGTCGGTCTGTCTGTCGGTCTGTCTGTCGGTATGTCTGTCTGTCTGTCGGTCTGTCTGTCGGTCTGTCTGTCGGTCTGTCTGTCGGTCTGTCTGTCGGTCTGTCTGTCGGTCTGTCTGTCGGTCTGTCTGTCTGTCTGTCTGTCGGTCTGTCTGTCGGTCTGTCTGTCTGTCGGTCTGTCTGTCGGTCTGTCTGTCGGTCGGTATGTCTGTCTGTCTGTCTGTCTGTCTGTCTGTCTGTCTGTCGGTCTGTCGGTATGTCGGTCTGTCGGTCTGTCGGTCGGTCTGTCGGTCGGTCTGTCGGTCGGTCTGTCGGTCGGTCTGTCGGTCGGTCTGTCGGTCGGTCTGTCGGTCGGTCTGTCGGTCGGTCTGTCGGTCGGTCTGTCGGTCGGTCTGTCGGGTCGTTCTGTCGGTTGGTCTGTCGGTCGGTCTGTCGGTCGGTCTGTCGGTCGGTCTGTCGGTCGGTATGTTGGTCGGTCTGTCGGTCGGTCTGTCGGTCGGTCTGTCGGTCGGTCTGTCGGTCGGTCTGTCGGTCGGTCTGTCGGTCGGTCTGTCGGTCGGTCTGTCGGTCGGTCTGTCGGTCGGTCTGTCGGTCGGTCTGTCTGTCGGTCTGTCGGTCGGTCTGTCGGTCGGTCTGTCGGTCGGTCTGTCGGTCGGTCTATCGGTCGGTCTGTCGGTCTGTCGGTCTGTCGGTCGGTCTGTCGGTCGGTCTGTCGGTCGGTCTGTCGGTCTGTCGGTCTGTCGGTCTGTCGGTCTGTCGGTCTGTCGGTCTGTCGGTCTGTCGGTCTGTCGGTCGGTCTGTCGGTCGGTCGGTCTGTCGGTCGGTCTGTCGGTCGGTCGGTCGGTCTGTCGGTCGGTCTGTCGGTCGGTCTGTCGGTCGGTCTGTCGGTCGGTCTGTCGGTCGGTATGTCGGTCGGTCTGTCGGTCGGTCTGTCGGTCGGTCTGTATGTCGGTCGGTCTGTCGGTCGGTCTGTCGGTCGGTCTGTCGGTCGGTCTGTCGGTCGGTCTGTCGGTCGGTCTGTCGGTCGGTCTGTCGGTCGGTCTGTCGGTCGGTCTGTCGGTCGGTCTGTCGGTCGGTCTGTCGGTCGGTCTGTCTGTCGGTCTGTCTGTCGGTCTGTCTGTCTGTCGGTCTGTATGTCGGTCTGTCTGTCGGTATGTCTGTCGGTCTGTCTGTCGGTCTGTCTGTCGGTCTGTCTGTCGGTATGTCTGTCGGTCTGTCTGTCGGTCTGTCTGTCGGTCTGTCTGTCGGTCTGTCTGTCGGTCTGTCTGTCGGTCTGTCTGTCGGTCTGTCTGTCGGTCTGTCTGTCGGTATGTCTGTCTGTCTGTCGGTCTGTCTGTCGGTCTGTCTGTCGGTCTGTCTGTCGGTCTGTCTGTCGGTCTGTCCTGTCGGTCTGTCTGTCGGTCTGTCTGTCTGTCTGTCTGTCGGTCTGTCTGTCGGTCTGTCTGTCTGTCGGTCTGTCTGTCGGTCTGTCTGTCGGTCGGTATGTCTGTCTGTCTGTCTGTCTGTCTGTCTGTCTGTCTGTCGGTCTGTCGGTATGTCGGTCTGTCGGTCTGTCGGTCGGTCTGTCTGTCGGTCTCTGTCGGTCGGTCTGTCGGTCGGTCGGTCTGTCGGTCGGTCTGTCGGTCGGTCGGTCGGTCTGTCGGTCGGTCGGTCGGTCTGTCGGTCGGTCTGTCGGTCGGTCTGTCGGTCGGTCTGTCGGTCGGTCTGTCGGTCGGTATGTCGGTCGGCCTGTCAGTCGGTCTGTCGGTCGGTCTGTATGTCGGTCGGTCTGTCGGTCGGTCTGTCGGTCGGTCTGTCGGTCGGTCTGTCGGTCGGTCTGTCGGTCGGTCTGTCGGTCGGTCTGTCGGTCGGTCTGTCGGTCGGTCTGTGGGTCGGTCTGTCGGTCGGTATGTCGGTCGGTCTGTCGGTCGGTCTGTCGGTCCGGTCTGTCGGTCGGTCTGTCGGTCGGTCTGTCGGTCGGTCTGTCGGTCGGTCTGTCGGTCGGTCTGTCGGTCGGTCTGTCGGTCGGTCTGTCGGTCGGTCTGTCGGTCGGTCTGTCGGTCGGTCTGTCGGTCGGTCTGTCGGGTCGGTCTGTGGGTCGGTCTGTCGGTCGGTCTGTCGGTCGGTCTGTCGGTCGGTCTGTCGGTCGGTCTGTCGGTCGGTCTGTCGGTCGGTCTGGCGGTCGGTCTGTCGGTCGGTCTGTCGGTCGGTCTGTCGGTCGGTCTGTCGGTCGGGTCTGTCGGTCGGCCTGTCGGTCGGTCTGTCGGTCGGTCTGTCGGTCGGTCTGTCGGTTGGTCTGTCGGTCGGTCTGTCGGTCGGTCTGTCGGTCGGTATGTCGGTCGGTCTGTCGGTCGGTCTGTCGGTCGGTCTGTCGGTCGGTCTGTCGGTCGGTCTGTCGGTCGGTCTGTCGGTCGGTTAGTCTGTCGGTCGGTCTGTCTGTCGGTCTGTCCTGTCGGTCGGTATGTCGGTCGGTCTGTCGGTCGTTCTGTCTGTCGGTCTGTCTGTCGGGTCTGTCTGTCGGTCTGTCTGTCGGTCTGTCTGTCGGTCTGTCTGTCGGTCTGTCTGTCGGTCTGTCTGTCGGTCCTGTCTGTCGGTCTGTCTGTCGGTCTGTATGTCGGTCTGTCTGTCGGTCTGTCTGTCGGTCTGTCTGTCGGTCTGTCTGTCGGTCTGTCTGTCGGTCTGTCTGTCGGTCTGTCTGTCTGTCTGTCTGTCTGTCTGTCTGTCAGTCTGTCTGTCGGTCTGTCTGTCTGTCGGTCGGTCGGTCTGTCTGTCGGTCTGTCTGTCGGTCTGTCTGTCGGTCTGTCTGTCGGTCTGTCTGTCGGTCTGTCTGTCGGTCTGTCTGTCGGTCTGTCTGTCGGTCTGTCTGTCGGTCTGTATGTCGATCTGTCTGTCGGTCTGTCTGTCCTGTCTGTCGGTCTGTCGGTCGGTCTGTCGATCTGTCGGTCTGTCTGTCGGTCTGTCTGTCGGTCTGTCTGTCGGTCTGTCTGTCGGTCTGTCTGTCGGTCTGTCTGTCGGTCTGTCTGTCTGTCGGTCTGTATGTCGGTCTGTCTGTCGGTATGTCTGTCGGTCTGTCTGTCGGTCTGTCTGTCGGTCTGTCTGTCGGTCTGTCTGTCGGTATGTCTGTCGGTCTGTCTGTCGGTCTGTCTGTCGGTCTGTCTGTCGGTCTGTCTGTCGGTCTGTCTGTCGGTCTGTCTGTCGGTCTGTCTGTCGGTCTGTCTGTCGGTATGTCTGTCTGTCTGTCGGTCTGTCTGTCGGTCTGTCTGTCGGTCTGTCTGTCGGTCTGTCTGTCGGTCTGTATGTCGGTCTGTCTGTCGGTCTGTCTGTCTGTCTGTCTGTCGGTCTGTCTGTCGGTCTGTCTGTCTGTCGGTCTGTCTCGGTCTGTCTGTCGGTCGGTATGTCTGTCTGTCTGTCTGTCTGTCTGTCTGTCTGTCTGTCGGTCTGTCGGTCTGTCGGTATGTCGGTCTGTCGGTCTGTCGGTCGGTCTGTCTGTCGGTCTGTCTGTCGGTCTGGCGGTCTGGCGGTCTGGCGGTCTGGCGGTCTGGCGGTCTGGCGGTCTGGCGGTCTGGCGGTCTGGCGGTCTGGCGGTCTGGCGGTCTGGCGGTCTGGCGGTCTGGCGGTCTGGCGGTCTGGCGGTCTGGCGTCTGGCGGTCTGGCGGTCTGTCGGTCTGTCGGTCTGTCGGTCTGTCGGTCCTGTCGGTCTGTCGGTCTGTCGGTCCTGTCGGTCTGTCGGTCTGTCGGTCTGTCGGTCTGTCGGTCTGTCGGTCTGTCGGTCTGGCGGTTGCGGTCTGTCGGTCTGTCGGTCGGTCTGTCTGTCGGTCTGTCGGTATGTCGGTCTGTCTGTCGGTCTGTCTGTCGGTCTGTCTGTCGGTCTGTCTGTCGGTCTGTCTGTCGGTCTGTCTGTCGGTCTGTATGTCGGTCTGTCTGTCGGTATGTCTGTCGGTCTGTCTGTCGGTCTGTCTGTCGGTCTGTCTGTAAGTCTGTCTGTCGGTCTGTCTGTCTGTCTGTCTGTCTGTCTGTCGGTCTGTCTGTCGGTCTGTCTGTCTGTCGGTCGGTCTGTCTGTCGGTCTGTCTGTCGGTCTGTCTGTCGGTCTGTCTGTCGGTCTGTCTGTCGGTCTGTCTGTCGGTCTGTCTGTCGGTCTGTCTGTCGGTCTGTCTGTCGGTCTGTCTGTCGATCTGTCTGTCGGCTCTGTCTGTCTGTCTGTCGGTCTGTCGGTCGGTCTGTCGATCTGTCGGTCTGTCTGTCGGTCTGTCTGTCGGTCTGTCTGTCGGTCTGTCTGTCGGTCTGTCTGTCGGTCTGTCTGTCGGTCTGTCTGTCGGTCTGTCTGTCGGTCTGTCTGTCTGTCGGTCTGTATGTCGGTCTGTCTGTCGGTATGTCTGTCGGTCTGTCTGTCGGTCTGTCTGTCGGTCTGTCTGTCGGGTCTGTCTGTCGGTCTGTCTGTCGGTCTGTCTGTCGGTCTGTCTGTCGGTCTGTCTGTCGGTATGTCTGTATGTCTGTCGGTCTGTCTGTCGGTCTGTCTGTCGGTCTGTCTGACTGTCGGTCTGTCTGTCGGTCTGTCTGTCGGTCTGTCTGTCGGTCTGTATGTCGGTCTGTCTGTCGGTCTGTCTGTCGGTCTGTCTGTCTTTCGGTCTTTCTGTCTGTCTGTCTGTCGGTCGGTCTGTCGGTCGGTCTGTCGTCGGTCTGTCGGTCGGTATGTCGGTCGGTCTGTCGGTCTGTCGGTCTGTCGGTCTGTCGGTCGGTCTGTCCGGTCGGTCTGTCGGTCGGTCTGTCGGTCGGTCTGTCGGTCGGTCCTGTCGGTCGGTCTGTCGGTCTGTCGGTCTGTCGGTCTGTCTCTCGGTCTGTCGGTCTGTCGGTCTGTCGGTCTGTCGGTATGTCGGTCTGTCGGTCTGTCGGTCGGTCTGTCGGTTGGTCGGTCGGTCTGTCGGTCGGTCTGTCGGTCGGTCTGTCGGTCGGTCTGTCCGTCGGTCTGTCGGTCGGTCTGTCGGTCGGTCTGTCGGTCGGTCTGTCGGTCGGTCTTTCGGTCGGTATGTCGGTCGGTCTGTCGGTCGGTCTGTCGGTCGGTCTGTCGGTCGGTCTGTCTGTCGGTCGGTCTGTCGTTCGGTCTGTCGGTCGGTCTGTCGGTCGGTCTGTCGGTCGGTCTGTCGGTCGGTCTGTCGGTCGGTCTGTCGGTCGTTCTGTCGGTTGGTCTGTCGGTCGGTCTGTCGGTCGGTCTGTCGGTCGGTCTGTCGGTCGGTATGTTGGTCGGTCTGTCGGTCGGTATGTCGGTCGGTCTGTCGGTCGGTCTGTCGGTCGGTCTGTCGGTCGGTCTGTCGGTCGGTCTGTCGGTCGGTCTGTCGGTCGGTCTGTCGGTCGGTCTGTCGGTCGGTCTGTCTCGTCGGTCTGTCGGTCGGTCTGTCGGTCGGTCTGTCGGTCGGTCTGTCGGTCGGTCTATCGGTCGGTCTGCGGTCTGTCGGTCTGTCGGTCGTCTGTCGGTCGGTCTGTCGGTCGGTCTGTCGGTCTGTCGTCTGTCGGTCTGTCGGTCTGTCGGTCTGTCGGTCGTCTGTCGGTGTCGGTCTGTCGGTCGGTCTGTCGGTCGGTCGGTCTGTCGGTCGGTCTGTCGGTCGGTCGGTCGGTCTGTCGGTCGGTCTGTCGGTCGGTCTGTCGGTCGGTCTGTCGGTCGGTCTGTCGGTCGGTATGTCCGGTCGGTCTGTCGTCGGTCGTGTCGGTCGGTCTGTATGTCGGTCGGTCTGTCGGTCGGTCTGTCGGTCGGTCTGTCGGTCGGTCTGTCGGTCGGTCTGTCGGTCGGTCTGTCGGTCGGTCTGTCGGTCGGTCTGTCGGTCGGTCTGTCGGTCGGTCTGTCGGTCGGTCTGTCGGTCGGTCTGTCGGTCGGTCTGTCGGTCGGTCTGTCGGTCGGTCTGTCGGTCAGTCTGTCGGTCGGTCTGTCGGTCGTCTCGTCGGTCGGTCTGTCGGTCGGTATGTCGGTCGTTCTGTCGGTCGGTCTGTCGGTCGGTCTGTCGGTCGGTCTGTCGGTCGGTCTGTCGGTCGGTCTGTCGGTCGGTCTGTCGGTCGGTCTGTCGGTCGGTCCTGTCGGTCGGTCTGTCGGTCGGTTGGTCTGTCGGTCGGTCTGTCTGTGTCGGTCTGTCTGTCGGTCTGTCTGTCGGTCTGTCTGTCGGTCTGTCTGTCGGTCTGTCTGTCGGTCTGTCTGTCGGTCTGTCTGTCGATCTGTCTGTCGGTCTGTCTGTCTGTCTGTCGGTCTGTCGGTCGGTCTGTCGATCTGTCGTCTGTCTGTCGGTCTGTCTGTCGGTCTGTCTGTCGGTCTGTCTGTCGGTCTGTCTGTCGGTCTGTCTGTCGGTCTGTCTGTCTGTCGGTCTGTATGTCGGTCTGTCTGTCGGTATGTCTGTCGGTCTGTCTGTCGGTCTGTCTGTCGGTCTGTCTGTCGGTCTGTCTGTCG
>JAXIVJ010000476.1:12500-22500 GCA_036785665.1 Chirona hameri
TCGGTCGGTCTGTCGGTCGGTCTGTCGGTCGGTCTGTCGGTTGGTCTGTCGGTCGGTCTGTCGGTCGGTCTGTCGGTCGGTCTGTCGGTCGGTCTGTCGGTCGGTCTGTCGGTCAGTCTGTCGGTCGGTCTGTCGGTCGGTCTGTCGGTCGGTCTGTCGGTCGGTCTGTCGGTCGGTCTGTCAGTCGGTCTGTCGGTCGGTCTGTCGGTCGGTCTGTCGGTCGGTCTGTCGGTCGGTCTGTCGGTCGGTCTGTCGGTCGGGCTGTCGGTCGGTCTGTCGGTCGGTCTGTGGGTCGGTCTGTCGGTCGGTCTGTCGGTCGGTCTGTCGGTCGGTTGGTCTGTCGGTCGGTCTGTCTGTCGGTCTGTCTGTCGGTCGGTCTGTCGGTTGGTCTGTCGGTCGTTCTGTCTGTCGGTCTGTCTGTCGGTCTGTCTGTCGGTCTGTCTGTCGGTCTGTCTGTCGGTCTGTCTGTCGGTCTGTCTGTCGGTCTGTCTGTCGGTCTGTCTGTCGTTCTGTCTGTCGGTCTGTCTGTCGGTCTGTCTGTCGGTCTGTCTGTCGGTCTGTCTGTCGGTCTGTATGTCGGTCTGTCTGTCGGTATGTCTGTCGGTCTGTCTGTCGGTCTGTCTGTCGGTCTGTCTGTCGGTCTGTCTGTCGGTCTGTCTGTCTGTCTGTCTGTCTGTCTGTCGGTCTGTCTGTCGGTCTGTCTGTCTGTCGGTCGGTCTGTCTGTCTGTCGGTCTGTCTGTCGGTCTGTCTGTCGGTCTGTCTGTCGGTCTGTCTGTCGGTCTGTCTTTCGGTCTGTCTGTCGGTCTGTCTGTCGGTCTGTCTGTCGATCTGTCTGTCGGTCTGTCTGTCTGTCTGTCGGTCTGTCGGTCGGTCTGTCGATCTGTCGGTCTGTCTGTCGGTCTGTCTGTCGGTCTGTCTGTCGGTCTGTCTGTCGGTCTGTCTGTCGGTCTGTCTGTCGGTCTGTCTGTCGGTCTGTCTGTCGGTCTGTCTGTCGGTCTGTATGTCGGTCTGTCTGTCGGTATGTCTGTCGGTCTGTCTGTCGGTCTGTCTGTCGGTCTGTCTGTCGGTCTGTCTGTCTGTCTGTCTGTCTGTCTGTCTGTCTGTCTGTCGGTCTGTCTGTCGGTCTGTCTGTCTGTCGGTCGGTCTGTCTGTCGGTCTGTCTGTCGGTCTGTCTGTCGGTCTGTCTGTCGGTCTGTCTGTCGGTCTGTCTGTCGGTCTGTCTGTCGGTCTGTCTGTCGGTCTGTCTGTCGGTCTGTCTGTCGGTCTGTCTGTCGATCTGTCTGTCGGTCTGTCTGTCTGTCTGTCGGTCTGTCGGTCGGTCTGTCGATCTGTCGGTCTGTCTGTCGGTCTGTCTGTCGGTCTGTCTGTCGGTCTGTCTGTCGGTCTGTCTGTCGGTCTGTCTGTCTGTCGGTCTGTATGTCGGTCTGTCTGTCGGTATGTCTGTCGGTCTGTCTGTCGGTCTGTCTGTCGGTCTGTCTGTCGGTCTGTCTGTCGGTCTGTCTGTCGGTCTGTCTGTCGGTCTGTCTGTCGGTCTGTCTGTCGGTATGTCTGTCTGTCTGTCGGTCTGTCTGTCGGTCTGTCTGTCTGTCGGTCTGTCTGTCGGTCTGTCTGTCGGTCTGTCTGTCTGTCTGTCTGTCTGTCTGTCTGTCTGTCTGTCTGTCGGTCTGTCTGTCGGTCTGTCTGTCTGTCGGTCTGTCTGTCGGTCTGTCTGTCGGTCGGTCTGTCTGTCTGTCTGTCTGTCTGTCTGTCTGTCTGTCTGTCTGTCGGTCTGTCGGTCTGTCGGTATGTCGGTCTGTCGGTCTGTCGGTCGGTCTGTCTGTCGGTCTGTCTGTCGGTCTGTCGGTCTGTCGGTCTGGCGGTCTGGCGGTCTGGCGGTCTGGCGGTCTGGCGGTCTGGCGGTCTGTCTGTCGGTCTGTCGGTCTGTCGGTCTGGCGGTCTGGCGGTCTGGCGGTCTGGCGGTCTGGCGGTCTGTCGGTCTGGCGGTCTGGCGGTCTGGCGGTCTGGCGGTCTGGCGGTCTGGCGGTCTGGCGGTCTGGCGGTCTGGCGGTCTGGCGGTCTGGCGGTCTGGCGGTCTGGCGGTCTGGCGGTCTGGCGGTCTGGCGGTCTGGCGGTCTGGCGGTCTGGCGGTCTGGCGGTCTGGCGGTCTGGCGGTCTGGCGGTCTGGCGGTCTGGCGGTCTGGCGGTCTGGCGGTCTGGCGGTCTGGCGGTCTGGCGGTCTGGCGGTCTGGCGGTCTGGCGGTCTGGCGGTCTGGCGGTCTGGCGGTCTGGCGGTCTGGCGGTCTGGCGGTCTGGCGGTCTGGCGGTCTGGCGGTCTGGCGGTCTGGCGGTCTGGCGGTCTGGCGGTCTGGCGGTCTGGCGGTCTGTCGGTCTGTCGGTCTGTCGGTCTGTCGGTCTGTCGGTCTGTCGGTCTGTCGGTCTGTCGGTCTGTCGGTCTGTCGGTCTGTCGGTCTGTCGGTCTGTCGGTCTGTCGGTCTGTCGGTCTGTCGGTCTGTCGGTCTGTCGGTCTGTCGGTCTGTCGGTCTGTCGGTTTGTCGGTCTGTCGGTCTGTCGGTCTGTCGGTCTGTCTGTCTGTCTGTCTGTCGGTCTGTCTGTCGGTCTGTCTGTCTGTCGGTCTGTCTGTCGGTCTGTCTGTCGGTCGGTATGTCTGTCTGTCTGTCTGTCTGTCTGTCTGTCTGTCTGTCGGTCTGTCGGTATGTCGGTCTGTCGGTCTGTCGGTCGGTCTGTCTGTCGGTCTGTCTGTCGGTCTGGCGGTCTGGCGGTCTGGCGGTCTGGCGGTCTGGCGGTCTGGCGGTCTGGCGGTCTGGCGGTCTGGCGGTCTGGCGGTCTGGCGGTCTGGCGGTCTGGCGGTCTGGCGGTCTGGCGGTCTGGCGGTCTGGCGGTCTGGCGGTCTGGCGGTCTGGCGGTCTGGCGGTCTGGCGGTCTGGCGGTCTGGCGGTCTGGCGGTCTGGCGGTCTGGCGGTCTGGCGGTCTGGCGGTCTGGCGGTCTGGCGGTCTGGCGGTCTGGCGGTCTGTCGGTTTGTCGGTCTGTCGGTCTGTCGGTCTGTCGGTCTGTCGGTCTGGCGGTCTGTCGGTCTGTCGGTCTGGCGGTCTGTCGGTCTGTCGGTCGGTCTGTCTGTCGGTCTGTCGGTATGTCGGTCTGTCTGTCGGTCTGTCTGTCGGTCTGTCTGTCGGTCTGTCTGTCGGTCTGTCTGTCGGTCTGTCTGTCGGTCTGTCTGACTGTCGGTCTGTCTGTCGGTCTGTCTGTCGGTCTGTCTGTCGGTCTGTCTGTCGGTCTGTCTGTCTGTCTGTATGTCGGTCTGTCTGTCGGTCTGTCTGTCGGTCTGTCTGTCTTTCGGTCTGTCTGTCTGTCTGTCTGTCGGTCGGTCTGTCGGTCGGTCTGTCGGTCGGTCTGTCGGTCGGTATGTCGGTCGGTCTGTCGGTCTGTCGGTCTGTCGGTCGGTCTGTCGGTCGGTCTGTCGGTCGGTCTGTCGGTCGGTCTGTCGGTCGGTCTTTCGGTCGGTATGTCGGTCGGTCTGTCGGTCGGTCTGTCGGTCGGTCTGTCGGTCGGTCTGTCTGTCGGTCGGTCTGTCGTTCGGTCTGTCGGTCGGTCTGTCGGTCGGTCTGTCGGTCGGTCTGTCGGTCGGTCTGTCAGTCGGTCTGTCGGTCGGTCTGTCGGTCGGTCTGTCGGTCGGTCTGTCGGTCGGTCTGTCAGTCGGTCTGTCGGTCGGTATGTTGGTCGGTCTGTCGGTCGGTCTGTCGGTCGGTCTGTCGGTCGGTTTGTCGGTCGGTCTGTCGGTCGGTCTGTCGGTCGGTCTGTCGGTCGGTCTGTCGGTCGGTCTGTCTGTCGGTCTGTCGGTCGGTCTGTCGGTCGGTCTGTCGGTCGGTCTGTCGGTCGGTCTATCGGTCGGTCTGTCGGTCTGTCGGTCTGTCGGTCGGTCTGTCGGTCGGTCTGTCGGTCGGTCTGTCGGTCTGTCGGTCTGTCGGTCTGTCGGTCTGTCGGTCTGTCGGTCTGTCGGTCTGTCGGTCTGTCGGTCTGTCGGTCGGTCTGTCGGTCGGTCGGTCTGTCGGTCGGTCTGTCGGTCGGTCGGTCGGTCTGTCGGTCGGTCTGTCGGTCGGTCTGTCGGTCGGTCTGTCGGTCGGTCTGTCGGTCGGTATGTCGGTCGGTCTGTCGGTCGGTCTGTCGGTCGGTCTGTATGTCGGTCGGTCTGTCGGTCGGTCTGTCGGTCGGTCTGTCGGTCGGTCTGTCGGTCGGTCTGTCGGTCGGTCTGTCGGTCGGTCTGTCGGTTGGTCTGTCGGTCGGTCTGTCGGTCGGTCTGTCGGTCGGTCTGTCGGTCGGTCTGTCGGTCGGTCTGTCGGTCAGTCTGTCGGTCGGTCTGTCGGTCGGTCTGTCGGTCGGTCTGTCGGTCGGTCTGTCGGTCGGTCTGTCAGTCGGTCTGTCGGTCGGTCTGTCGGTCGGTCTGTCGGTCGGTCTGTCGGTCGGTCTGTCGGTCGGTCTGTCGGTCGGGCTGTCGGTCGGTCTGTCGGTCGGTCTGTGGGTCGGTCTGTCGGTCGGTCTGTCGGTCGGTCTGTCGGTCGGTTGGTCTGTCGGTCGGTCTGTCTGTCGGTCTGTCTGTCGGTCGGTCTGTCGGTTGGTCTGTCGGTCGTTCTGTCTGTCGGTCTGTCTGTCGGTCTGTCTGTCGGTCTGTCTGTCGGTCTGTCTGTCGGTCTGTCTGTCGGTCTGTCTGTCGGTCTGTCTGTCGGTCTGTCTGTCGTTCTGTCTGTCGGTCTGTCTGTCGGTCTGTCTGTCGGTCTGTCTGTCGGTCTGTCTGTCGGTCTGTATGTCGGTCTGTCTGTCGGTATGTCTGTCGGTCTGTCTGTCGGTCTGTCTGTCGGTCTGTCTGTCGGTCTGTCTGTCGGTCTGTCTGTCTGTCTGTCTGTCTGTCTGTCGGTCTGTCTGTCGGTCTGTCTGTCTGTCGGTCGGTCTGTCTGTCTGTCGGTCTGTCTGTCGGTCTGTCTGTCGGTCTGTCTGTCGGTCTGTCTGTCGGTCTGTCTTTCGGTCTGTCTGTCGGTCTGTCTGTCGGTCTGTCTGTCGATCTGTCTGTCGGTCTGTCTGTCTGTCTGTCGGTCTGTCGGTCGGTCTGTCGATCTGTCGGTCTGTCTGTCGGTCTGTCTGTCGGTCTGTCTGTCGGTCTGTCTGTCGGTCTGTCTGTCGGTCTGTCTGTCGGTCTGTCTGTCGGTCTGTCTGTCGGTCTGTCTGTCGGTCTGTATGTCGGTCTGTCTGTCGGTATGTCTGTCGGTCTGTCTGTCGGTCTGTCTGTCGGTCTGTCTGTCGGTCTGTCTGTCTGTCTGTCTGTCTGTCTGTCTGTCTGTCTGTCGGTCTGTCTGTCGGTCTGTCTGTCTGTCGGTCGGTCTGTCTGTCGGTCTGTCTGTCGGTCTGTCTGTCGGTCTGTCTGTCGGTCTGTCTGTCGGTCTGTCTGTCGGTCTGTCTGTCGGTCTGTCTGTCGGTCTGTCTGTCGGTCTGTCTGTCGGTCTGTCTGTCGATCTGTCTGTCGGTCTGTCTGTCTGTCTGTCGGTCTGTCGGTCGGTCTGTCGATCTGTCGGTCTGTCTGTCGGTCTGTCTGTCGGTCTGTCTGTCGGTCTGTCTGTCGGTCTGTCTGTCGGTCTGTCTGTCTGTCGGTCTGTATGTCGGTCTGTCTGTCGGTATGTCTGTCGGTCTGTCTGTCGGTCTGTCTGTCGGTCTGTCTGTCGGTCTGTCTGTCGGTCTGTCTGTCGGTCTGTCTGTCGGTCTGTCTGTCGGTCTGTCTGTCGGTATGTCTGTCTGTCTGTCGGTCTGTCTGTCGGTCTGTCTGTCGGTCTGTCTGTCGGTCTGTCTGTCGGTCTGTCTGTCTGTCTGTCTGTCTGTCTGTCTGTCTGTCTGTCTGTCGGTCTGTCTGTCGGTCTGTCTGTCTGTCGGTCTGTCTGTCGGTCTGTCTGTCGGTCGGTCTGTCTGTCTGTCTGTCTGTCTGTCTGTCTGTCTGTCGGTCTGTCGGTCTGTCGGTATGTCGGTCTGTCGGTCTGTCGGTCGGTCTGTCTGTCGGTCTGTCTGTCGGTCTGTCGGTCTGTCGGTCTGGCGGTCTGGCGGTCTGGCGGTCTGGCGGTCTGGCGGTCTGGCGGTCTGTCTGTCGGTCTGTCGGTCTGTCGGTCTGGCGGTCTGGCGGTCTGGCGGTCTGGCGGTCTGGCGGTCTGGCGGTCTGGCGGTCTGGCGGTCTGGCGGTCTGGCGGTCTGGCGGTCTGGCGGTCTGGCGGTCTGGCGGTCTGGCGGTCTGGCGGTCTGGCGGTCTGGCGGTCTGGCGGTCTGGCGGTCTGGCGGTCTGGCGGTCTGGCGGTCTGGCGGTCTGGCGGTCTGGCGGTCTGGCGGTCTGGCGGTCTGGCGGTCTGGCGGTCTGGCGGTCTGGCGGTCTGGCGGTCTGGCGGTCTGGCGGTCTGGCGGTCTGGCGGTCTGGCGGTCTGGCGGTCTGGCGGTCTGGCGGTCTGGCGGTCTGGCGGTCTGGCGGTCTGGCGGTCTGGCGGTCTGGCGGTCTGTCGGTCTGTCGGTCTGTCGGTCTGTCGGTCTGTCGGTCTGTCGGTCTGTCGGTCTGTCGGTCTGTCGGTCTGTCGGTCTGTCGGTCTGTCGGTCTGTCGGTCTGTCGGTCTGTCGGTCTGTCGGTCTGTCGGTCTGTCGGTCTGTCGGTCTGTCGGTTTGTCGGTCTGTCGGTCTGTCGGTCTGTCGGTCTGTCTGTCTGTCTGTCTGTCGGTCTGTCTGTCGGTCTGTCTGTCTGTCGGTCTGTCTGTCGGTCTGTCTGTCGGTCGGTATGTCTGTCTGTCTGTCTGTCTGTCTGTCTGTCTGTCTGTCGGTCTGTCGGTATGTCGGTCTGTCGGTCTGTCGGTCGGTCTGTCTGTCGGTCTGTCTGTCGGTCTGGCGGTCTGGCGGTCTGGCGGTCTGGCGGTCTGGCGGTCTGGCGGTCTGGCGGTCTGGCGGTCTGGCGGTCTGGCGGTCTGGCGGTCTGGCGGTCTGGCGGTCTGGCGGTCTGGCGGTCTGGCGGTCTGGCGGTCTGGCGGTCTGGCGGTCTGGCGGTCTGGCGGTCTGGCGGTCTGGCGGTCTGGCGGTCTGGCGGTCTGGCGGTCTGGCGGTCTGGCGGTCTGGCGGTCTGGCGGTCTGGCGGTCTGGCGGTCTGGCGGTCTGGCGGTCTGGCGGTCTGGCGGTCTGTCGGTCTGTCGGTCTGTCGGTCTGTCGGTCTGTCGGTCTGTCGGTCTGGCGGTCTGTCGGTCTGTCGGTCTGGCGGTCTGTCGGTCTGTCGGTCGGTCTGTCTGTCGGTCTGTCGGTATGTCGGTCTGTCTGTCGGTCTGTCTGTCGGTCTGTCTGTCGGTCTGTCTGTCGGTCTGTCTGTCGGTCTGTCTGTCGGTCTGTCTGACTGTCGGTCTGTCTGTCGGTCTGTCTGTCGGTCTGTCTGTCGGTCTGTCTGTCGGTCTGTCTGTCTGTCTGTATGTCGGTCTGTCTGTCGGTCTGTCTGTCGGTCTGTCTGTCTTTCGGTCTGTCTGTCTGTCTGTCTGTCGGTCGGTCTGTCGGTCGGTCTGTCGGTCGGTCTGTCGGTCGGTATGTCGGTCGGTCTGTCGGTCTGTCGGTCTGTCGGTCGGTCTGTCGGTCGGTCTGTCGGTCGGTCTGTCGGTCGGTCTGTCGGTCGGTCTGTCGGTCGGTCTGTCGGTCGGTCTGTCGGTCTGTCGGTCTGTCGGTCTGTCTCTCGGTCTGTCGGTCTGTCGGTCTGTCGGTCTGTCGGTATGTCGGTATGTCGGTCTGTCGGTCGGTCTGTCGGTTGGTCGGTCGGTCTGTCGGTCGGTCTGTCGGTCGGTCTGTCGGTCGGTCTGTCCGTCGGTCTGTCGGTCGGTCTGTCGGTCGGTCTGTCGGTCGGTCTGTCGGTCGGTCTTTCGGTCGGTATGTCGGTCGGTCTGTCGGTCGGTCTGTCGGTCGGTCTGTCGGTCGGTCTGTCTGTCGGTCGGTCTGTCGTTCGGTCTGTCGGTCGGTCTGTCGGTCGGTCTGTCGGTCGGTCTGTCGGTCGGTCTGTCGGTCGGTCTGTCGGTCGGTCTGTCGGTCGGTCTGTCGGTCGGTCTGTCGGTCGGTCTGTCAGTCGGTCTGTCGGTCGGTATGTTGGTCGGTCTGTCGGTCGGTCTGTCGGTCGGTCTGTCGGTCGGTTTGTCGGTCGGTCTGTCGGTCGGTCTGTCGGTCGGTCTGTCGGTCGGTCTGTCGGTCGGTCTGTCTGTCGGTCTGTCGGTCGGTCTGTCGGTCGGTCTGTCGGTCGGTCTGTCGGTCGGTCTATCGGTCGGTCTGTCGGTCTGTCGGTCTGTCGGTCGGTCTGTCGGTCGGTCTGTCGGTCGGTCTGTCGGTCTGTCGGTCTGTCGGTCTGTCGGTCTGTCGGTCTGTCGGTCTGTCGGTCTGTCGGTCTGTCGGTCTGTCGGTCGGTCTGTCGGTCGGTCGGTCTGTCGGTCGGTCTGTCGGTCGGTCGGTCGGTCTGTCGGTCGGTCTGTCGGTCGGTCTGTCGGTCGGTCTGTCGGTCGGTCTGTCGGTCGGTATGTCGGTCGGTCTGTCGGTCGGTCTGTCGGTCGGTCTGTATGTCGGTCGGTCTGTCGGTCGGTCTGTCGGTCGGTCTGTCGGTCGGTCTGTCGGTCGGTCTGTCGGTCGGTCTGTCGGTCGGTCTGTCGGTTGGTCTGTCGGTCGGTCTGTCGGTCGGTCTGTCGGTCGGTCTGTCGGTCGGTCTGTCGGTCGGTCTGTCGGTCAGTCTGTCGGTCGGTCTGTCGGTCGGTCTGTCGGTCGGTCTGTCGGTCGGTCTGTCGGTCGGTCTGTCAGTCGGTCTGTCGGTCGGTCTGTCGGTCGGTCTGTCGGTCGGTCTGTCGGTCGGTCTGTCGGTCGGTCTGTCGGTCGGGCTGTCGGACGGTCTGTCGGTCGGTCTGTGGGTCGGTCTGTCGGTCGGTCTGTCGGTCGGTCTGTCGGTCGGTTGGTCTGTCGGTCGGTCTGTCTGTCGGTCTGTCTGTCGGTCGGTCTGTCGGTTGGTCTGTCGGTCGTTCTGTCTGTCGGTCTGTCTGTCGGTCTGTCTGTCGGTCTGTCTGTCGGTCTGTCTGTCGGTCTGTCTGTCGGTCTGTCTGTCGGTCTGTCTGTCGGTCTGTCTGTCGTTCTGTCTGTCGGTCTGTCTGTCGGTCTGTCTGTCGGTCTGTCTGTCGGTCTGTCTGTCGGTCTGTATGTCGGTCTGTCTGTCGGTATGTCTGTCGGTCTGTCTGTCGGTCTGTCTGTCGGTCTGTCTGTCGGTCTGTCTGTCGGTCTGTCTGTCTGTCTGTCTGTCTGTCTGTCGGTCTGTCTGTCGGTCTGTCTGTCTGTCGGTCGGTCTGTCTGTCTGTCGGTCTGTCTGTCGGTCTGTCTGTCGGTCTGTCTGTCGGTCTGTCTGTCGGTCTGTCTTTCGGTCTGTCTGTCGGTCTGTCTGTCGGTCTGTCTGTCGATCTGTCTGTCGGTCTGTCTGTCTGTCTGTCGGTCTGTCGGTCGGTCTGTCGATCTGTCGGTCTGTCTGTCGGTCTGTCTGTCGGTCTGTCTGTCGGTCTGTCTGTCGGTCTGTCTGTCGGTCTGTCTGTCGGTCTGTCTGTCGGTCTGTCTGTCGGTCTGTATGTCGGTCTGTCTGTCGGTATGTCTGTCGGTCTGTCTGTCGGTCTGTCTGTCGGTCTGTCTGTCGGTCTGTCTGTCGGTCTGTCTGTCTGTCTGTCTGTCTGTCTGTCGGTCTGTCTGTCGGTCTGTCTGTCTGTCGGTCGGTCTGTCTGTCGGTCTGTCTGTCGGTCTGTCTGTCGGTCTGTCTGTCGGTCTGTCTGTCGGTCTGTCTGTCGGTCTGTCTGTCGGTCTGTCTGTCGGTCTGTCTGTCGGTCTGTCTGTCGGTCTATCTGTCTGTCGGTCTGTCTGTCTGTCTGTCGGTCTGTCGGTCGGTCTGTCGATCTGTCGGTCTGTCTGTCGGTCTGTCTGTCGGTCTGTCTGTCGGTCTGTCTGTCGGTCTG
>JAXIVJ010000476.1:25000-30000 GCA_036785665.1 Chirona hameri
TCTGTCGGTCGGTCTGTCGGTCGGTCTGTCGGTCGGTCTTTCGGTCGGTATGTCGGTCGGCCTGTCGGTCGGTCTGTCGGTCGGTCTGTCGGTCGGTCTGTCGGTCGGTCTGTCGGTCGGTCGGTCTGTCGGTCGGTCTGTCGGTCGGTCTGTCGGTCGGTCTGTCGGTCGGTCTGTCGGTCAGTCTGTCGGTCGGTCTGTCGGTCGGTCTGTCGGTCGGTCTGTCGGTCGGTCTGTCGGTCGGTCTATCGGTCGGTCTGTCGGTCGGTCTGTCGGTCGGTCTGTCGGTCGGTCTGTCGGTCGGTCTGTCGGTCGGTCTGTCGGTCGGTCTGTCGGTCGGTCTGTCGGTCGGTCTGTCGGTCGGTCTGTCGGTCGGTCTGTCGGTCGGTCTGTCGGTCGGTCTGTCGGTCGGTCTGTCGGTCGGTCTGTCGGTCGGTCTGTCGGTCGGTCTGTCGGTCGGTTGGTCTGTCGGTCGGTCTGTCTGTCGGTATGTCTGTCGGTCGGTCTGTCGGTTGGTCTGTCGGTCGTTCTGTCTGTCGGTCTGTCTGTCGGTCTGTCTGTCGGTCTGTCTGTCGGTCTGTCTGTCGGTCTGTCTGTCGGTCTGTCTGTCGGTCTGTCTGTCGGTCTGTCTGTCGTGCTGTCTGTCTGTCGGTATGTCTGTCGGTATGTCTGTCGGTCTGTCTGTCGGTCTGTCTGTCGGTCTGTATGTCGGTCTGTCTGTCGGTATGTCTGTCGGTCTGTCTGTCTGTCGGTCTGTCTGTCGGTCTGTCTGTCGGTCTGTCTGTCTGTCTGTCTGTCTGTCGGTCTGTCGGTCTGTCTGTCTGTCGTCGTCGGTCGGTCTGTCTGTCGGTCTGTCTGTCGGTCTGTCTGTCGGTCTGTCTGTCGGTCTGTCTGTCGGTCTGTCTGTCGGTCTGTCTGTCGGTCTGTCTGTCGGTCTGTCTGTCGGTCTGTCTGTCGGTCTGTCTGTCGGTCTGTCTGTCGATCTGTCTGTCGGTCTGTCTGTCTGTCTGTCGGTCTGTCGGTCGGTCTGTCGATCTGTCGGTCTGTCTGTCGGTCTGTCTGTCGGTCTGTCTGTCGGTCTGTCTGTCGGTCTGTCTGTCGGTCTGTCTGTCTGTCTGTCGGTCTGTCTGTCGGTCTGTCTGTCGGTCTGTCTGTCGGTCTGTCGGTCTGTCGGTCTGTCTGTCGGTCTGTCTGTCGGTCTGTCTGTCGGTCTGTCTGTCGGTCTGTCTGTCGGTCTGTCTGTCGGTCTGTCTGTCGGTCTGTGCCGTCTGTCGGTCTGTCTGTCGGTCTGTCTGTCGGTGTCTGTCGGTCTGTCTGTCGGTCTGTCTGTCGGTCTGTCTGTCTGTCTGTCTGTCTGTCTGTCGGTCTGTCTGTCGGTCTGTCTGTCTGTCTGGTCTGTCTGTCTGTCGGTCTGTCTGTCGGTCTGTCTGGTCTGTCTGTCGGTCTGTCTGTCTGTCGGTCTGTCTGTCTGTCGGTCTGTCGGTCTGTCGGTCTGTCGGTGTCGGTCTGTCGGTCTGTCGGTCGGTCTGTCTGTCGGTCTGTCTGTCGGTCTGTCGGTCTGTCGGTCTGGCGGTCTGGCGGTCTGGCGGTCTGGCGGTCTGGCGGTCTGGCGGTCTGTCTGTCGGTCTGTCGGTCTGTCGGTCTGGCGGTCTGGCGGTCTGGCGGTCTGGCGGTCTAGACGGTCTGGCGGTCTGGCGGTCTGGCGGTCTGGCGGTCTGGCGGTCTGGCGGTCTGGCGGTCTGGCGGCGTCTGGCGGTCTGGCGGTCTGGCGTCGGTCTGGCGGTCTGGCGGTCTGGCGGTCTGGCGGTCTGGCGGTCTGGCGGTCTGGCGGTCTGGCGGTCTGTCGGTCTGCGGTCATCCGCAGGTGGGCGGTCTGTCGGTCTGTCGGTCTGTCGGTCTGTCTGTCGGTCTGTCTGTCGGTCTGTCTGTCGGTCTGTCTGTCGGTCTGTCTGTCGGTCTGTCTGTCGGTCTGTCTGTCGGTCTGTCTGACTGTCGGTCTGTCTGTCGGTCTGTCTGTCGGTCTGTCTGTCTGTCTGTATGTCGGTCAGTCCTGTCGGTCGGTCTGTCGGTCGGTCTGTCGGTCTGTCGGTCTGTCGGTCTGTCAGTCTGTCTCTCGGTCTGTCGGTCTGTCGGTCTGTCGGTCTGTCGGTCTGTCGGTATGTCGGTCTGTCGGTCTGTCGGTCGGTCTGTCGGTCGGTCGGTCGGTCTGTCGGTCGGTCTGTCGGTCGGTCTGTCGGTCGGTCTGTCTGTCGGTCGGTCTGTCGGTCGGTCTGTCGGTCGGTCTGTCGGTCGGTCTGTCCGTCGGTCTGTCGGTCGGTCTGTCGGTCGGTCTGTCGGTCGGTCTGTCGGTCGGTCTTTCGGTCGGTATGTCGGTCGGCCTGTCGGTCGGTCTGTCGGTCGGTCTGTCGGTCGGTCTGTCGGTCGGTCTGTCGGTCGGTCGGTCTGTCGGTCGGTCTGTCGGTCGGTCTGTCGGTCGGTCTGTCGGTCGGTCTGTCGGTCGGTCTGTCGGTCGGTCTGTCGGTCGGTCTGTCGGTCGGTCTATCGGTCGGTCTGTCGGTCGGTCTATCGGTCGGTCTGTCGGTCTGTCGGTCTGTCGGTCGGTCTGTCGGTCGGTATGTCGGTCGGTCTGTCGGTCGGTCTGTCGGTCGGTCTGTCGGTCGGTCTGTCGGTCGGTCGGTCTGTCGGTCGGTCTGTCGGTCGGTCTGTCGGTCGGTCTGTCGGTCTGTCGGTCTGTCGGTCTGTCGGTCTGTCGGTCTGTCGGTCTGTCGGTCTGTCGGTCTGTCGGTCGGTCTGTCGGTCGGTCTGTCGGTCGGTCTGTCGGTCGGTCTATCGGTCGGTCTGTCGGTCGGTCTATCGGTCGGTCTGTCGGTCTGTCGGTCTGTCGGTCGGTCTGTCGGTCGGTATGTCGGTCGGTCTGTCGGTCGGTCTGTCGGTCGGTCTGTCGGTCGGTCTGTCGGTCGGTCGGTCTGTCGGTCGGTCTGTCGGTCGGTCTGTCGGTCGGTCTGTCGGTCTGTCGGTCTGTCGGTCTGTCGGTCTGTCTGTCTGTCGGTCTGTCTGTCGGTCTGTCGGTCTGTCGGTCTGTCGGTCTGTCGGTCGGTCTGTCGGTCGGTCTGTCGGTCGGTCTGTCGGTCGGTCGGTCGGTCTGTCGGTCGGTCTGTCGGTCGGTCTGTCGGTCGGTCTGTCGGTCGGTCTGTCGGTCGGTCTGTCGGTCGGTCTGTCTGTCGGTCGGTCTGTCGGTCGGTCTGTCGGTCGGTCTGTCGGTCGGTATGTCGGTCGGTATGTCGGTCGGTCTGTCGGTCGGTCTGTCGGTCGGTCTGTTGGTCGGTCTGTCGGTCGGTCTGTCGGTCGGTATATCGGTCGGTCTGTCGGTCGGTCTGTCGGTCGGTCTGTCGGTCGGTTGGTCTGTCGGTCGGTCTGTCGGTCGGTCTGTCGGTCGGTCTGTCGGTCGGTCTGTCGGTCGGTCTGTCGGTCGGTCTGTCGTTCGGTCTGTCTGTCTGTCTGTCTGTCTGTCTGTCTGTCTGTCTGTCGGTCTGTCGGTCTGTCGGTATGTCGGTCTGTCGGTCTGTCGGTCGGTCTGTATGTCGGTCTGTCTGTCGGTCTGTCGGTCTGGCGGTCTGGCGGTCTGGCGGTCTGGCGGTCTGGCGGTCTGGCGGTCTGGCGGTCTGGCGGTCTGGCGGTCTGGCGGTCTGTTGGTCTGTCTGTCGGTCTGTCGGTCTGTCGGTCTGGCGGTCTGGCGGTCTTGCGGTCTGGCGGTCTGGCGGTCTGGCGGTCTGGCGGTCTGGCGGTCTGGCGGTCTGGCGGTCTGGCGGTCTGGCGGTCTGGCGGTCTGGCGGTCTGGCGGTCTGGCGGTCTGGCGGTCTGGCGGTCTGGCGGTCTGGCGGTCTGGCGGTCTGGCGGTCTGGCGGTCTGGCGGTCTGGCGGTCTGGCGGTCTGGCGGTCTGGCGGTCTGGCGGTCTGGCGGTCTGGCGGTCTGGCGGTCTGGCGGTCTGGCGGTCTGGCGGTCTGGCGGTCTGGCGGTCTGGCGGTCTGGCGGTCTGGCGGTCTGGCGGTCTGGCGGTCTGGCGGTCTGGCGGTCTGGCGGTCTGGCGGTCTGGCGGTCTGGCGGTCTGGCTGTCTGGCGGTCTGGCGGTCTGGCGGTCTGGCGGTCTGGCGGTCTGGGGGTCTGTCGGTCTGTCGGTCTGTCGGTCTGTCGGTCTGTCGGTCTGTCGGTCTGTCGGTCTGTCGGTCTGTCGGTCGGTCTGTCGGTCGGTCTGTCGGTCGGTCTGTCGGTCGGTCTGTCGGTCGGTATGTCGGTCGGTCTGTCGGTCGGTCTGTCGGTCGGTCTGTCGGTCGGTTGGTCTGTCGGTCGGTCTGTCTGTCGGTCTGTCTGTCGGTCGGTCTGTCGGTTGGTCTGTCGGTCGTTCTGTCTGTCGGTCTGTCTGTCGGTCTGTCTGTCGGTCTGTCTGTCGGTCTGTCTGTCGGTCTGTCTGTCGGTCTGTCTGTCGGTCTGTCTGTCGGTCTGTCTGTCGTGCTGTCTGTCGGTCTGTCTGTCGGTCTGTCTGTCGGTCTGTCTGTCGGTCTGTCTGTCGGTCTGTATGTCGGTCTGTCTGTCGGTATGTCTGTCGGTCTGTCTGTCGGTCTGTCTGTCGGTCTGTCTGTCGGTCTGTCTGTCGGTCTGTCTGTCTGTCTGTCTGTCTGTCTGTCGGTCTGTCTGTCGGTCTGTCTGTCTGTCGGTCGGTCTGTCTGTCGGTCTGTCTGTCGGTCTGTCTGTCGGTCTGTCTGTCGGTCTGTCTGTCGGTCTGTCTGTCGGTCTGTCTGTCGGTATGTCTGTCGGTCTGTCTGTCGGTCTGTCTGTCGATCTGTCTGTCGGTCTGTCTGTCTGTCTGTCGGTCTGTCGGTCGGTCTGTCGATCTGTCGGTCTGTCTGTCGGTCTGTCTGTCGGTCTGTCTGTCGGTCTGTCTGTCGGTCTGTCTGTCGGTCTGTCTGTCTGTCGGTCTGTATGTCGGTCTGTCTGTCGGTAT
>JAXIVJ010000476.1:35000-40000 GCA_036785665.1 Chirona hameri
GTCTGTCTGTCGGTCTGTCTGTCGGTCTGTCTGTCGTGCTGTCTGTCGGTCTGTCTGTCGGTCTTTCTGTTGGTCTGTCTGTCGGTCTGTCTGTCGGTCTGTATGTCGGTCTGTCTGTCGGTATGTCTGTCGGTCTGTCTGTCGGTCTGTCTGTCGGTCTGTCTGTCGGTCTGTCTGTCGGTCTGTCTGTCTGTCTGTCTGTCTGTCTGTCTGTCGGTCTGTCTGTCGGTCTGTCTGTCTGTCGGTCGGTCTGTCTGTCGGTCTGTCTGTCGGTCTGTCTGTCGGTCTGTCTGTCGGTCTGTCTGTCGGTCTGTCTGTCGGTCTGTCTGTCGGTCTGTCTGTCGGTCTGTCTGTCGGTCTGTCTGTCGATCTGTCTGTCGGTCTGTCTGTCTGTCTGTCGGTCTGTCGGTCGGTCTGTCGATCTGTCGGTCTGTCTGTCGGTCTGTCTGTCGGTCTGTCTGTCGGTCTGTCTGTCGGTCTGTCTGTCGGTCTGTCTGTCTGTCGGTCTGTATGTCGGTCTGTCTGTCGGTATGTATGTCGGTCTGTCTGTCGGTCTGTCTGTCGGTCTGTCTGTCGGTCTGTCTGTCGGTCTGTCTGTCGGTCTGTCTGTCGGTCTGTCTGTCGGTCTGTCTGTCGGTATGTCTGTCTGTCTGTCGGTCTGTCTGTCGGTCTGTCTGTCGGTCTGTCTGTCGGTCTGTCTGTCGGTCTGTCTGTCGGTCTGTCTGTCTGTCTGTCGGTCTGTCTGTCGGTCTGTCTGTCTGTCGGTCTGTCTGTCGGTCTGTCTGTCGGTCGGTCTGTCTGTCTGTCTGTCTGTCTGTCTGTCTGTCTGTCTGTCTGTCGGTCTGTCGGTCTGTCGGTATGTCGGTCTGTCGGTCTGTCGGTCGGTCTGTCTGTCGGTCTGTCTGTCGGTCTGTCGGTCTGGCGGTCTGGCGGTCTGGCGGTCTGGCGGTCTGGCGGTCTGGCGGTCTGGCGGTCTGGCGGTCTGGCGGTCTGGCGGTCTGTCTGTCGGTCTGGCGGTCTGGCGGTCTGGCGGTCTGGCGGTCTGGCGGTCTGGCGGTCTGGCGGTCTGGCGGTCTGGCGGTCTGGCGGTCTGGCGGTCTGGCGGTCTGGCGGTCTGGCGGTCTGGCGGTCTGGCGGTCTGGCGGTCTGGCGGTCTGGCGGTCTGGCGGTCTGGCGGTCTGGCGGTCTGGCGGTCTGGCGGTCTGGCGGTCTGGCGGTCTGGCGGTCTGGCGGTCTGGCGGTCTGGCGGTCTGGCGGTCTGGCGGTCTGGCGGTCTGGCGGTCTGGCGGTCTGGCGGTCTGGCGGTCTGGCGGTCTGGCGGTCTGGCGGTCTGGCGGTCTGGCGGTCTGGCGGTCTGGCGGTCTGGCGGTCTGGCGGTCTGGCGGTCTGGCGGTCTGTCGGTCTGTCGGTCTGTCGGTCTGTCGGTCTGTCGGTCTGTCGGTCTGTCGGTCTGTCGGTCTGTCGGTCTGTCGGTCTGTCGGTCTGTCGGTCTGTCGGTCTGTCGGTCTGTCGGTCTGTCGGTCTGTCGGTTTGTCGGTCTGTCGGTCTGTCGGTCTGTCGGTCTGTCGGTCTGTCGGTCTGTCGGTCGGTCGGTCGGTCTGTCTGTCGGTCTGTCGGTCTGTCGGTCTGTCTGTCGGTCTGTCTGTCGGTCTGTCTGTCGGTCTGTCTGTCGGTCTGTCTGTCGGTCTGTCTGTCGGTCTGTCTGTCGGTCTGTCTGACTGTCGGTCTGTCTGTCGGTCTGTCGGTCGGTCTGTCGATCTGTCGGTCTGTCTGTCGGTCTGTCTGTCGGTCTGTCTGTCGGTCTGTCTGTCGGTCTGTCTGTCGGTCTGTCTGTCTGTCGGTCTGTATGTCGGTCTGTCTGTCGGTCGGTCTGTCGGTCGGTCTGTCGGTCGGTCTGTCGGTCGGTCTGTCGGTCGGTCTGTCGGTCTGTCGGTCTGTCGGTATGTCGGTCTGTCGGTCTGTCGGTCGGTCTGTATGTCGGTCTGTCGGTCTGTCGGTCTGGCGGTCTGGCGGTCTGGCGGTCTGGCGGTCTGGCGGTCTGGCGGTCTGTCTGTCGGTCTGTCGGTCTGTCGGTCTGGCGGTCTGGCGGTCTTGCGGTCTGGCGGTCTGGCGGTCTGGCGGTCTGGCGGTCTGGCGGTCTGGCGGTCTGGCGGTCTGGCGGTCTGGCGGTCTGGCGGTCTGGCGGTCTGGCGGTCTGGCGGTCTGGCGGTCTGGCGGTCTGGCGGTCTGGCGGTCTGGCGGTCTGGCGGTCTGGCGGTCTGGCGGTCTGGCGGTCTGGCGGTCTGGCGGTCTGGCGGTCTGGCTGTCTGGCGGTCTGGCGGTCTGGCGGTCTGGCGGTCTGGCGGTCTGGGGGTCTGTCGGTCTGTCGGTCTGTCGGTCTGTCGGTCTGTCGGTCTGTCGGTCTGTCGGTCTGTCGGTCTGTCGGTCTGTCGGTCGGTCTGTCGGTCGGTCTGTCGGTCGGTCTGTCGGTCGGTCTGTCGGTCGGTCTGTCGGTCGGTCTGTCGGTCGGTCTGTCGGTCGGTCTGTCGGTCGGTCTGTCGGTCGGTTGGTCTGTCGGTCGGTCTGTCTGTCGGTCTGTCTGTCGGTCGGTCTGTCGGTTGGTCTGTCGGTCGTTCTGTCTGTCGGTCTGTCTGTCGGTCTGTCTGTCGGTCTGTCTGTCGGTCTGTCTGTCGGTCTGTCTGTCGGTCTGTCTGTCGGTCTGTCTGTCGGTCTGTCTGTCGTGCTGTCTGTCGGTCTGTCTGTCGGTCTGTCTGTCGGTCTGTCTGTCGGTCTGTCTGTCGGTCTGTATGTCGGTCTGTCTGTCGGTATGTCTGTCGGTCTGTCTGTCGGTCTGTCTGTCGGTCTGTCTGTCGGTCTGTCTGTCGGTCTGTCTGTCTGTCTGTCTGTCTGTCTGTCTGTCGGTCTGTCTGTCGGTCTGTCTGTCTGTCGGTCGGTCTGTCTGTCGGTCTGTCTGTCGGTCTGTCTGTCGGTCTGTCTGTCGGTCTGTCTGTCGGTCTGTTTGTCGGTCTGTCTGTCGGTCTGTCTGTCGGTCTGTCTGTCGGTCTGTCTGTCGATCTGTCTGTCGGTCTGTCTGTCTGTCTGTCGGTCTGTCGGTCGGTCTGTCGATCTGTCGGTCTGTCTGTCGGTCTGTCTGTCGGTCTGTCTGTCGGTCTGTCTGTCGGTCTGTCTGTCGGTCTGTCTGTCTGTCGGTCTGTATGTCGGTCTGTCTGTCGGTATGTATGTCGGTCTGTCTGTCGGTCTGTCTGTCGGTCTGTCTGTCGGTCTGTCTGTCGGTCTGTCTGTCGGTCTGTCTGTCGGTCTGTCTGTCGGTCTGTCTGTCGGTATGTCTGTCTGTCTGTCGGTCTGTCTGTCGGTCTGTCTGTCGGTCTGTCTGTCGGTCTGTCTGTCGGTCTGTCTGTCGGTCTGTCTGTCTGTCTGTCGGTCTGTCTGTCGGTCTGTCTGTCTGTCGGTCTGTCTGTCGGTCTGTCTGTCGGTCGGTCTGTCTGTCTGTCTGTCTGTCTGTCTGTCTGTCTGTCTGTCTGTCGGTCTGTCGGTCTGTCGGTATGTCGGTCTGTCGGTCTGTCGGTCGGTCTGTCTGTCGGTCTGTCTGTCGGTCTGTCGGTCTGGCGGTCTGGCGGTCTGGCGGTCTGGCGGTCTGGCGGTCTGGCGGTCTGGCGGTCTGGCGGTCTGTCTGTCGGTCTGTCGGTCTGGCGGTCTGGCGGTCTGGCGGTCTGGCGGTCTGGCGGTCTGGCGGTCTGGCGGTCTGGCGGTCTGGCGGTCTGGCGGTCTGGCGGTCTGGCGGTCTGGCGGTCTGGCGGTCTGGCGGTCTGGCGGTCTGGCGGTCTGGCGGTCTGGCGGTCTGGCGGTCTGGCGGTCTGGCGGTCTGGCGGTCTGGCGGTCTGGCGGTCTGGCGGTCTGGCGGTCTGGCGGTCTGGCGGTCTGGCGGTCTGGCGGTCTGGCGGTCTGGCGGTCTGGCGGTCTGGCGGTCTGGCGGTCTGGCGGTCTGGCGGTCTGGCGGTCTGGCGGTCTGGCGGTCTGGCGGTCTGGCGGTCTGGCGGTCTGGCGGTCTGGCGGTCTGGCGGTCTGGCGGTCTGGCGGTCTGGCGGTCTGGCGGTCTGTCGGTCTGTCGGTCTGTCGGTCTGTCGGTCTGTCGGTCTGTCGGTCTGTCGGTCTGTCGGTCTGTCGGTCTGTCGGTCTGTCGGTCTGTCGGTCTGTCGGTCTGTCGGTCTGTCGGTCTGTCGGTCTGTCGGTCTGTCGGTCTGTCGGTTTGTCGGTCTGTCGGTCTGTCGGTCTGTCGGTCTGTCGGTCTGTCGGTCTGTCGGTCTGTCGGTCGGTCGGTCGGTCTGTCTGTCGGTCTGTCGGTCTGTCGGTCTGTCTGTCGGTCTGTCTGTCGGTCTGTCTGTCGGTCTGTCTGTCGGTCTGTCTGTCGGTCTGTCTGTCGGTCTGTCTGTCGGTCTGTCTGACTGTCGGTCTGTCTGTCGGTCTGTCGGTCGGTCTGTCGATCTGTCGGTCTGTCTGTCGGTCTGTCTGTCGGTCTGTCTGTCGGTCTGTCTGTCGGTCTGTCTGTCGGTCTGTCTGTCTGTCGGTCTGTATGTCGGTCTGTCTGTCGGTATGTATGTCGGTCTGTCTGTCGGTCTGTCTGTCGGTCTGTCTGTCGGTCTGTCTGTCGGTCTGTCTGTCGGTCTGTCTGTCGGTCTGTCTGTCGGTCTGTCTGTCGGTATGTCTGTCTGTCTGTCGGTCTGTCTGTCGGTCTGTCTGTCGGTCTGTCTGTCGGTCTGTCTGTCGGTCTGTCTGTCGGTCTGTCTGTCTGTCTGTCGGTCTGTCTGTCGGTCTGTCTGTCTGTCGGTCTGTCTGTCGGTCTGTCTGTCGGTCGGTCTGTCTGTCTGTCTGTCTGTCTGTCTGTTTGTCTGTCTGTCGGTCTGTCGGTCTGTCGGTATGTCGGTCTGTCGGTCTGTCGGTCGGTCTGTCTGTCGGTCTGTCTGTCGGTCTGTCGGTCTGTCGGTCTGGCGGTCTGGCGGTCT
>JAXIVJ010000476.1:45000-47500 GCA_036785665.1 Chirona hameri
GTCGGTCTGTCTGTCGGTCTGTCTGTCGATCTGTCTGTCGGTCTGTCTGTCTGTCTGTCGGTCTGTCGGTCGGTCTGTCGATCTGTCGGTCTGTCTGTCGGTCTGTCTGTCGGTCTGTCTGTCGGTCTGTCTGTCGGTCTGTCTGTCGGTCTGTCTGTCTGTCGGTCTGTATGTCGGTCTGTCTGTCGGTATGTATGTCGGTCTGTCTGTCGGTCTGTCTGTCGGTCTGTCTGTCGGTCTGTCTGTCGGTCTGTCTGTCGGTCTGTCTGTCGGTCTGTCTGTCGGTCTGTCTGTCGGTATGTCTGTCTGTCTGTCGGTCTGTCTGTCGGTCTGTCTGTCGGTCTGTCTGTCGGTCTGTCTGTCGGTCTGTCTGTCGGTCTGTCTGTCTGTCTGTCGGTCTGTCTGTCGGTCTGTCTGTCTGTCGGTCTGTCTGTCGGTCTGTCTGTCGGTCGGTCTGTCTGTCTGTCTGTCTGTCTGTCTGTCTGTCTGTCTGTCTGTCGGTCTGTCGGTCTGTCGGTATGTCGGTCTGTCGGTCTGTCGGTCGGTCTGTCTGTCGGTCTGTCTGTCGGTCTGTCGGTCTGGCGGTCTGGCGGTCTGGCGGTCTGGCGGTCTGGCGGTCTGGCGGTCTGGCGGTCTGGCGGTCTGGCGGTCTGGCGGTCTGTCTGTCGGTCTGGCG
Organism: Chirona hameri; assembly: GCA_036785665.1. Classification (NCBI taxonomy): domain Eukaryota; kingdom Metazoa; phylum Arthropoda; class Thecostraca; order Balanomorpha; family Balanidae; genus Chirona; species Chirona hameri. Next base: position 45,677 of record JAXIVJ010000476.1, read on the forward strand.
GTCTGGCGGTCTGGCGGTCTGGCGGTCTGGCGGTCTGGCGGTCTGGCGGTCTGGCGGTCTGGCGGTCTGGCGGTCTGGCGGTCTGGCGGTCTGGCGGTCTGGCGGTCTGGCGGTCTGGCGGTCTGGCGGTCTGGCGGTCTGGCGGTCTGGCGGTCTGGCGGTCTGGCGGTCTGGCGGTCTGGCGGTCTGGCGGTCTGGCGGTCTGGCGGTCTGGCGGTCTGGCGGTCTGGCGGTCTGGCGGTCTGGCGGTCTGGCGGTCTGGCGGTCTGGCGGTCTGGCGGTCTGGCGGTCTGGCGGTCTGGCGGTCTGGCGGTCTGGCGGTCTGGCGGTCTGGCGGTCTGGCGGTCTGGCGGTCTGGCGGTCTGTCGGTCTGTCGGTCTGTCGGTCTGTCGGTCTGTCGGTCTGTCGGTCTGTCGGTCTGTCGGTCTGTCGGTCTGTCGGTCTGTCGGTCTGTCGGTCTGTCGGTCTGTCGGTCTGTCGGTCTGTCGGTCTGTCGGTCTGTCGGTTTGTCGGTCTGTCGGTCTGTCGGTCTGTCGGTCTGTCGGTCTGTCGGTCTGTCGGTCGGTCGGTCGGTCTGTCTGTCGGTCTGTCGGTCTGTCGGTCTGTCTGTCGGTCTGTCTGTCGGTCTGTCTGTCGGTCTGTCTGTCGGTCTGTCTGTCGGTCTGTCTGTCGGTCTGTCTGTCGGTCTGTCTGACTGTCGGTCTGTCTGTCGGTCTGTCGGTCGGTCTGTCGATCTGTCGGTCTGTCTGTCGGTCTGTCTGTCGGTCTGTCTGTCGGTCTGTCTGTCGGTCTGTCTGTCGGTCTGTCTGTCTGTCGGTCTGTATGTCGGTCTGTCTGTCGGTCGGTCTGTCGGTCGGTCTGTCGGTCGGTCTGTCGGTCGGTCTGTCGGTCGGTCTGTCGGTCTGTCGGTCTGTCGGTATGTCGGTCTGTCGGTCTGTCGGTCGGTCTGTATGTCGGTCTGTCGGTCTGTCGGTCTGGCGGTCTGGCGGTCTGGCGGTCTGGCGGTCTGGCGGTCTGGCGGTCTGTCTGTCGGTCTGTCGGTCTGTCGGTCTGGCGGTCTGGCGGTCTTGCGGTCTGGCGGTCTGGCGGTCTGGCGGTCTGGCGGTCTGGCGGTCTGGCGGTCTGGCGGTCTGGCGGTCTGGCGGTCTGGCGGTCTGGCGGTCTGGCGGTCTGGCGGTCTGGCGGTCTGGCGGTCTGGCGGTCTGGCGGTCTGGCGGTCTGGCGGTCTGGCGGTCTGGCGGTCTGGCGGTCTGGCGGTCTGGCTGTCTGGCGGTCTGGCGGTCTGGCGGTCTGGCGGTCTGGCGGTCTGGGGGTCTGTCGGTCTGTCGGTCTGTCGGTCTGTCGGTCTGTCGGTCTGTCGGTCTGTCGGTCTGTCGGTCTGTCGGTCTGTCGGTCGGTCTGTCGGTCGGTCTGTCGGTCGGTCTGTCGGTCGGTCTGTCGGTCGGTCTGTCGGTCGGTCTGTCGGTCGGTCTGTCGGTCGGTCTGTCGGTCGGTCTGTCGGTCGGTTGGTCTGTCGGTCGGTCTGTCTGTCGGTCTGTCTGTCGGTCGGTCTGTCGGTTGGTCTGTCGGTCGTTCTGTCTGTCGGTCTGTCTGTCGGTCTGTCTGTCGGTCTGTCTGTCGGTCTGTCTGTCGGTCTGTCTGTCGGTCTGTCTGTCGGTCTGTCTGTCGGTCTGTCTGTCGTGCTGTCTGTCGGTCTGTCTGTCGGTCTGTCTGTCGGTCTGTCTGTCGGTCTGTCTGTCGGTCTGTATGTCGGTCTGTCTGTCGGTATGTCTGTCGGTCTGTCTGTCGGTCTGTCTGTCGGTCTGTCTGTCGGTCTGTCTGTCG
>JAXIVJ010000476.1:162500-170000 GCA_036785665.1 Chirona hameri
GGCGGTCTGGCGGTCTGGCGGTCTGGCGGTCTGGCGGTCTGGCGGTCTGGCGGTCTGGCGGTCTGGCGGTCTGGCGGTCTGGCGGTCTGGCGGTCTGGCGGTCTGGCGGTCTGGCGGTCTGGCGGTCTGGCGGTCTGGCGGTCTGGCGGTCTGGCGGTCTGGCGGTCTGGCGGTCTGGCGGTCTGGCGGTCTGGCGGTCTGGCGGTCTGGCGGTCTGGCGGTCTGGCGGTCTGTCGGTCTGTCGGTCTGTCGGTCTTTCGGTCTGTCGGTCTGTCGGTCTGTCGGTCTGTCGGTCTGTCGGTCTGTCGGTCTGTCGGTCTGTCGGTCTGTCGGTCTGTCGGTCTGTCGGTCTGTCGGTCTGTCGGTCTGTCGGTCTGTCGGTCTGTCGGTCTGTCGGTCTGGCCGTCTGTCGGTCTGTCGGTCTGGCGGTCTGTCGGTCTGTCGGTCGGTCTGTCGGTCTGTCTGTCGGTCTGTCGGTCTGTCGGTCTGTCTGTCGGTCTGTCTGTCGGTCTGTCTGTCGGTCTGTCTGTCGGTCTGTCTGTCGGTCTGTCTGTCGGTCTGTCTGTCGGTCTGTCTGACTGTCGGTCTGTCTGTCGGTCTGTCTGTCGGTCTGTCTGTCTGTCTGTATGTCGGTCTGTCTGTCGGTATGTCTGTCGGTCTGTCTGTCTTTCGGTCTGTCTGTCTGTCTGTCTGTCGGTCGGTCTGTCGGTCGGTCTGTCGGTCGGTCTGTCGGTCGGTCTGTCGGTCGCTCTGTCGGTCGGTCTGTCGGTCGGTCTGTCGGTCGGTCTGTCGGTCGGTCTGTCGGTCGGTCTGTCGGTCGGTCTGTCGGTCGGTCTGTCGGTCGGTATGTCGGTCGGTCTGTCGGTCAGTCTGTCGGTCGGTCTGTCGGTCGGTCTGTCGGTCGGTCTGTCGGTCGGTCTGTCGGTCGGTCTGTCGGTCTGTCGGTCGGTCTGTCGGTCGGTCTGTCGGTCGGTCTGTCGGTCGGTCTGTCGGTCGGTCTGTCGGTCGGTCTGTCGGTCGGTCTGTCGGTCGGTCTGTCGGTCGGTCTGTCGGTCGGTCTGTCGGTCGGTCTGTCGGTCGGTCTGTCGGTCGGTTGGTCTGTCGGTCGGTCTGTCTGTCGGTCTGTCTGTCGGTCGGTCTGTCGGTTGGTCTGTCGGTCGTTCTGTCTGTCGGTCTGTCTGTCGGTCTGTCTGTCGGTCTGTCTGTCGGTCTGTCTGTCGGTCTGTCTGTCGGTCTGTCTGTCGGTCTGTCTGTCGGTCTGTCTGTCGTTCTGTCTGTCGGTCTGTCTGTCGGTCTGTCTGTCGGTCTGTCTGTCGGTCTGTATGTCGGTCTGTCTGTCGGTATGTCTGTCGGTCTGTCTGTCGGTCTGTCTGTCGGTCTGTCTGTCGGTCTGTCTGTCGGTCTGTCTGTCTGTCTGTCTGTCTGTCTGTCGGTCTGTCTGTCGGTCTGTCTGTCTGTCGGTCGGTCTGTCTGTCGGTCTGTCTGTCGGTCTGTCTGTCGGTCTGTCTGTCGGTCTGTCTGTCGGTCTGTCTGTCGGTCTGTCTGTCGGTCTGTCTGTCGGTCTGTCTGTCGGTCTGTCTGTCGGTCTGTCTGTCGATCTGTCTGTCGGTCTGTCTGTCTGTCTGTCGGTCTGTCGGTCGGTCTGTCGATCTGTCGGTCTGTCTGTCGGTCTGTCTGTCGGTCTGTCTGTCGGTCTGTCTGTCGGTCTGTCTGTCGGTCTGTCTGTCTGTCGGTCTGTATGTCGGTCTATCTGTCGGTATGTCTGTCGGTCTGTCTGTCGGTCTGTCTGTCGGTCTGTCTGTCGGTCTGTCTGTCGGTCTGTCTGTCGGTCTGTCTGTCGGTCTGTCTGTCGGTCTGTCTGTCGGTCTGTCTGTCGGTATGTCTGTCTGTCTGTCGGTCTGTCTGTCGGTCTGTCTGTCGGTCTGTCTGTCGGTCTGTCTGTCGGTCTGTCTGTCGGTCTGTCTGTCGGTCTGTCTGTCTGTCTGTCTGTCGGTCTGTCTGTCGGTCTGTCTGTCTGTCGGTCTGTCTGTCGGTCTGTCTGTCGGTCGGTCTGTCTGTCTGTCTGTCTGTCTGTCTGTCTGTCTGTCTGTCGGTCTGTCGGTCTGTCGGTATGTCGGTCTGTCGGTCTGTCGGTCGGTCTGTCTGTCGGTCTGTCTGTCGGTCTGTCGGTCTGGCGGTCTGGCGGTCTGGCGGTCTGGCGGTCTGGCGGTCTGGCGGTCTGGCGGTCTGTCTGTCGGTCTGTCGGTCTGTCGGTCTGGCGGTCTGGCGGTCTGGCGGTCTGGCGGTCTGGCGGTCTGGCGGTCTGGCGGTCTGGCGGTCTGGCGGTCTGGCGGTCTGGCGGTCTGGCGGTCTGGCGGTCTGGCGGTCTGGCGGTCTGGCGGTCTGGCGGTCTGGCGGTCTGGCGGTCTGGCGGTCTGGCGGTCTGGCGGTCTGGCGGTCTGGCGGTCTGGCGGTCTGGCGGTCTGGCGGTCTGGCGGTCTGGCGGTCTGGCGGTCTGGCGGTCTGGCGGTCTGGCGGTCTGGCGGTCTGGCGGTCTGGCGGTCTGGCGGTCTGGCGGTCTGGCGGTCTGGCGGTCTGGCGGTCTGGCGGTCTGGCGGTCTGGCGGTCTGGCGGTCTGGCGGTCTGGCGGTCTGGCGGTCTGGCGGTCTGGCGGTCTGGCGGTCTGGCGGTCTGGCGGTCTGGCGGTCTGGCGGTCTGGCGGTCTGGCGGTCTGGCGGTCTGGCGGTCTGGCGGTCTGGCGGTCTGGCGGTCTGTCGGTCTGTCGGTCTGTCGGTCTTTCGGTCTGTCGGTCTGTCGGTCTGTCGGTCTGTCGGTCTGTCGGTCTGTCGGTCTGTCGGTCTGTCGGTCTGTCGGTCTGTCGGTCTGTCGGTCTGTCGGTCTGTCGGTCTGTCGGTCTGTCGGTCTGTCGGTCTGTCGGTCTGGCCGTCTGTCGGTCTGTCGGTCTGGCGGTCTGTCGGTCTGTCGGTCGGTCTGTCGGTCTGTCTGTCGGTCTGTCGGTCTGTCGGTCTGTCTGTCGGTCTGTCTGTCGGTCTGTCTGTCGGTCTGTCTGTCGGTCTGTCTGTCGGTCTGTCTGTCGGTCTGTCTGTCGGTCTGTCTGACTGTCGGTCTGTCTGTCGGTCTGTCTGTCGGTCTGTCTGTCTGTCTGTATGTCGGTCTGTCTGTCGGTCTGTCTGTCGGTCTGTCTGTCTTTCGGTCTGTCTGTCTGTCTGTCTGTCGGTCGGTCTGTCGGTCGGTCTGTCGGTCGGTCTGTCGGTCGGTCTGTCGGTCGCTCTGTCGGTCGGTCTGTCGGTCGGTCTGTCGGTCGGTCTGTCGGTCGGTCTGTCGGTCGGTCTGTCGGTCGGTCTGTCGGTCGGTCTGTCGGTCGGTATGTCGGTCGGTCTGTCGGTCAGTCTGTCGGTCGGTCTGTCGGTCGGTCTGTCGGTCGGTCTGTCGGTCGGTCTGTCGGTCGGTCTGTCGGTCGGTCTGTCGGTCGGTCTGTCGGTCGGTCTGTCGGTCGGTCTGTCGGTCGGTCTGTCGGTCGGTCTGTCGGTCGGTCTGTCGGTCGGTCTGTCGGTCGGTCTGTCGGTCGGTCTGTCGGTCGGTCTGTCGGTCGGTCTGTCGGTCGGTTGGTCTGTCGGTCGGTCTGTCTGTCGGTCTGTCTGTCGGTCGGTCTGTCGGTTGGTCTGTCGGTCGTTCTGTCTGTCGGTCTGTCTGTCGGTCTGTCTGTCGGTCTGTCTGTCGGTCTGTCTGTCGGTCTGTCTGTCGGTCTGTCTGTCGGTCTGTCTGTCGGTCTGTCTGTCGTTCTGTCTGTCGGTCTGTCTGTCGGTCTGTCTGTCGGTCTGTCTGTCGGTCTGTATGTCGGTCTGTCTGTCGGTATGTCTGTCGGTCTGTCTGTCGGTCTGTCTGTCGGTCTGTCTGTCGGTCTGTCTGTCGGTCTGTCTGTCTGTCTGTCTGTCTGTCTGTCGGTCTGTCTGTCGGTCTGTCTGTCTGTCGGTCGGTCTGTCTGTCGGTCTGTCTGTCGGTCTGTCTGTCGGTCTGTCTGTCGGTCTGTCTGTCGGTCTGTCTGTCGGTCTGTCTGTCGGTCTGTCTGTCGGTCTGTCTGTCGGTCTGTCTGTCGGTCTGTCTGTCGATCTGTCTGTCGGTCTGTCTGTCTGTCTGTCGGTCTGTCGGTCGGTCTGTCGATCTGTCGGTCTGTCTGTCGGTCTGTCTGTCGGTCTGTCTGTCGGTCTGTCTGTCGGTCTGTCTGTCTGTCGGTCTGTATGTCGGTCTATCTGTCGGTATGTCTGTCGGTCTGTCTGTCGGTCTGTCTGTCGGTCTGTCTGTCGGTCTGTCTGTCGGTCTGTCTGTCGGTCTGTCTGTCGGTCTGTCTGTCGGTCTGTCTGTCGGTATGTCTGTCTGTCTGTCGGTCTGTCTGTCGGTCTGTCTGTCGGTCTGTCTGTCGGTCTGTCTGTCGGTCTGTCTGTCGGTCTGTCTGTCGGTCTGTCTGTCTGTCTGTCTGTCGGTCTGTCTGTCGGTCTGTCTGTCTGTCGGTCTGTCTGTCGGTCTGTCTGTCGGTCGGTCTGTCTGTCTGTCTGTCTGTCTGTCTGTCTGTCTGTCTGTCGGTCTGTCGGTCTGTCGGTATGTCGGTCTGTCGGTCTGTCGGTCGGTCTGTCTGTCGGTCTGTCTGTCGGTCTGTCGGTCTGTCGGTCTGGCGGTCTGGCGGTCTGGCGGTCTGGCGGTCTGGCGGTCTGGCGGTCTGTCTGTCGGTCTGTCGGTCTGTCGGTCTGGCGGTCTGGCGGTCTGGCGGTCTGGCGGTCTGGCGGTCTGGCGGTCTGGCGGTCTGGCGGTCTGGCGGTCTGGCGGTCTGGCGGTCTGGCGGTCTGGCGGTCTGGCGGTCTGGCGGTCTGGCGGTCTGGCGGTCTGGCGGTCTGGCGGTCTGGCGGTCTGGCGGTCTGGCGGTCTGGCGGTCTGGCGGTCTGGCGGTCTGGCGGTCTGGCGGTCTGGCGGTCTGGCGGTCTGGCGGTCTGGCGGTCTGGCGGTCTGGCGGTCTGGCGGTCTGGCGGTCTGGCGGTCTGGCGGTCTGGCGGTCTGGCGGTCTGGCGGTCTGGCGGTCTGGCGGTCTGGCGGTCGGTCTGTCGGTATGTCGGTCTGTCGGTCGGTCTGTCGGTCGGTCTGTCGGTCGGTCTGTCGGTCGGTCTGTCGGTCGGTCTGTCGGTCGGTCTGTCGGTCGGTCTGTCGGTCGGTCTGTCGGTCGGTCTGTCGGTCGGTCTGTCGGTCGGTCTGTCGGTCGGTCTGTCGGTCGGTCTGTCGGTCAGTCTGTCGGTCGGTCTGTCGGTCGGTCTGTCGGTCGGTCTGTCGGTCGGTCTGTCGGTCGGTCTGTCGGTCGGTCTGTCGGTCGGTCTGTCGGTCGGTCTGTCGGTCGGTCTGTCGGTCGGTCTGTCGGTCGGTCTGTCGGTCGGTCTGTCGGTCGGTCTGTCGGTCGGTCTGTCGGTCGGTCTGTCGGTCGGTCTGTCGGTCGGTCTGTCGGTCGGTTGGTCTGTCGGTCGGTCTGTCTGTCGGTCTGTCTGTCGGTCGGTCTGTCGGTTGGTCTGTCGGTCGTTCTGTCTGTCGGTCTGTCTGTCGGTCTGTCTGTCGGTCTGTCTGTCGGTCTGTCTGTCGGTCTGTCTGTCGGTCTGTCTGTCGGTCTGTCTGTCGGTCTGTCTGTCGTTCTGTCTGTCGGTCTGTCTGTCGGTCTGTCTGTCGGTATGTCTGTCGGTCTGTCTGTCGGTCTGTATGTCGGTCTGTCTGTCGGTATGTCTGTCGGTCTGTCTGTCGGTCTGTCTGTCGGTCTGTCTGTCGGTCTGTCTGTCGGTCTGTCTGTCTGTCTGTCTGTCTGTCGGTCGGTCTGTCTGTCGGTCTGTCTGTCTGTCGGTCGGTCTGTCTGTCGGTCTGTCTGTCGGTCTGTCTGTCGGTCTGTCTGTCGGTCTGTCTGTCGGTCTGTCTGTCGGTCTGTCTGTCGGTCTGTCTGTCGGTCTGTCTGTCGATCTGTCTGTCGGTCTGTCTGTCTGTCTGTCGGTCTGTCGGTCGGTCTGTCGATCTGTCGGTCTGTCTGTCGGTCTGTCTGTCGGTCTGTCTGTCGGTCTGTCTGTCGGTCTGTCTGTCGGTCTGTCTGTCTGTCGGTCTGTATGTCGGTCTGTCTGTCGGTATGTCTGTCGGTCTGTCTGTCGGTCTGTCTGTCGGTCTGTCTGTCGGTCTGTCTGTCGGTCTGTCTGTCGGTCTGTCTGTCGGTCTGTCTGTCGGTCTGTCTGTCGGTATGTCTGTCTGTCTGTCGGTCTGTCTGTCGGTCTGTCTGTCGGTCTGTCTGTCGGTCTGTCTGTCGGTCTGTCGGTCTGTCGGTCTGTCGGTCTGTCGGTATGTCGGTCTGTCGGTCTGTCGGTCGGTCTGTATGTCGGTCTGTCTGTCGGTCTGTCGGTCTGGCGGTCTGGCGGTCTGGCGGTCTGGCGGTCTGGCGGTCTGGCGGTCTGGCGGTCTGTCGGTCTGTCTGTCGGTCTGTCGGTCTGTCGGTCTGTCGGTCTGGCGGTCTGGCGGTCTGGCGGTCTGGCGGTCTGGCGGTCTGGCGGTCTGGCGGTCTGGCGGTCTGGCGGTCTGGCGGTCTGGCGGTCTGGCGGTCTGGCGGTCTGGCGGTCTGGCGGTCTGGCGGTCTGGCGGTCTGGCGGTCTGGCGGTCTGGCGGTCTGGCGGTCTGGCGGTCTGGCGGTCTGGCGGTCTGGCGGTCTGGCGGTCTGGCGGTCTGGCGGTCTGGCGGTCTGGCGGTCTGGCGGTCTGGCGGTCTGGCGGTCTGGCGGTCTGGCGGTCTGGCGGTCTGGCGGTCTGGCGGTCTGGCGGTCTGGCGGTCTGGCGGTCTGGCGGTCTGGCGGTCTGGCGGTCTGGCGGTCTGGCGGTCTGGCGGTCTGTCGGTCTGTCGGTCTGTCGGTCTGTCGGTCTGTCGGTCTTTCGGTCTGTCGGTCTGTCGGTCTGTCGGTCTGTCGGTCTGTCGGTCTGTCGGTCTGTCGGTCTGTCGGTCTGTCGGTCTGTCGGTCTGTCGGTCTGTCGGTCTGTCGGTCTGTCGGTCTGTCGGTCTGTCGGTCTGGCCGTCTGTCGGTCTGTCGGTCTGGCGGTCTGTCGGTCTGTCGGTCGGTCTGTCGGTCTGTCTGTCGGTCTGTCGGTCTGTCGGTCTGTCTGTCGGTCTGTCTGTCGGTCTGTCTGTCGGTCTGTCTGTCGGTCTGTCTGTCGGTCTGTCTGTCGGTCTGTCTGTCGGTCTGTCTGTCTGTCGGTCTGTCTGTCGGTCTGTCTGTCGGTCTGTCTGTCTGTCTGTATGTCGGTCTGTATGTCGGTCTGTCTGTCGGTCTGTCTGTCTTTCGGTCTGTCTGTCTGTCTGTCTGTCGGTCGGTCTGTCGGTCGGTCTGTCGGTCGGTCTGTCGGTCGGTCTGTCGGTCGGTCTGTCGGTCGGTCTGTCGGTCGGTCTGTCGGTCGGTCTGTCGGTCGGTCTGTCGGTCGGTCTGTCGGTCGGTCTGTCGGTCGGTCT
>JAXIVJ010000476.1:190000-197500 GCA_036785665.1 Chirona hameri
GTCTGTCGGTCGGTCTGTCGGTCGGTCTGTCGGTCGGTCTGTCGGTCGGTCTGTCGGTCGGTCTGTCGGTCGGTCTGTCGGTCGGTCTGTCGGTCAGTCTGTCGGTCGGTCTGTCGGTCGGTCTGTCGGTCGGTCTGTCGGTCGGTCTGTCGGTCGGTCTGTCGGTCGGTCTGTCGGTCGGTCTGTCGGTCGGTCTGTCGGTCGGTCTGTCGGTCGGTCTGTCGGTCGGTCTGTCGGTCGGTCTGTCGGTCGGTCTGTCGGTCGGTCTGTCGGTCGGTCTGTCGGTCGGTCTGTCGGTCGGTTGGTCTGTCGGTCGGTCTGTCTGTCGGTCTGTCTGTCGGTCGGTCTGTCGGTTGGTCTGTTGGTCGTTCTGTCTGTCGGTCTGTCTGTCGGTCTGTCTGTCGGTCTGTCTGTCGGTCTGTCTGTCGGTCTGTCTGTCGGTCTGTCTGTCGGTCTGTCTGTCGGTCTGTCTGTCGTTCTGTCTGTCGGTCTGTCTGTCGGTCTGTCTGTCGGTCTGTCTGTCGGTCTGTCTGTCGGTCTGTATGTCGGTCTGTCTGTCGGTATGTCTGTCGGTCTGTCTGTCGGTCTGTCTGTCGGTCTGTCTGTCGGTCTGTCTGTCGGTCTGTCTGTCTGTCTGTCTGTCTGTCTGTCGGTCTGTCTGTCGGTCTGTCTGTCTGTCGGTCGGTCTGTCTGTCGGTCTGTCTGTCGGTCTGTCTGTCGGTCTGTCTGTCGGTCTGTCTGTCGGTCTGTCTGTCGGTCTGTCTGTCGGTCTGTCTGTCGGTCTGTCTGTCGGTCTGTCTGTCGGTCTGTCTGTCGATCTGTCTGTCGGTCTGTCTGTCTGTCTGTCGGTCTGTCGGTCGGTCTGTCGATCTGTCGGTCTGTCTGTCGGTCTGTCTGTCGGTCTGTCTGTCGGTCTGTCTGTCGGTCTGTCTGTCGGTCTGTCTGTCTGTCGGTCTGTATGTCGGTCTGTCTGTCGGTATGTCTGTCGGTCTGTCTGTCGGTCTGTCTGTCGGTCTGTCTGTCGGTCTGTCTGTCGGTCTGTCTGTCGGTCTGTCTGTCGGTCTGTCTGTCGGTCTGTCTGTCGGTATGTCTGTCTGTCTGTCGGTCTGTCTGTCGGTCTGTCTGTCGGTCTGTCTGTCGGTCTGTCTGTCGGTCTGTCTGTCGGTCTGTCTGTCTGTCTGTCTGTCGGTCTGTCTGTCGGTCTGTCTGTCTGTCGGTCTGTCTGTCGGTCTGTCTGTCGGTCGGTCTGTCTGTCTGTCTGTCTGTCTGTCTGTCTGTCTGTCTGTCGGTCTGTCGGTCTGTCGGTATGTCGGTCTGTCGGTCTGTCGGTCGGTCTGTCTGTCGGTCTGTCTGTCGGTCTGTCTGTCGGTCTGTCGGTCTGGCGGTCTGGCGGTCTGGCGGTCTGGCGGTCTGGCGGTCTGGCGGTCTGTCTGTCGGTCTGTCGGTCTGTCGGTCTGTCGGTCTGGCGGTCTGGCGGTCTGGCGGTCTGGCGGTCTGGCGGTCTGGCGGTCTGGCGGTCTGGCGGTCTGGCGGTCTGGCGGTCTGGCGGTCTGGCGGTCTGGCGGTCTGGCGGTCTGGCGGTCTGGCGGTCTGGCGGTCTGGCGGTCTGGCGGTCTGGCGGTCTGGCGGTCTGGCGGTCTGGCGGTCTGGCGGTCTGGCGGTCTGGCGGTCTGGCGGTCTGGCGGTCTGGCGGTCTGGCGGTCTGGCGGTCTGGCGGTCTGGCGGTCTGGCGGTCTGGCGGTCTGGCGGTCTGGCGGTCTGGCGGTCTGGCGGTCTGGCGGTCTGGCGGTCTGGCGGTCTGGCGGTCTGGCGGTCTGGCGGTCTGGCGGTCTGGCGGTCTGGCGGTCTGGCGGTCTGGCGGTCTGGCGGTCTGGCGGTCTGGCGGTCTGGCGGTCTGGCGGTCTGTCGGTCTGTCGGTCTGTCGGTCTGTCGGTCTGTCGGTCTGTCGGTCTGTCGGTCTGTCGGTCTGTCGGTCTGTCGGTCTGTCGGTCTGTCGGTCTGTCGGTCTGTCGGTCTGTCGGTCTGTCGGTCTGTCGGTCTGTCGGTCTGTCGGTCTGTCGGTCTGTCGGTCTGTCGGTCTGTCGGTCTGTCGGTCTGTCGGTCTGTCGGTCTGTCGGTCTGTCGGTCGGTCGGTCGGTCTGTCTGTCGGTCTGTCGGTCTGTCGGTCTGTCGGTCTGTCTGTCGGTCTGTCTGTCGGTCTGTCTGTCGGTCTGTCTGTCGGTCTGTCTGTCGGTCTGTCTGTCGGTCTGTCTGTCGGTATGTCTGTCGGTCTGTCTGACTGTCGGTCTGTCTGTCGGTCTGTCTGTCGGTCTGTCTGTCTGTCTGTATGTCGGTCTGTCTGTCGGTCTGTCTGTCGGTCTGTCTGTCTTTCGGTCTGTCTGTCTGTATGTCTGTCGGTCGGTCTGTCGGTCGGTCTGTCGGTCGGTCTGTCGGTCGGTCTGTCGGTCGGTCTGTCGGTCTGTCGGTCTGTCGGTCGGTCTGTCGGTCGGTCTGTCGGTCGGTCTGTCGGTCGGTCTGTCGGTCGGTCTGTCGGTCGGTCTGTCGGTCGGTCGGTCTGTCGGTCGGTATGTCGGTCGGTATGTCGGTCGGTCTGTCGGTCGGTCTGTCGGTCGGTCTGTCGGTCTGTCGGTCTGTCGGTCTGTCAGTCTGTCTCTCGGTCTGTCGGTCTGTCGGTCTGTCGGTCTGTCGGTCTGTCGGTATGTCGGTCTGTCGGTCTGTCGGTCGGTCTGTCGGTCGGTCGGTCGGTCTGTCGGTCGGTCTGTCGGTCGGTCTGTCGGTCGGTCTGTCTGTCGGTCGGTCTGTCGGTCGGTCTGTCGGTCGGTCTGTCGGTCGGTCTGTCCGTCGGTCTGTCGGTCGGTCTGTCGGTCGGTCTGTCGGTCGGTCTGTCGGTCGGTCTTTCGGTCGGTATGTCGGTCGGCCTGTCGGTCGGTCTGTCGGTCGGTCTGTCGGTCTGTCGGTCTGTCGGTCTGTCGGTCTGTCGGTCGGTCGGTCGGTCTGTCTGTCGGTCTGTCGGTCTGTCGGTCTGTCTGTCGGTCTGTCTGTCGGTCTGTCTGTCGGTCTGTCTGTCGGTCTGTCTGTCGGTCTGTCTGTCGGTCTGTCTGTCGGTCTGTCTGTCGGTCTGTCTTTCGGTCTGTCTGTCGGTCTGTCTGTCGGTCTGTATGTCGGTCTGTCTGTCGGTCTGTCTGTCGGTCTGTCTGTCGGTCTGTCTGTCGGTCTGTCTGTCGTTCTGTCTGTCGGTCTGTCTGTCGGTCTGTCTGTCGGTCTGTCTGTCGGTCTGTCTGTCGGTCTGTATGTCGGTCTGTCTGTCGGTATGTCTGTCGGTCTGTCTGTCGGTCTGTCTGTCGGTCTGTCTGTCGGTCTGTCTGTCGGTCTGTCTGTCTGTCTGTCTGTCTGTCTGTCGGTCTGTCTGTCTGTCGGTCTGTCTGTCTGTCGGTCGGTCTGTCTGTCGGTCTGTCTGTCGGTCTGTCTGTCGGTCTGTCTGTCGGTCTGTCTGTCGGTCTGTCTGTCGGTCTGTCTTTCGGTCTGTCTGTCGGTCTGTCTGTCGGTCTGTCTGTCGATCTGTCTGTCGGTCTGTCTGTCTGTCTGTCGGTCTGTCGGTCGGTCTGTCGATCTGTCGGTCTGTCTGTCGGTCTGTCTGTCGGTCTGTCTGTCGGTCTGTCTGTCGGTCTGTCTGTCGGTCTGTCTGTCGGTCTGTCTGTCTGTCGGTCTGTATGTCGGTCTGTCTGTCGGTATGTCTGTCGGTCTGTCTGTCGGTCTGTCTGACTGTGGGTCTGTCTGTCGGTCTGTCGGTCTGTCGGTATGTCGGTCTGTCGGTCTGTCGGTTGGTCTGTCTGTCGGTCTGTCTGTCGGTCTGTCGGTCTGTCGGTCTGGCGGTCTGGCGGTCTGGCGGTCTGGCGGTCTGGCGGTCTGGCGGTCTGTCTGTCGGTCTGTCGGTCTGTCGGTCTGTCGGTCTGGCGGTCTGGCGGTCTGGCGGTCTGGCGGTCTGGCGGTCTGGCGGTCTGGCGGTCTGGCGGTCTGGCGGTCTGGCGGTCTGGCGGTCTGGCGGTCTGGCGGTCTGGCGGTCTGGCGGTCTGGCGGTCTGGCGGTCTGGCGGTCTGGCGGTCTGGCGGTCTGGCGGTCTGGCGGTCTGGCGGTCTGGCGGTCTGGCGGTCTGGCGGTCTGGCGGTCTGGCGGTCTGGCGGTCTGGCGGTCTGGCGGTCTGGCGGTCTGGCGGTCTGGCGGTCTGGCGGTCTGGCGGTCTGGCGGTCTGGCGGTCTGGCGGTCTGGCGGTCTGGCGGTCTGGCGGTCTGGCGGTCTGGCGGTCTGGCGGTCTGGCGGTCTGGCGGTCTGGCGGTCTGGCGGTCTGGCGGTCTGGCGGTCTGGCGGTCTGGCGGTCTGGCGGTCTGGCGGTCTGGCGGTCTGGCGGTCTGGCGGTCTGGCGGTCTGTCGGTCTGTCGGTCTGTCGGTCTGTCGGTCTGTCGGTCTGTCGGTCTGTCGGTCTGTCGGTCTGTCGGTCTGTCGGTCTGTCGGTCTGTCGGTCTGTCGGTCTGTCGGTCTGTCGGTCTGTCGGTCTGTCGGTCTGTCGGTCTGTCGGTCTGTCGGTCTGTCGGTCTGTCGGTCTGTCGGTCTGTCGGTCTGTCGGTCTGTCGGTCTGTCGGTCTGTCGGTCTGTCGGTCTGTCGGTCTGTCGGTCTGTCGGTCGGTCGGTCGGTCGGTCGGTCTGTCTGTCGGTCTGTCGGTCTGTCGGTCTGTCTGTCGGTCTGTCTGTCGGTCTGTCTGTCGGTCTGTCTGTCGGTCTGTCTGTCGGTCTGTCTGTCGGTCTGTCTGTCGGTCTGTCTGTCGGTCTGTCTGTCGGTCTGTCTGACTGTCGGTCTGTCTGTCGGTCTGTCTGTCGGTCTGTCTGTCTGTCTGTATGTCGGTCTGTCTGTCGGTCTGTCTGTCGGTCTGTCTGTCTTTCGGTCTGTCTGTCTGTATGTCTGTCTGTATGTCTGTCGGTCGGTCTGTCGGTCGGTCTGTCGGTCGGTCTGTCGGTCGGTCTGTCGGTCGGTCTGTCGGTCTGTCGGTCTGTCGGTCGGTCTGTCGGTCGGTCTGTCGGTCGGTCTGTCGGTCGGTCTGTCGGTCGGTCTGTCGGTCGGTCTGTCGGTCGGTCGGTCTGTCGGTCGGTATGTCGGTCGGTATGTCGGTCGGTCTGTCGGTCGGTCTGTCGGTCGGTCTGTCGGTCTGTCGGTCTGTCGGTCTGTCAGTCTGTCTGTCGGTCTGTCGGTCTGTCGGTCTGTCGGTCTGTCGGTCTGTCGGTATGTCGGTCTGTCGGTCTGTCGGTCGGTCTGTCGGTCGGTCGGTCGGTCTGTCGGTCGGTCTGTCGGTCGGTCTGTCGGTCGGTCTGTCTGTCTGTCGGTCGGTCTGTCGGTCGGTCTGTCGGTCGGTCTGTCGGTCGGTCTGTCCGTCGGTCTGTCGGTCGGTCTGTCGGTCGGTCTGTCGGTCGGTCTGTCGGTCGGTCTTTCGGTCGGTATGTCGGTCGGCCTGTCGGTCGGTCTGTCGGTCGGTCTGTCGGTCTGTCGGTCTGTCGGTCTGTCGGTCTGTCGGTCGGTCGGTCGGTCTGTCTGTCGGTCTGTCGGTCTGTCGGTCTGTCTGTCGGTCTGTCTGTCGGTCTGTCTGTCGGTCTGTCTGTCGGTCTGTCTGTCGGTCTGTCTGTCGGTCTGTCTGTCGGTCTGTCTGTCGGTCTGTCTTTCGGTCTGTCTGTCGGTCTGTCTGTCGGTCTGTATGTCGGTCTGTCTGTCGGTCTGTCTGTCGGTCTGTCTGTCGGTCTGTCTGTCGGTATGTCTGTCGGTCTGTCTGTCGGTCTGTCTGTCTGTCTGTCTGTCTGTCTGTCGGTCTGTCTGTCGGTCTGTCTGTCTGTCGGTCGGTCGGTCTGTCTGTCGGTCTGTCTGTCGGGCTGTCTGTCGGTCTGTCTGTCGGTCTGTCTGTCGGTCTGTCTGTCGGTCTGTCTGTCGGTCTGTCTGTCGGTCTGTCTGTCGGTCTGTATGTCGATCTGTCTGTCGGTCTGTCTGTCTGTCTGTCGGTCTGTCGGTCGGTCTGTCGATCTGTCGGTCTGTCTGTCGGTCTGTCTGTCGGTCTGTCTGTCGGTCTGTCTGTCGGTCTGTCTGTCGGTCTGTCTGTCGGTCTGTCTGTCTGTCGGTCTGTATGTCGGTCTGTCTGTCGGTATGTCTGTCGGTCTGTCTGTCGGTCTGTCTGTCGGTCTGTCTGTCGGTCTGTCTGTCGGTATGTCTGTCGGTCTGTCTGTCGGTCTGTCTGTCGGTCTGTCTGTCGGTCTGTCTGTCGGTCTGTCTGTCGGTCTGTCTGTCGGTCTGTCTGTCGGTATGTCTGTCTGTCTGTCGGTCTGTCTGTCGGTCTGTCTGTCGGTCTGTCTGTCGGTCTGTCTGTCGGTCTGTCTGTCGGTCTGTCTGTCGGTCTGTCTGTCGGTCTGTCTGTCGGTCTGTCTGTCTGTCTGTCTGTCGGTCTGTCTGTCGGTCTGTCTGTCTGTCGGTCTGTCTGTCGGTCTGTCTGTCGGTCTGTCGGTCTGTCGGTATGTCGGTCTGTCGGTCTGTCGGTCGGTCTGTCTGTCGGTCTGTCTGTCGGTCTGGCGGTCTGGCGGTCTGGCGGTCTGGCGGTCTGGCGGTCTGGCGGTCTGGCGGTCTGGCGGTCTGGCGGTCTGGCGGTCTGGCGGTCTGGCGGTCTGGCGGTCTGGCGGTCTGGCGGTCTGGCGGTCTGGCGGTCTGTCGGTCTGTCGGTCTGTCGGTCTGTCGGTCTGTCGGTCTGGCGGTCTGTCGGTCTGTCGGTCTGGCGGTCTGTCGGTCTGTCGGTCTGTCGGTCTGTCGGTCTGGCCGTCTGTCGGTCTGTCGGTCTGGCGGTCTGTCGGTCTGTCGGTCGGTCTGTCGGTCTGTCTGTCGGTCTGTCGGTCTGTCGGTCTGTCTGTCGGTCTGTCTGTCGGTCTGTCTGTCGGTCTGTCTGTCGGTCTGTCTGTCGGTCTGTCTGTCGGTCTGTCTGTCGGTCTGTCTGTCGGTCTGTCTGACTGTCGGTCTGTCTGTCGGTCTGTCTGTCGGTCTGTCTGTCTGTCTGTATGTCGGTCTGTCTGTCGGTCGGTCTGTCGGTCTGTCTGTCTTTCGGTCTGTCTGTCTGTCTGTCTGTCGGTCGGTCTGTCGGTCGGTCTGTCGGTCGGTCTGTCGGTCGGTCTGTCGGTCGGTCTGTCGGTCGGTCTGTCGGTCGGTCTGTCGGTCGGTCTGTCGGTCGGTCTGTCGGTCGGTCTGTCGGTCGGTCTGTCGGTCGGTCTGTCGGTCGGTCTGTCGGTCAGTCTGTCGGTCGGTCTGTCGGTCGGTCTGTCGGTCGGTCTGTCGGTCGGTCTGTCGGTCGGTCTGTCGGTCGGTCTGTCGGTCGGTCTGTCGGTCGGTCTGTCGGTCGGTCTGTCGGTCGGTCTGTCGGTCGGTCTGTCGGTCGGTCTGTCGGTCGGTCTGTCGGTCGGTCTGTCGGTCGGTCTGTCGGTCGGTCT
>JAXIVJ010000476.1:225000-229836 GCA_036785665.1 Chirona hameri
TCTGTCGGTCTGTCTGTCGGTCTGTCTGTCTGTCGGTCTGTCTGTCGGTCTGTATGTCGGTCGGTCTGTCTGTCTGTCTGTCTGTCTGTCTGTCGGTCTGTCGGTCTGTCGGTCTGTCGGTATGTCGGTCTGTCGGTCTGTCGGTCGGTCTGTCTGTCGGTCTGTCTGTCGGTCTGTCGGTCTGGCGGTCTGGCGGTCTGGCGGTCTGGCGGTCTGGCGGTCTGGCGGTCTGGCGGTCTGGCGGTCTGGCGGTCTGGCGGTCTGTCTGTCGGTC
Source organism: Chirona hameri (assembly GCA_036785665.1). Lineage (NCBI taxonomy): Eukaryota > Metazoa > Arthropoda > Thecostraca > Balanomorpha > Balanidae > Chirona > Chirona hameri. The sequence goes on from JAXIVJ010000476.1 coordinate 225,275, forward strand.
TGGCGGTCTGGCGGTCTGGCGGTCTGGCGGTCTGGCGGTCTGGCGGTCTGGCGGTCTGGCGGTCTGGCGGTCTGGCGGTCTGGCGGTCTGGCGGTCTGGCTCTGGCGGTCTGGCGTCTGCGGTCTGGCGGTTTGGCGCCTGGCGGTTCTGGCGAGGTCTGGCGGTCTGGCGGTCTGGCGGTCTGGCGGTCTGGCGGGTCTGGCGGTCGGGCGGTCTGGCGGTCTGGCGGTCTGGCGGTCTGGCGGTCTGGCGGTCTGGCGGGATGGCGGTCTGGCGGTCTGGCGGTCTGTCGGTCTGGTCGGGTCTGTCGGTCTGTCGGTCTGTCGGTCTGTCGGTCTGCGCGGTCTGTCGGTCTTGTCGGTCTGTCGGTCTGTCGGTCTGTCGGTCTGTCGGTCTGTCGGTCTGTCGGTCTTCGTCTGCTCGGTCGTCGGTCTGTCGGTCCTGTCGGTCTCGGTCTGTCGGTCTGTCGGTCTGTCGCTGTTCGGTCTGTCGGTCTGTCGTCTGCGGTCAGTAGGTCTGTCGGCTGTCCGTCCTGTCGGTCTGTCGGTCTGTCGGTCTGTCGGTCTGGCTGTCGGTCGTCGGTCTGTCGGTCCGGTCGGTCGGCGTCGGTCTGTCTGTCGGTCTGTCCGTCTGTCGGTCTGTCTGTCGTCTGTCGGTCCTGGCTGTCGGTCTGTCTGTCGGTACTGTCGTCTGTCTGTCGGTCTGTCTGTCGGTCTGTCTGTCGTCTGTCGTCGGTCGTCGTCCTTCTGTCTGTCTGTATGTCGGGTCTGTCTGTCGGTCTGTCTGTCGGTCTGTCTGTCTTTCGTCTGTCTGTCTGTATGTCTGTCGGTCCGGTCTGTCGGTCGGTCTGTCGGTCGGTCTGTCGGTCGGTCTGTCGGTTCGGTCTGTCGGTCTGTCGGTCCTGTCGGTCGGTTCTGTCGGTCGGTCTGTCGGGTCGGTCTGTCGGTCCGGTCTGTCGGTCGGTCTGTCGGTCGGTTCTGTCGGTCGGTCGGTCTGTCGGTCGTATGTCGGTCGGTCTATGTCGGTCGGTCTGGTCGGTCGGTCTGTCGGTCGGTGCTGTCGGTCTGTCCGGTCTGTCGGTCCTGTCAGTCTGTCTCTCGGTCTGTCGGTCTGTCGGTCTGTCGGTCTGTCGGTCTGTCGGGTATGTCGGTCTGTCGGTCTGTCGGTCGGTCTGTCGGGTCGGTCGGTCGGTCTCTGTCGGTCGGTCTGTCGGTCGGTCTGTCGGTCGGTCTGTCTGTCGTCGGTCCTGTCGGTCGGTCTGTCTGTCGTCTGTCGGGTCGTCTGTCCGTCGGTCTGTCGTCCGGTCTGTCGGTCAGGTCTGTCGGTCGTCTGTCGGTTCGGTCGTTCGGTCGTTATGTCGGTCGGCCTGTCGGTCGGTCTGTCGGTCGGTCTGTCGGTCGGTCTGTCGGTCGGATCTGTCGGGCGTCTGTCGGTCGGTCCTGTCGGCGGTCTGTCGGTCGGTCGGTCGTCGGTCGGTCTGTCGAGGTCGGTCTGTCGGTCGGTCTGTCGTCGGTATGTCGGTCGGTCTGTCGGTCGGTCTGTCGGTCGGTCTGTCGGCTCGGTTCTGTCGGTCGGTCGGTCTCTGTCGGTCTGTCGGTCGGTCTGTCGGTCGGTCTGTCGGTCGGTCTATCGGTCGGTCTGTCGGTTCCGGTCTATCGGTCGGTCTGTCGGTCTGTCGGTCTGTCGGTCTGTCGGTCCGGTCTGTCGGTCGGTATGTCGGTCGGTATGTCGGTCCGGTCTGTCGGTCGGTCTGTCGGTCGGTCTGTTGGTCCGGTCTTTCGGTCGGTATGTCGGTCGGCCCTGTCGGTCGGTCTGTCGGTCGGTCTGTCGGGTCGGTCTGTCGGTCGGTCTGTCGGTCGTCTGTCGGTCGGTCTGTCGGTCGGGTCTGTCGGTCGGTTCTGTCGGTCGGTTCTGTCGGTTCGGTCTGTCGGTCGGGCTGTCGGTCGGTCTGTCGGTCGGTCTGTGGGTCGGTCTGTCCGGTCGGTCTGTCGGTCGGTCTGTCGGTCAGTTGGTCGTCGGTCGTCTGTCTGTCGGTCTGTCTGTCGGTCGGTCTGTCGGTTGGTCTGTCGGTCGTTCTGTCTGTCGAGTCTGTCTGTCGTCTGTCTGTCGGTCTGTCTGTCGGTCTTCTGTCGGTCTGTCTGTCGGTCTGTCTGTCGTCCTGTCTGTCGGTCTGTCTGTCGGTTCTGTCTGTCGGTCTGTCTGTCGTCTTGGTCTGTCTGCGTCTGTCTGTCGGTCTGTTGTCGGTCTTCTGTCGGTGTCTGGTCGGTCTGTCTGTCGTCGGTCTGTCGGTCCTGTCTGTCTGTCTGTCTGTCGTCTGTCTGTCGTCTGTCTGTCTGTCTGTCGGTCTGGTCTGTCTGTCGGTCTGTCTGTCTGTCGTCCGTCTGTCTGTCGGTCTGTCTGTCGGTTCCTGGTCTGTCGGTCTGTCTGTCGGTCTGTCTGTCGGTCTGTCTGTCGGTCTGTCTTTCGGTCTGTCTGTCGGTCTGTCTGTCGGTCTTGTCTGTCGATCTGTCTGTCGTCTGTCTGTCTGTCTGTCGGTCTGTCGGTCGGTCTGTCGATTCTGTCGGTATCTGTCTGTCGTCTGTCTGTCGGTCTGGTCTGATCGGTCTGTCTGTCCGGTCTGTCTGTCGGTCTGTCTGTCGGTCTGTCTGTCTGTCGGTCTGTATGTCGGTATGTCTGTCGGTATGTCCGTCGGTCTGTCTGTCGGTCTGTCTGTCGTCTGTCTGTCGGTCTGTCTGTCGGTCTGTCTGTCGTCTGTCTGTCGGCGTCTGTCGGTCGTCTGTCGGTATGTCTTCTGTCTGTCGGATCTGTCTGTCGGTCCTGTCTGTCGGTCTGTCTGTCGTCTGTCTGTCGGTATTCTGTCGGTCTGTCTGTCCTTCTGTCTGTCGTCTGTCTGTCGGTCTGTCTGTCTGTCGGTCTGTCTGTCGGTCCTGTATGTCGGTCGGTCTGTCTGTCTGTCTGTCTGTCTGTCTGTCGGTCTGTCGGTCTGTCGGTCTGTCGGTATGTCGGTCTGTCGGTCTGTCGGTCGGTCTGTCTGTCGGTCTGTCTGTCGGTCTGTCGGTCTGGCGGTCTGGCGGTCTGGCGGTCTGGCGTCTGTCTGTCTGTATGTCTGTCTGTATGTCTGTCGGTCGTCTGTCGGTCGGTCTGTCGGTCGGTCTGTCGGTCGGTCTGTCGGTCGAGTCTGTCGGTTCTGTCGGTCTGTCGGTCGGTCTGTCGGTCGGTCTGTCGGTCGGTCTGTCGGTCGGTCTGTCCGGTCGGTCTGTCGGTCGGTCTGTCGGTCGGTCGGTCTGTCGGTCGGTATTTCCTGTTCGGTATGTCGGTCGGTCTGTCGGTCGGTCTGTCGGTCGGTCCTGTCGGTCTGTCGGTCTGTCGGTCCTGTCAGTCTGTCTCTCGGTCTGTCGTCTGTCGTCTGTCGGTCTGTCGGTCTGTCGGTATGTCGGTCTGTCGTCTGTCGGTCCGGTCCCTGTCGGTCGGTCGGTCGGTCTGTCGGTCGGTCTGTCGGTCGTCTGTCGGTCGGTCTGTCTGTCGGTCGGTCTGTCGTCGGTCTGTCGGTCGGGTCCTGTCGGGTACGGTCTGTCCGTCGGTCTGTCGGTCGGTCTGTCGGCAGTCTGTCGGTCGGTCTGTCGGTCGGTCTTTCGGTCGGTGTATGTCGGTCGGCCTGTCGGCCGGTCTGTCGGTCGGTCTGTCGGTCTGTCGGTCTGTCGGTCTGTCGGTCTGTCGGTCGGTCGGTCGGTCTGTCTGTCGGTCTGTCGGTCTGTCGGTCTGTCTGTCGGTCTGTCTGTCGGTCTGTCTGTCGGTCTGTCTGTCGGTCTGTCTGTCGGTCTGTCTGTCGGTCTGTCTGTCGGTCTGTCTGTCGGTCTGTCTTTCGGTCTGTCTGTCGGTCTGTCTGTCGGTCTGTATGTCGGTCTGTCTGTCGGTCTGTCTGTCGGTCTGTCTGTCGGTCTGTCTGTCGGTATGTCTGTCGGTCTGTCTGTCGGTCTGTCTGTCTGTCTGTCTGTCTGTCTGTCGGTCTGTCTGTCGGTCTGTCTGTCTGTCGGTCGGTCGGTCTGTCTGTCGGTCTGTCTGTCGGGCTGTCTGTCGGTCTGTCTGTCGGTCGTCTGTCGGTCCTGTCTGTCGGTCTGTCCTGTCGGTCTGTCTGTCGGTCTGTCTGTCGGTCTGTATCATCTGTCTGTCGGTCTGTCTGTCTGTCTGTCGGTCTGTCGGTCGGTCTGTCGATCTGTCGGTCTGTCTGTCGGTCTGTCTGTCGGTCTGTCTGTCGGTCTGTCTGTCGGTCTGTCTGTCGGTCTGTCTGTCGTCTGTCTGTCTGTCGGTCTGTATGTCGGTCTGTCTGTCGGTATGATCTGTCGGTCTGTCTGTCGGTCTGTCTGTCGGTCTGTCTGTCGGTCTGTCTGTCGGTATGTCTGTCGGTCTGTCTGTCGGTCTGTCTGTCGGTCTGTCTGTCGGTCTGTCTGTCGGTCTGTCTGTCGGTCTGTCTGTCGGTCTGTCTGTCGGTATGTCTTTCTGTCTGTCGGTCTGTCTGTCGGTCTGTCTGTCGGTCTATCTGTCGGTCTGTCTGTCGGTCTGTC
>JAXIVJ010000477.1:0-97500 GCA_036785665.1 Chirona hameri
TATATCTAATTTGTTTGCAGAATGAAGGGTTGAAAAGTCGTAGTCTAGAACGACCGAAATACTGTTGAAAAGATCGTCTCTGATTTTCGTATAAGTGGGACAGTGCAACACAAAGTGCGCGCCGTCTTCTAAACGAAACCCGCATGCGCAGGCTGGACTAGATGATTTCTGAATTTGATAAAGATATGAGTTAAGCTCAAAGGATCCACATCTTATTTTAGTATGATTGATATTGCCGGCTTTAGAACCAAATGAAAATAATTCTGGAGGAAATGGAATGCCGTATAGCTCAGATATTTGCTTCCTATTTTTTTTTGGAGAAGGTTCAGAGCCGACTATTGCAGGAAGTAGGTTCCATGTTTTTCTTGTGTCAGGAATGAAGGATCGATAAAATGACGACGTTTTTCTGAAGGTTGTGGTGTTTGTGTTTGCGTTCCTTAATGTTTGTCATGTGTCTGCCTGTCTTGTTTGTGGTACAATGTTTTGTATGTAGGATGGTATCGTGTCATGAGTGTAAAAGAATTGGCGATAAAATGTTAGTCGGTGAATTTTGCTTCGAGTTTTCAATGAGAGTCAGCCTAACTCTTGTCGGAACTTGTCTGTTGAGGTTCTGAATGGGGCACCAGTCACAAGTCGGGCCGCTCGATTTTGCAGTCGTTCTAGTCTTAACCCTCGCCCTAAGAGAGCTTGTTTCACCTTCGCCCTAGGGGGGGGGGGGGCTGACAGCCCCCCCTGTTAACTTCCAAACCAAGCAACTTAGAGCAATGCAGTAAGAACCAGCATGTTGCCTGTCATGAGAGGAATCTAACAGTATGCGATTTTTAGGTTTCAGGTCAACGGGTGACCTTCCAGGCCAAGTGAGTGACCTCGGATTTACCACGTCCAGAACAGCAATTTTGCTCTTCAGAAAATCTTAAAATTAAAAATTGATAAATGTAAATAAGAAGGCATGTTACTGGACCAGTTTTGGCTCAGAAATACAGACAAGGTAATTATTTGTTCGTATCTTGTCAAAAAAAGTCTCTTTTTTTAAATGACGTCATTAGTTTCTTACACTTAGGGAGCCATCACTCAGTCAAACATGAAGATATTGCTTTGAAATTGGGTATGGGTATTGTCCATACACAGTTCTCTCACATATATTCCGGTTTTTCTAACATCTTTGAAAATTTGTATTTTGTGGGGATTTCAAAAAGTTTATTTTTTTTATTTTAGGGGTCAAAAACCCCAAAAATGCCAATCCGAGATTGCCATTTTGTATCTTTGGTGAATTGTGTTTGCAATTTGCTTTAAAACTCGGTTTTCTACGATTTTTCAAATATTTCTCTTTTTTTACCAACATGACGTCATTAAAACATGATTATCTCCCAAACTACTTAACAAATTTCAATTTTTTTTTACAGCATACGTATAATAGTTGTAAACTCAGCTACCGAAAATTTCAGCAAGATGCGCCGCATGTGTAAACAGTTATTCAAGAAAAACCTCAGGGGGGGGTTGCCAGCCCCCCCCCCCCCCCGTAGGGCGAGGGTTAATTCGTCGTGTACTGTCAAATGTCCGTCATAAACAACAGTGTCACAGTAGTCAAAATAAGGTCGGATGTATGTTGTATAAATTGTATTCAGTACTTGTCTGGGTAATTGTTGGGGTACGGGATAAAGTGGGCTCAGCGCAATATTTACTTTCCTAATGACGCCATTGATGTGTTCGTGGAAGCGAAGGTCCTTTGAAAATATTAGTAGTGTTTGTGGTACAATGTGTTGTATGTAGGATGGTATCGTGTCATGAGTGTAAAATAATTGGCGATAAAATGTTAGTCGGTGAATTTTGCGTCGAGTTTTCAATGAGCGTCAGCCTAACTCTTGTCGGAACTTGTCTGTAGAGGTTCTGAATGGGGTACCAGTCACAAGTCAAGCTCGATTTTGCAGTCGTTCTAGTCTTAACACGCACCCTGGAGGGGGGGGGGGGGGGCGAAATCCGCCCACCCCTCCGGTTTTTCGAGGATAGCGCAAAAACGGCGGAGCGCAGCGCCGCCGTTTTTTGTATACCTGTTTAGAAATGAACTTCCCGCATTATGTAAAATTCTTGGCCTCAGGTCATCTCAGGTCAGGTCACCAGACCAGGTCACGTGATGACCTCAACTCCAAAACGTTTTCAGTAGCACCACAGCCACAGTTTTACGCCGATCGGTTTCAATCTTGCAGGACTTCATAAGGTCATAGATACCAACAATTTGTTTATCTCGGATTTATAATATCGGTGACCTAAGGTCAGGTCAATTTTGTGACCGCCAACACGGTTTTATCAATAACTATCGACATAATGAAGATAGAGAAGAGAAAACGGTACCAATATGTTTGTCTCGTCGAGACACGTCTCACAATATGCAACATGACCAACTTGGGTCACCACTTGACCTTGACCTGAGGTCAAATTTCTCAGTTGACCTAACCCGGTCACCATGAATATGATTCGAAGCGCCTTGACAAGACACACGCGATGGCGTAAACATTATTGCTTTATCTTTATTAGGTAAAAGGTTATTTGGGGAAAACAGTTTTGAAAACAAAATCACCTTTTTGACATTCGATGACCTCTGGAGCCTAAACTATTGACCTGAGCTCAAATCAGAGGACACCTATGTCGATTGCATTTTTCAATGACTTTCGATTGCGCTGCTAACTATCATAGTTCCCGAGATATTTAGGGGTGTTCGAACCGAAGTCTTGAAAACTTGAAAATCTGACCCTTGATGACCTCTAATGACCTCAATATTGACCTGAAAAAAAAATTAACGAAATACTTTCGAAAGAGCTTGTCTCGAGCTATCTAACGTCGTTTCCCGCTTGTCGCTACGTTGCGTGGTTTTCGAGATCATAGGGGGGGGGGGGCGAAATCCGCCCCCCCTCCAGGGCGTGTAATTATCAGAGGCCCTCCAGGGCGCGTGTTAAGTGTTAGTGTGTATTTGTTTTTGGTATTGGCTGCTGTGAAAATGTGAGTGTAGGGAAAAACGAGTTTGTTTTGTTGGTGAACGTTATTTGTGTTGTTTTAGCTGTATTGAATGTAATTGCCTTTTTTAACCATATTCGTCTATGGTGTCCAAGTCCCGTTGTAACGTGTCGGTTGCAGTGTGGATATCGTCGTTTGTGTGAGTTGCATATATCGAAGTGTCGTCGGCATAAAATAAAATGTCATTTGTCAAGTCTGCCAGTCCGTTTAGGTAGATTAATGCGAGTAAAGGTCCTAACACAGATCCCTGGGGACATCCAGCATTCAGATTCAGTATGTTCGAGTCGGCGTCTTCAATTCTAACTTTTTATCGTCTGTCCGTGAGGTAAGATTTTAACCAGGAAGAGGATTGTCGGACATGTAAAATTCATTTTTCCATTTGAAGACAAGACCCTCATGCTATATTTTATCAAAGTATTTGGATATGTCTAGAAAAATTGCTGTCATGTCTCGTCCTCCGTCAAGAGATTTGTAAATGTTGTGCGTCAAGTACATACGTTGTAGTAGAGTGCAGTGTAGCCGATATCAACTTTGTTTTTCCGTTAGAAGTTGATGCGTGACTGCATGTTCGTAGATACGGTTAAACACAATTTTTCCCATTTTTAAAAAAAAAGACATGGCAGCAAACTGATAGGTCTGTAATTTTGGGGGTCGGAGGCGGAACCTTTGATTCTGTATATGGGCGTGACTGATGCCTCTTTCCATGTGTGCGGAAATAAGCCAAGTCTAAGTGATTTGTTGTAAAGTCTACATAAAGGTTCTAGTATGATGATTGTAGTAAGTTTTATTATTTTGATTGGCAGGTTATCTGATCCAGCTGATTTATTTATGTCTAATGTGTTCAGTAGTTTTAGTACTTCTGCTTCAGTTACTTCAATGTCTTCAAAAAGGAAATATTTCTTCTGTTCAAAGTGTCTTCTGGCAGGCTAAGTGCGCCTGTGTTGAGTCGTGTCTGTGAAGCAAAAAAGTCTTGCAAAATGTTGGCTTTTTGTGTATTGTCTGTGACTGTCTCTCCGTCTGTGGTTTCAAGTGGTGGTATAGTCTGATTTATGGTCCGTCCCATCATTGTTTTTAGCGTTTGGTGGTATTTATACGGGTTGAGCTTGCTTCCTAATAGTCTGTTTACCTGTGATTGTAGGTGTGCGTAACGAAGTCGTCTGTTTAAGTCCGTTACAAAGTTACGTTGTTGTTTCCATATATCCCAGTCACCAGCGGTCTGTCGTTGTTTTGCTCGTCTAAACAGTCTGTCTCTTCGTCGTATGTTACGTTTCAGTTCAGCAGTTACCCATGGTTTGTTAGTCGGTCGGATAGTAATAGTTTTGTATAGGTATGGCCTCTGCTGCTGCTGTCAATATCGTAGATGTGAATTTTGCCGTTGCTGTATGTATGTCTTGCTCTATAATGTCGTCCCAATTGATATGTAGCAATGTCTGGTTAGTTTTTCAGCGTCAAGTTTGTCATAGTCCCAAATCTTCTTAGTTTTTACATTTGTTTTCGGAGTATTTACACTGATGCAAACGTAGACAGGGAAGTGATCGATATTTGAGAATGAGGAAAGTACGCCAGAGTCAGTTATTATTAGTTATTATTAGATTGTTTGTGATAATAAGGTCGCGGGGATTAGCTGTGGATTCTGTTCGTCTTGTCGGTGTAAATGTGAGTTGTGACAAATTTAGCGTATATATTGCGTCACGAAGCTTCATGTCAAAATGTGTTATTCCGCTGTGATTTTCGGTCTGGTCCAGAAGAAAAACGTTCCCGGCATTGAAGTCTCCCGTAATTATTATTGTTGCAGGTGAGTATGCCTGGGCTAGGCTTACGCTGTTAGTAAATCTGTTAATGAAGTGCTCTAGTCTGTCCTGAAGTCGAATTAGGTGGGAGATATAGGCAACATGTCAAAATTACATTATTGTCTATTTTCGTCTTTGTCCAAATCCATTCCTCTCCGTCTGTTTCTTCTAGTCCATGGAGTCGCATTGTGGGTAAGTTTGTTCTGGTGTAAAGTGCTACGCCTCCTCCATGTCTGTTCCTGTGACGCGTGAAGGGCGGACGAAAATTGTCAATTTTGTAAAGGCTTTGGTGTATGTTTTCATCTAATTTTGTTTCAGTTAATGCCAGTATGTCTATACAGTGTGTGTAAAAAACTGGCAAAGCTCGTCCAATCTTCTCGGTACGGTGATACTGTTAATGTTTATGTGACATATGCGTAGATTCTTCGGGTGTTGGGGGTTAGTGTTGTGAGGTCCTGGATTTGTTTCAATGCAGCCAATAATGAGAAGTAGCGCTAAGTCAATGTACATGTTCTCTATCTTAAACTGTCTGTTAGTAAATCTAGTCTCGTGTCTTTGGTCTGATGGGAAGGATACGGTGGGAAAGCGCCGCGGAACCGTTAATATAATCGGGAAATCAGGTAAAGCAAGCGAGGTAACCAAACAGGAAGGCACCGGGAGCGGCCGCCGGGGTGCACACTGACAACTTTGTGCAACACTACTGCCTGAACAAATTCGAAGCTACTGCTGCCCGGACTGCGCCGACCGCCGGAACACCCCGGGGCACGGGATCGAGCGACCGAGCAACCTATCAAACAGAATGTCGACATGTCAGAGATGAAAAGCGGGTGGGCACAGAGTGTTCATCAAGTTAGTGATCATCAGGCACCTGACTGCGATAGTGCGATACACACACAAGTTTATGATACCAACAATAATGCAAAGAATGTGTTTTTGCCATATGTTAATCCACGGTCAATTCTGAACATATTCATGTATGTCCCATATTGAAATGGAAAAAATCACTCCGACCAATTATGGCGGGCTAGATCGGGATCCTGGCCCATAGTGCACTGCTCAGATTGAGATCAGGTTTTCACCATTGGATAGGACCAAGGCTATAACCAAGGCTATAATATAACAAGGTAGGCCATTCCGGCCAAAAACAGGGTCTCGTGGCCTCTGATTGGTCGATGGTCGTGACGTCAATGGTACATGACTTTTGCTAGCCGGCATGATCAGCGTGCAAAATCCCATTGGGATCCCCCTCCAACTCGAAAACATAAAAGGCTAGCAAGACGCAGAAAAGATTGTTTGAAAGCTCTCTCCAAGGCCATTCGAAGTTGCTTCGGGTATTATTTGGCTCAGGTCAATATTGAGGTCACCAGAGGTCATCAAAAGTCACATTTTCCAAGTGGAGGACTTTGCTCTAGAAACCCCCAAATATATCGGGAACTATGACAGCTAGTAACAAAGGTAAAACAGCAATCGAAAGCTCATGAAAATTCAAATCGCCGTAGTTGTACTCAAATCAAAGCTCAGGTCAATTGTTTACGCCCCAGAGGTCACCAAAGATCACGAGGACATTTTTTCCAAAACTTTTTCATAAATAACTTTGTATTGGCTAAACATATAACAGTAATTTTAACACCATCGTGTTTGTCTCGTAAAGGTGCTTCGAAACAACATATTAATGGTGTACTGGTTAGGTCAACTTCAAAATTTGACATCAGTCCTCAGGTCAAGGTCATTTGGTGACCCAGGTAGGCCATGTTGCATATGGGGCGACGTGACTCGACGAGACAAACACAGTGGTGTCATTTGCACGTATCTATCTATATTATATCAAAGTTATCGGAAAAAGGGTGCTGGTGACCTGAGATGACCTCAGCCGACTTTGCAGAGGTCACTGAACAATAATTGCACCTGGGTCGGCAATAATGAGCTAAAATAACATGATTCTGAAAGAATTGTCCTGATCCAATGCATATTATCTGAAAAGGAAGCATGTGTATATTTTCCCAAATTGACTTATAATGGGGAGGACACGAAATTGGCCTGACCTTAGGTCACCGATCAAATACAAATTAGAGATAAACGAATTGTAGGTACTTATGACCTTATGAAATCCTGCAAGTTTCAAATGTATCGGACAAACACTGTGGCTTTGACACGACCACAAACATTTTTGGAGCTAAGGTCACTTGACGTGACCTGGTGACCTCACTTGCGACGACCCGAAGTTAAAACTTTCACACAACGTGGGTAATTGATGCCCACATAGCCGTGACAGATTTGCTGCGCGCCACTGTTTCCTCGCTATTCTCGAGAAACCTCAGGGGTGGTCAAAGTGACGCCCCCACCAGATCTCCTCGGATTTAGGCCACAATATTTTGTTGGGCCTCTAAATGGTCTTAAAAGAACGCCGGTCGGGCCCATGTTAAAGTCGCGCAGGCCTTCCGAGGACCCCTCAGGCCTACCGGGGGCCCCTTCAGGCCGACTGAGTGAATTATGTCGGCCTTAGAGGGCCCCGCAGGCTGGCTGGGGACACTTCGGGGCACCAGCCAGCATTGACATCCCCCCCCCCCCCCCCATTAGCAAATTTGGCACGGCTATGTGTGCATCTCATCACTCACATCACTCACATTGTGTGAAAGTTTGAAATTCAGGTCGTCTCAAGTCAGGTCACCAGGTTACGTCAAGTGACCTTACCTCCACAAATGTTTGTGGTCGAGCCAAACCACAGTGTTTGACCGATACATTTTAAACTTTGCTGGATTTCATAAGGTCATACGTACCTACAATTCGTTTATCTCGGATTTTGTTTGTATCGGCGACCCAAGGTCAGGTCAATTTCGTGACCTCCCCAATATATGTCAATTTGGGAACATATACAAATGCTTCATTTTCAGAGAATATGCATTGGATCAGCCCAATTATTTCAGAATCATGTTATTTTAGCTCATTATTGATGACCCAGGTGCAATTGTTGCTCAGTGACCTCTGCAAGGTCAGCTGAGGTCATATTACGTCACCAGCACTGTTTTGCCAAAAACTCTTGATAGCATAAAGATAGAGATGTGCAAATGACACCACTGTTTGTCTCGTCGATTCGCGTCGCCCCATATGCAACATGACTTACCTGGATAACCTTGACCTTGACCTTGACCTGAGGTCAAATTTTGAAATTAACCTAACCAGGTCACCATTAATATGTTCTTTCTGAGCGCCTTTATGAGACAAACACGGTGGTGTTAAAATTAGTGCTATATGTTTAACCAATACAAAGTTATGTATGGAAACTTTTTGGAAAAAATGTCCTCGTGACCTTTGTTGACCTCTGGGGCCTAAGCTGTTGACATGAGCTTACATTTGAGTTAACTATGGCGATTTGAATTTTCATGAGCTTTCGATTGTTTTTCCCGTTTGTTACTAGCTCTCATAGTTCCCGAGATATTTGGGGGTGTCTAGAGCAAAGTCCTTCACTTGGAAAATGTAACCTTTGATGGCCTGTGGTGACCTCAATATTGACCTGAGTCCAATAATATCCGAAGTAACTTCGGATGGCCTTGTAGAGAGCTTTTGAACGCTGTGTTCTGCGTCTCTCTAGCCTTTTTAGTTTTCGAGTTAAAGGGGGGCTCCCAATGGGATTTTGCACGCTGAGCATGCCGGCTAGCAAAAGTTATGTACCGTTGACGTCACGACCAATCAGAGGCTGGTATTGGATTGGACCCTCCCACGTAATGTTGAAGGTGCCGGAGTGAGCCCCCTGGATCAAATCAATTTTAATGTTGTTATGGTGCGTTCGGATAGGGGTGGTACCACAGCGCGTGGCACCCGCAGACGTTGAAATGAACAAAAATCTTCTTGATCACAAATGGCTTGATTTATCTAAGCATTCGTTTTTTTTTATACGCTGAAGCATGCAGCCGGTCAGGACGTACTGCCTTTTGGCGAATTCGAGAAAGGAGATCATGAACAATTTAATACAACTTAATTTGTATGTTGGAGACCTGGCACATGGAGACCTGGCAATTTTTATGGAGGACTAAAAGGACTAAAAGGACTATGTGTTACTACCACGTGTGCTCCCGTACCGTTTCATATTTCAAACCTGTTTTAGCTTTACCAGTGCGCGCCCGCTCGGTCATCGCCCAAAAAGGCGCTTTACTGGTAATAATTATATGTAGATAGTGGGGAAGTTTAGGAAGGGAGTGTTAGGGATGTTTTTGATCTGCCTTTTAGAGGATCTAGAGGAATGTTCCATTGTGCTTTTGTATCGATAATTTCACATATTTTTATGTTTGAAGTGAACTATGTACCCCAACCAGGTTGAGGAAGAACACAGTAGTGTTGGAAAGCTTCCGCTTTAAACATTTGTAACTGACCTGTGGAATATAGATATGCGATGTCTGTCTGTTTATACAAGGTATCGATGTGGTGGCCAGCGGAAAAACCGTGCGCGGCATTCGCACCCAATTTTCGGAGTGCATACACATCAGGCGGATTTGTGCTTTTGACTTTTCAAGGGTGCAAAGTGCTCGTGGCACGAGTCGCGAGGCACCTCCGAAATCGGGTTTTCAGGGACCTGCAGGTCACACTTTTCGACGCAGCTGCATCCTACTTTGCGAAAAGATAGACGCCATAGGAGGGTACGTGGTTTTTGGGGTGGCGGCGCGGTGGGCCGCATAGGGCACCAGCACGGGAATCGAAACAATTGCAGGGGACCTCCGCCTGTGAGATTCGTGTACGAGAACGGTTCGAGCTCCGGATACCAAAGCCGGTGTGTAGATAGGGTATTAATAGAGTTGCAAATCTCAGAGTCACGGAACCTGCGCTGGGCCTGAATTCAGGGCCGGCGGGCTTTTTGCCGGGCCTGAAAGGACTAGCCAGACAGCTTGCCGGGATTATGGGGTGCTCAAGTAGAGCAAATATGTATATTCAGTATGCAACATGCGGTGCATACGCCGGGCCTGGTTTGCACCCAAGTAAGCCTATGTCGTGCGTCTGTGGTGCACCACTTGAGCTATGCCAGTGGCGGTGCCGGGCGTGGTTTTCAATATTTCAGGAATTGTGCAACACTAATGGGGAATGAAACCGGCTTCCACCATTTGTCACCGTCGTCGTGGTTCCCACCCAAACGCTATGCACGTGAGCACGTGACAAGGGCAGAAGGGGTGTAAATTGGTACCCTCGTGGGGACCTCCGGCTAGGAGCTTCGTTTTCGAGAACGGTGCGAGCTATGGGTACCAAACACGGTGTGTGGATACGAAATGAAATTGGCTTTCACTATTTGGCACATTCATGGCTTCCACCCAACCGGTATGAGCGCCAGCACGTGGCAAGTGCGGAAGGGATGTACATTGTGCCCTCATATTTGACAGTCAATATCTCCCAAACTACCGGGTAGATTGACTTCCCATTTGCTGTATAGCTTCACAGGTGGGTACTAGCAACATTGCAATCAATACATCGTGTGTCTGTCGGCACGTGCACACGTGAAACTACCGCTTGCAGATCTCCGAAACTACTGGACCAATCGATCTGAGATTTTGTGAGCAGGCATATATATGAGTTTGGGGTGGTTCGCATGAGTCGGAATCGAAGTCAGTCGGCACATGCGTTCGTGGGTAGCCTCCGATTTGGGATCTCCGCCAACTACGGATAGCTGGCGGACCTCTAGTAATAATGCAGACAAGTTTCTAGGTTACCAAAACGTCATAGCCAGGTGTAAGTATTTAACGCTGAATGCTAAGTGGGTTAGGCTATGGCAGAGGAGAGATTAGGAAAAATGGTCGATGTGGTTACCGACTGACAGTGGTTAAAGAAATATGTAAAAGATGAACAGGTGGACGGCCAATGCAGGACGATGCTTCAGATCGGGGAAGACACTGCAATAAGCACAACATCACAGACAACTGAGAAATCGCCAGCTAATAGCGGCGTTCCAAAGTTGCAGGGATTCCACTGCGATCAGTGCTAAACATCCACATCGAAGACGTTATACGGCAAAGTTCCAACACGCACATACACATAAGTGGAATATTAATTCATGGCAATATCTGTCAGATCGATTACACAGTGTTAGTAAGCGGCATGCGTTAGTTTGCAGTTTACACAGAAAATGCAAACATGCGTGTATCATGTACTTCTGCAGTGTTCGTCGCGGGAGCCACAGCTATTCTCTGGAAAAACGCGGCATGGTGAATAGGTGGCGACATTTCAACACTCCTTTTGGTGGTCGTACGCCGTAAAATACGCACGCACGCAAGCGCGACACGTGTTTGAAGTGAATGCCCTACCCGTGACAAGTGTAGTGCGATCATAACGTATATAAGTCATAATACAAAGATGTTGGCAAATAATAACTCAATGACAGCGGATATCGACCACAAAATTCAGACGACCGCGCGGGATGAATATCCACGCCAAACGAAGACCGACAGCCAACACACTAATGTCTACTACAGGGAATACAGATATGTAGATGTAGATGATGCAGATGATACAGATTTAGATGACGGATGAATACACAGTAAACGCACGAATTCTCGAACATAAAAAAACGTGACACCTACCCACAACAACCGCGTGGACCGCTGCCACCAGTGTGAGAACGTTCACCACCATCACACCACCACTGCCACCAGTGCAGTGGGAGAACACTCACCACCACCATTGCCACCAGTAAGAGAACACTCACCACCACCATTGCCACTGGTGTGGAAACACTCACCACCACCATTGCCACTGGTGTGGAAACACTCACCACCACCATTGCCACTGGTGTGGAAACACTCACCACCACCATTGCCACTGGTGTGGAAACACTCACCACCACCATTGCCACCAGTGTGGAAACACTCACCACCACCATTGCCACCGGTGTGGAAACACTCACCACCACCATTGCCACCGGTGTGGAAACACTCACCACCACCATTGCCACCAGTGTGGAAACACTCACCACCACCATTGCCACCAGTAAGAGAACACTCACCACCACCATTGCCACCAGTGTGGAAACACTCACCACCACCATTGCCACCGGTGTGGAAACACTCACCACCACCATTGCCACCAGTGTGGAAACACTCACCACCACCATTGCCACCGGTGTGGAAACACTCACCACCACCATTGCCACCAGTAAGAGAACACTCACCACCACCATTGCCACTGGTGTGGAAACACTCACCACCACCATTGCCACCAGTGTGGAAACACTCACCACCACCATTGCCACCGGTGTGGAAACACTCACCACCACCATTGCCACCGGTGTGGAAACACTCACCACCACCATTGCCACCAGTGTGGAAACACTCACCACCACCATTGCCACCAGTAAGAGAACACTCACCACCACCATTGCCACCAGTGTGGAAACACTCACCACCACCATTGCCACTGGTGTGGAAACACTCACCACCACCATTGCCACCGGTGTGGAAACACTCACCACCACCATTGCCACCAGTAAGAGAACACTCACCACCACCATTGCCACTGGTGTGGAAACACTCACCACCACCATTGCCACCAGTGTGGAAACACTCACCACCACCATTGCCACCAGTAAGAGAACACTCACCACCACCATTGCCACTGGTGTGGAAACACTCACCACCACCATTGCCACCGGTGTGGAAACACTCACCACCACCATTGCCACCGGTGTGGAAACACTCACCACCACCATTGCCACCAGTAAGAGAACACTCACCACCACCATTGCCACCGGTGTGAGAACACTCACCACCACCATTGCCACCGGTGTGAGAACACTCACCACCACCATTGCCACCGGTGTGAGAACACTCACCACCACCATTGCCACCGGTGTGAGAACACTCACCACCACCATTGCCACCAGTAAGAGAACACTCACCACCACCATTGCCACTGGTGTGGAAACACTCACCACCACCATTGCCACCGGTGTGGAAACACTCACCACCACCATTGCCACCGGTGTGGAAACACTCACCACCACCATTGCCACCAGTAAGAGAACACTCACCACCACCATTGCCACCGGTGTGGAAACACTCACCACCACCATTGCCACCGGTGTGGAAACACTCACCACCACCATTGCCACTGGTGTGGAAACACTCACCACCACCATTGCCACCAGTGTGGAAACACTCACCACCACCATTGCCACCGGTGTGGAAACACTCACCACCACCATTGCCACCGGTGTGGAAACACTCACCACCACCATTGCCACCGGTGTGGAAACACTCACCACCACCATTGCCACCAGTAAGAGAACACTCACCGGACCGGTCGCTGCCGCTGAACACGGAGCCAAACGAGGAGGAGAGCAGCTCCCCGCCAACCGACGACGGACTCTGCACGAGTGGTGAGTTTCGCGCTAAAACAGCCGACACCGGTGCCGCGGCGTCACCGACCGCCGACCAACAGCCAATCACAAGCCTCGACTCACCCCGTTAGCCAATCACATGCACCGAAGCCCAGTCAGTCACGCTCACGGCTAATGAGATGCCACCCCGTGCGTTTGCCAAGTCCATGAGTAAACCATCGCAACTACAGCCCAATCAGTTTGCCCATATATCGTTAAAAGCATTGTGACATTAGCATTACATGGTTTGGTAACTTATTTAATTTATCACGCTGTATCCATTAAATGTTAGGTTGCATGGGTGTTTCGAGTCTGATGATTTAACTTTACATGTTTCAAGATTGGAATTTACATCTGGAATACCCGATTCCTCAGTCCGTCCGAAACAGTGTTCGCCACGGGCCCACCAACCCCCAGCCCGGCCCGGCCCAGGCCCATGAACACCAAGCCCAGACCCGGACCAGGCCCGGTCAAATTCATAATATTGAGGCCCAGGCC
Organism: Chirona hameri; assembly: GCA_036785665.1. Lineage (NCBI taxonomy): Eukaryota > Metazoa > Arthropoda > Thecostraca > Balanomorpha > Balanidae > Chirona > Chirona hameri. The sequence continues at coordinate 13,648 of JAXIVJ010000477.1, forward strand.
CGGTCCGGCCCGTTCAGATTAAGCATATCATTATTTTGAACAAAAACATGCAATAATTATCCTAGCATATTTACTTGTATACTATAAATGTGAAACAATGAACTAACTATGCTAACCAAAAAAAGGCCACAGCCACAGCAACAGTGTGTTGCTGTGTAAGTGAAATGCTGGTTAACATATTTTTGAGCTCTGACCTAAGCTTGTGCGATGCGCGCATTACTTCGAAACTGTCAGACCCAGGCCCATCCAGAGCCCAGTGATTTCCTTAAAGTTGAGGCCCAGTCCAGGCCCAGCACATGGCCCATAGGGCCAGTCCGGCCCATGGCGAATTCTGGTCCGAAACATATTTCAAGCACGCATCGCAAGAATACCTATTGTGTTCGTTAATGACAATTAAGCGTGCACTCATCTGAGTGATCCACGTGTATTTCCTCCGCCCGTCCCCGTCGAGCTTCGACACACAGTGCCAGTGTATGTGACGGTATCCACGTGTATTTCCTCCGCCCGTCCCCGTCGAGCTTCGACACACAGTGCTAGTGTATGTGACGGTATTCACATGTATTTCCTCCGCCCGCCCCCGTCGAGCTTCGACACACAGTGCCAGTGTATGTGACGGTATCCACGTGTATTTCCTCCGCCCGTCCCCGTCGAGCTTCGACACACAGTGCCAGTGTATGTGACGGTATCCACGTGTATTTCCTCCGCCCGTCCCCGTCGAGCTTCGACACACAGTGCCAGTGTATGTGACGGTATCTACGTGTATTTCCTCCGCCCGTCCACGTCGAGCTTCGACACACAGTGCCAGTGTATGTGACGGTATCCACGTGTATTTCCTCCGCCCGTCCCCGTCGAGCTTCGACACACAGTGCCAGTGTATGTGACGGTATTCACATGTATTTCCTCCGCCCGCCCCGTCGAGCTTCGACACACAGTGCCAGTGTATGTGCATTAGAGCGTCCCACTTTTAAAAAAAAAAGTTGTCCAGACACCTTCGCCCCCTGCGATTCCCGTTCTCTGATGAAAATTATCCATTAACCCGCGCACTGCAGGGGCTTTGCGCCGAACACGAACTGCAGGGGGGGGGGGGGATTTCAGCCCCCCCCCCCGAGATCTCGAAAACTACGCAACGTAGCGAGAAGCGGAAAAAGGCATTTGATAGCTTCATACATGTTCTATCGAAAGTATTTCAGTGTTTTTTTAAGTCAGGTCAAAATTGAGGTCACCAGAGGTTATCAAAGGTCAAATTTTCCAGTTTTTTTCTCTCCTGTTTTAGGACATCGCTCCAGAAATTCCCATATATTTCAGAAACCATGATAGTTAGAAACAAACGGAAAAAAGCAAACGCCAGCCAGTGAAATTTGTAATCGCCAAGGTGTCCTCAGATTTGATCTCAGGTCAATATTTGAGGCTCCAGAAGTCAAAAAGAAAAGAAAAATCCGTTTTTTTGCTAAATCGTTTTTTGCTATTAACTTTTTACTTAATAAAGATAACGGAAAACTGTTTACGCCATTGTGTTTATCTTGTCAAGGCGCTTTGAATGATATATATGGTGACCCAAGTAGGGCATGTTGCACATGGAAAGACGTGTCTCGACGAGACAAACACATTGACATCTGTTTTACTTCTCTATCTTCATTATGTCGAGAGTTATTGACAAAAAAGTGATGGTGACCTCGCATGACCTCAAATGACCCAATAGGGGTCACTGAACAAAACTTACACTTGGATCATCAAGAATACCCTATAATAACATGACCCAGAAGTAATTGGACTAGTACCATGCATATCCTTGAAATAGGAAGCATTTGTATATTTCCCCATTGACTTATTATGGGGAGGTTACGAAATTGACCTGACCTTAGGTCACCGATATCAAAATTCCGAGTTATACGAATTGTAAGTACTGATGCCCTCATGACATCCTGTAAGTTTCAACCTGATCGGTGAAAAACTCTGGCTTTGGCACAACTGCAAACATTTTTGGTGGTGGGGTCACTTGACCTGGTCTGGTGACCTGACCTGAGATGACCCGAGCATATTTGTTTTCTCTCAAAGTGTGCGCAATTGATGTCCTAACAGGTGTATCAAAACCCGGCGGCGCGCAGCGCCGCCGTTTTTTCGCTATCTTTGAAAAACCCGAGGGGGGGGGGGGGGGGGCGGAAATCAACCCCCCTGCAGTGCGCGGGTTAATCTCCGAGCAGCGGATGAAGTTATCGCCTCAAAGTCCCGTTTTAAGCACCGGTCCGCCATATACCCGATAGTAGAGCTTGGCGTTGACGAATCTCTTTAGCGTTTCTAATTGAGCTAGGATGACGAAACAAGATTCGTTGCATTGCCTAACGTCTGTGCCTTCGTCTCATACAGCCCATGTCAATTTGCCTGGCAACACTTGAGTCGTGACGTCACCATTTCTTCAGAGAGCCGGCTTTAGCATGGTGGGCTATGGGAAAATAGGTGGTATTCGGGTTGCAATTGCAAGCATTTCTACAATACTTTGTTCAGCAGATGATACATGACTGTGATGCCAAAGGTCTTCCCTATTCATATCTGTTTGTTGTTGTTGTTGTTGTTGTTGTTGTTGGCACAATTGAGTCAAAATTTGGCCCAATAAATTGTTTTATGGAACGCTGCATGTCTTCCAATAAGGATCATTCTCAGCTTATCTGACGGTAATAGACGTCAGATTTCGCCCACCCGGACGGCGGGCTGGGATTATAATCGATACATTGTTATGCACTGGATGTATACTAAAAATATATGGTATTAAGCCTAACATCTAGCGAGGAAATGGTGACGTAGGAACGTTATAACCTGTTGTTTTATGGCTTTGGTCAGAGGATGGGATCGCATCACCAATCACCATGCGTCTGCGCTGGCGCCATATTCTTTCGAAGCTACCCAAAACCGTTTAGATCCAGCAACTGAATACACTCAGCTGACCACTGGCTCAGCTGGCGAGATCAGCTGACCACTGGCCGTGATCAGCTGATCTCGCCACGTGAAGCGTAACTTTGGCTGCCAAAGTAAAAACGGCCTGGGGTAGGCATTTTTTAAAAATACATCTGCGGTTCCTTCATGCTATTCAGCTGACAATACCTTGAATGATTATTCAACAACTCCGACTTTGTCACTGTACTGAACACGGTGTCACTGTAATGCTGTCCGTCACCAAATTACATTAGCAGGGTCCGGGGCAGAACCGGGGCTAGCCCGATCTCCGAGTCCGGGGCAGACCCGGGGGCAGCCAGCTCTCCAGGTCCGGGGCAATCCCGGGGGCATATATTTTCTGGACATCAAATTGGGTTGAGGTGTGCTGATTTCCGAGTCGTTTTCAGAAACGCATGTGTCACGATTAAAATTAGTTGAACATTGGCAAATCAAACATGCTGATCACCGAATTTTGACTAAATAAATATTTTGGATTGAAGATCCATGATAAGAATAATGACACAGCAAGAGTTTGAGCTCAGTGAGCCGATTCAAACACTTCCGATATCGTCACTATCACCATGGTGATGTAAACACGGGAGGGTCTAAACAAAAACGACCAGATTGGCAGACGAGCCCATGCCCCGAAACTACTGGACCTACCCGAGTGATTTTTTCACCATTCGATTCCGAGTGGTCTGAAACAGTGCCGTTTTGAGACTTAAACAGTTTGGTCTACCCTAAGTGGACCAAATTGGACCAAAACTTTAAGTACACATTTGCAGACGAGCACATGCTCCGAAACTATGGGATCGATTTAGGTGATTTTTTCACCATTCGATCCGGCGCGGGTGCCGTTTTGGATTTTATACAGATTGGTTCACCTAAGTGGACTAAATTGGCCCAAAACCGACAAAAAACGTTGCAAACGAGCCCATGCTCCGAAAGAATGATTTTTTCACCATTCGATCCCGAGTGGTCTGAAACGGTGCCATTTTGGCTTTTATACAGATTGGTCTACTCTTCAGTGGACCAAATTGAACTAAAACCGCCAAAAAACGTTGCAGACGAGCCCATGCTCCGAAACTATGGGACCGATCTGGGCGATTTATTCGCCATTCGATCCGGCGTGGCCCAAAACGGTGCCGCTTAGGCTTTTATACAGATTGGTCCACTCTAAGTAGACCAAATTGGATTTTTCCATATCTTTTCGTTTCAACAACTTCTTTAGCGGTAAACAAATGGAACAACTTTTCAGGAGAAATGGAACCATTTTTCGGGAGAAATGGAAATGCTTGTAATAGAACGGTATCACGGTGAAAATGAAAGTCTGATAGCCCTCAATTGCCATGCCCATGGCCCCCGATAAAGCTTTTGAATGCATATATTCCGCTGGTCATCAAATTGCGTTCAATCCTTTACTCGACATTGATACTGCATGAGAATGAGACCATATAACTTCACGCAGTTAGTATTTAATGCGCTGTTTGCCAACGATTGCGTTACAACTTTATTTTTGTCATGGAAAAGCGCATTTGTACTGCACCCAAAATGTCCAACTTCAACGATAGGTGTTCATGAAGTCCGGCTACGAAGTTCCTTGTTTTGTATCAACGGCGCCGTTAATGCGTGATACTCGCCACTATAATATTTTGTTGATCATAAATTTCAGACACAGCCGCCTTATAATCATTAAAGTAATTATACATTTTATCTGGAATATCTTTCTTTAAAGATATCAAATATTTCAAGAGAAAGAATTGCTCTGTGACCTAAAACAAGCTTCATGGACTGTGGACTGTGATCATGGAAACAAGCTTCATGGACTGTGTACTGTGATCATGGAAACAAGCTTCATGGACTGTGGACTGTGATCATGGAAACAACCTTCATGGACTGTGGACTGTGATCATGGAAACAAGCTTCATGGACTGTGAACTGTGATCATGGAAACAAGCTTCATGGATTGTGGACTGTGATCATGGAAACAAGCTTCATGGACTGTGGACTGTGATCATGGAAACAACCTTCATGGACTGTGTACTGTGAACAACATGGAAACAAGCTTCATGGACTGTGAACTGTGATCATGGAAACAAGCTTCATGGACTGTGGACTGTGATCATGGAAACAAGCTTCATGGACTGTGGACTGTGATCATGGAAACAAGCTTCATGGACTGTGGACTGTGATCATGGAAACAAGCTTCATGGACTGTGGACTGTGATCATGGAAACAACCTTCATGGACTGTGTACTGTGAACAACATGGAAACAAGCTTCATGGACTGTGAACTGTGATCATGGAAACAAGCTTCATGGACTGTGGACTGTGATCATGGAAACAACCTTCATGGACTGTGAACTGTGATCATGGAAACAAGCTTCATGGACTGTGTACTGTGATCATGGAAACAAGCTTCATGGACTGTGGACTGTGAACACGGAAACAAGCTTCATGGACTGTGTACTGTGATCATGGAAACAAGCTTCATGGACTGTGGACTGTGATCATGGAAACAAGCTTCATGGACTGTGGACTGTGATCATGGAAACAAGCTTCATGGACTGTGGACTGTGAACACGGAAACAAGCTTCATGGACTGTGAACTGTGATCATGGAAACAAGCTTCATGGACTGTGTACTGTGAACATGGAAACAAGCTGCATGGACTGTGGACTGTGAACACGGAAACAAGCTTCATGGACTGTGGACTGTGATCATGGAAACAAGCTTCATGGACTGTGGACTGTGATCATGGAAACAAGCTTCATGGACTGTGGACTGTGAACACGGAAACAAGCTTCATGGACTGTGAACTGTGATCATGGAAACAAGCTTCATGGACTGTGTACTGTGAACATGGAAACAAGCTTCATGGACTGTGGACTGTGAACACGGAAACAAGCTTCATGGACTGTGGACTGTGATCATGGAAACAAGCTTCATGGACTGTGGACTGTGATCATGGAAACAAGCTTCATGGACTGTGGACTGTGAACATGGAAACAAGCTTCATGGACTGTGGACTGTGAACACGGAAACAAGCTTCATGGACTGTGAACTGTGATCATGGAAACAAGCTTCATGGACTGTGTACTGTGAACATGGAAACAAGCTTCATGGACTGTGGACTGTGAACACGGAAACAAGCTTCATGGACTGTGGACTGTGATCATGGAAACAACCTTCATGGACTGTGTACTGTGAACATGGAAACCAGCTTCATGGACTGTGGACTGTGAACACGGAAACAAGCTTCATGGACTGTGGACTGTGATCATGGAAACAAGCTTCATGGACTGTGGACTGTGATCATGGAAACAAGCTTCATGGACTGTGGACTGTGATCATGGAAACAAGCTTCATGGACTGTGAACTGTGATCATGTAAACAAGCTTCATGGACTGTGGACTGTGAACATGGAAACAAGCTTCATGGACTGTGGACTGTGATCATGGAAACAAGCTTCATGGACTGTGGACTGTGATCATGGAAACAACCTTCATGGACTGTGAACTCACAGTGATCATGGAAACAAGCTTCATGGACTGTGGACTGTGATCATGGAAACAAGCTTCATGGACTGTGGACTGTGATCATGGAAACAAGCTTCATGGACTGTGGACTGTGATCATGGAAACAAGCTTCATGGACTGTGGACTGTGCACATGGAAACAAGCTTCATGGACTGTAGACTGTGAACACGGAAACAAGCTTCATGGATTGTGGACTGTGATCATGGAAACAAGCTTCATGAACTGTAATCATGGACTGTGATCTGTGTGGACAAAAAACTCACAGCACTACGTGAACTTTGAACCCATCTTAATGTCCAGAAAAATATATGCACCCGGGGGCCAGCCCGCTCTCCGGGTCCGGGGCAGACCCGGGGGCAGACAGCATTCCAGGTCCGGGGCAGACCCGGGGGCCAGCCCGCTCTCCGGGTCCGGGGCAATCCCGCGGGCCAGCCCGATCTCCGGGTGGACAAAATCCGACGCTTATTACAGTCAGATAAACGGCAAATTATCCTTATTGGAAGACATGCAGTGTTCCATAAAACAATTTTTTGGTCCAAAATTGGACTCAATTTTGCCAAATTGGACTCAATTTTGCCAAAAACAACCCCAGATATGAATAGGGAAGACCTTTGGCATCACAGTTATGTGTTATCTGCTGAACGAATTATTTTAGAAATGCTTGCAATTGCGACCCGAATACCACCTATTTTCCCATAGCCCACCACGCTAAAGCCAGGCGCGTAACCACCACTGGGGTCACTGGGGATCAGTCCCCAGTAACATTTTCTGATTTTAACATCACGCCTATGGGCGTTGCATGGAAAGAATCGACTTCAAAGTGCCTCTGTCCCCACCTACTTTCGGAAGGTAGTTACGCCCATGGCTAAAGCCGGCTCGCTGTAGAAATGGTGACGTCAAGGCTCAAGTGTTGCCAGGCAAATTGACATGAGCTGTATAAGACGAAGGCACAGACGTTAGACAATGCAACGAATATTGTTTCGTCATCCTAGCTCAATTAGAAACGCTAAAGAGATTCGTCAACGCCAAGCTCTACTATCGGGTATATGGCGGACCGGTGCTTAAAACGAGACTTTGAGGCGATAACTTCATCCGCTGCTCGGAGATTAAGATTACCGACCAAAGTCCATCAAACTGGGTCCCCATGGATAGTTTTCATCAGAGAACGGGAATCGCAGGGAGCGAAGGTGCCCGGACAATTTTTTTGCAAAGTGTGACGCTCTCTGCATTGTACAGCAGGCCACACCGTGTCAGTGTAGGTAGCAGTCGGTCTATTACGTTATCTTCGCTGCCTTTGGGTCTCCGGAGCACAGTAAGCAAAACGATAGTTGGCTGAATCCGCACCACGTTTGACAGGCCGGTGCCGGCCGATACTTGGCAGATTCTGCACTGCTGCGCCCTGGCCCGACCCACAGGGTGATCGGGCCATACTATCGGCGCATGTGTGGCGAGGCTGTGCGGCGGACCGTGGTTGGAATTATACCCAGACTAATAATCAGTCAGTCAAGTTAGTATGGCGATTTCTGCGACCACCAGTTTAAGACAACCGTATGAGGCATTGTGCCAAGTGTGCATTTGATAGAACACCGGACGGCCGACTGACTTCATTTTCCGATTCGAATATGTTCTTTGGAGGCATCCGATTTACTTTGGTACCTGTAAACAAATGGTCAATATTTGTTTTGTTTTTCAAGTCATTTTTTTGCAATGACCGATGTGTTTCGAAAATAATTACACGAGCTCCATTTCTGCATTGATATTTTTATCTCAAAGCTTTTGTTTGACTTAGGCATCAGGTCACATATCCATTCCATGCGGATATGGATCAGGGGTTCCAAGTTTGGGAATAATTCAACTTTCTTAATCGTCGCAGTCGGCGAGATTGATAAGACAATTTCTTTTTTTCCGGGAATTTTCCGGGGGAAAAATTGTTACACCAAATTTCGACCTCATGTCAAGGTCAAAACCTGACCTTGAAAGAAATATATCAAAATGCGGAATTGGGAATTCCAGATTGTGACCTGACCCATCCAGAGGTCCATCGATGGCACATTTTGCAGTGTGCCATAGCGTCTCGTTTTCCCGAATCCTGACGTCGCAGATGTCTCCGAAATGGATATTCCAATATGGAAATGGAGTGCAACTGTCTATTAATTGCATCGGCTGCGACGATTGAGACATTTCAATTACGATGAAATAGGGCACCCAGATTTGCACTTGATCTCAAGATCAAACCGCTGCATTGAGATAAAATATACTATTCAAAAACGTTGCTCGCCTAATCAGCATCTTGCTCAATCAATTGCACACTTGGCGATGCTTGATAGACCTATAGTTTTGTTAAATCCTGTCGTCACATATGTAGTCATACCGTCGCTATGTTAACCCTCACCCTACGGGAGTTTTTTCACCTTCGCCCTACGGGGGGGGGGGGGGGTCCTAAAAAGATCCCCTGTTAACTTCAAAACCAAGCAGCATAGAGCAACGCGGTACAAACCAACATGTTGTCTGTCATGTTTGGAATCTAACGGTATGCAATTTTTAGGTTTCAGGTTAACGAGTGACCTTCCAGGTCAAGTGAATGACCTGGATCGACCACGTCCAGAGCAGCGATTTTGTTCTGTCAGAAAACCTCAAAATGAGAAATTGATAAATGTAAATAAAAAGGCATGTTCCTAGACCAGTTTTGGCTCAGAAATACAGAAAAGGTAATGATTTGTTCGTATCTTGTCCCAAAAAGTGAAAAAGTTATTAAAAAAATGACGTCATCAGTTTCTTACACTTAGGGAGCCATCACTCAGTCAAAAATGAAGATATTGCTTTGCAATTTGGTATGGGTATTGTCCATACTCAGTTCTCTCACATATATTCCGTTTTTTTAACATCTTCAAAAAATTTTATTTGTGGGGATTTTCCCCCCCAAAAAATCAGTTTTTGTTCATTTTGGGGGTCAAAAACCCAAAATTGTGAAAATCCGAGATTGACATTTGAAAGAAAATGACGTTTTGTATCTTTGCTTACTTGCGTTTGCAATTTGCTTCAAAACTCTGTTTTCTACGATTTTTCCAACATTTATCGTTTTTCCACCAACATGACGTCATCAAAACATCATTATTTCCCAAATTTCTCAACCAATTTCAATTAAATTTGTACAGCATACGTATAATTGTTGTATACTTAACTACTAAAAATATCAGCAAGATGCGCCGCATGCCTAAAAAGTTATGCAAGCAAAAACCTCAGGGGGGTCGTTTTAGGACCGCCCGTAGGGAGAGGGTTTGTTTGTTTATTTCGATAATGGACGTGATGTATGACATGATGTTATGGTTGAATTGGCACAAAAGCAAAACGCTTAATTCTAGGCGCCTCTTCAACAAACACGGAAAATAAACAACAGTCATGACCGCCACCAGGAGACCCGCGACACCCCGCCCACCCGTCCCGTCCGGTCCGTCAGTTCGTCAGAACCCACTGCGCCGATCCCCACGCAGCGGTCAGAGACGCCTTCCCCTCCTCCCTGCGCGAGTGCCGCCACCTGCCGGCGGCGCACGCCGGCCCGAAGGAGTCACGTCCGCCAACCGTCAGCTGCTCGCGCCCGCCGGGGATCCTTAAACAAATCGCCTGGTCTGGAGAATGAATTTTTGTTTGGAAAGTATTTGCTATTGCTATAGGGTTAACGGACATAGACCAAAACTGGTGTGCTGGCGGAGCGGAGCGTGAAGCACGTAGCGGCACAGCGTGAAGAGATAGCACACTTTCAGGCGCTGACTGCATGCTTTTGTGCGCATAGACCCATCTCAGGCAGACATTTTCTGTTGTAATTTTGGGGTTGCACATTGCTCGTATCACGTCCTGAATTTGCCAATATTTGCCGTGTAGAGTCTATGGTGATGGGCGGTTCGAAGTTCGAACCCACTGCCAAGCTAAAAAGGTGCCAGGACTCGGCAGCCATACTGACCGAGCTGCTCGGGTTGACGTGTATAGCACTGTTATTGTCTCCAATGTTGGTACAATCAAAAGCCCCGACCATCGGCCGGGCCGCGACACCTTCCCTTCCCATACCACCCCGCGCTCCCCCTCAACGGGTACCAATCTACGGGTACAATGAGTACCAACCTTCACTGGGTCAACCACCTGTCATACCTATCGCGACCGTAGCGTCACGTGGTGCCAGGTGAAGATACATAATAGACCGACTGTTCTGCAGACCACTCGACGAACCGTCAAACACCAGAGCCAAGCAGCACCACACGCTCACACACGCGCGCACATGCCGCCCCACACGGGACCGGCAGCCGCCCGACACCCGGCAGCCACCGACGGTCCAAACCAGGTCCGGCCGTAACGAACGACAGGCTTCATTCCACCCACACACCCACCCACCCACCCACCCACCCACCCACCCACCAACCCACCCACCCACCCACCCACCCACCCACCCACCCACCCACCCACACCCACCCACCCACCCACACACACACACCCACACCACCCACCCACCCACACACACACACCCACACCCACCCACCCACCCACCCACCCACCCACCCCCACCCACCCACCCACACCCACACCACCCACCCACCCACCCACCCACCCACCCACACCCACCCACCCACCCACACCCACACCCACACACCCACCCACACCCACACCCACACCACACCCACACCCACACCCACACCCACACCCACACCCACACCCACACCCACACCCACACCCACACCCACACCCTGACCCACACCCACACCTACACCCACACACCCACACACCCACACACCCACACCCACACCCACACACCCACACACCCACACACCACACACCCACACACCCACACACCCACACACCACACACCCACACCCACACACCCACACACCCACACACCCACACACCACACCCACACACCCACACCCACACCCACACCCACACCCACACCCACACCCACACCCACACCCACACATCACACCTGCGCCGTCATTCAGCGCGGACAGCAAGGCGCAGAATTAGATATGGCGACAAAAGCCTGCTGCAAATAGTCATATGCATTTGGATTCATGTTTCAAGAAATGTATGTGATCGTTCATAATGCTAGTTTTGAATGAGCACAGATACTTGATGATCTTGTGGCCTGGGAAACCATTGTTCGGACTGTTTAGATCGCTTCCCGCGGTAGAAATAGGCCAATCGGATGTGAGCCTACTGTTGTATCTCTCCAGGTCACTGGACATCTGACAGGGATTGCCTCTGTCGGATGTGAGCCTACTGTTGTATCTGTCTAGGTCACTGGACATCTGACAGGGATTGCCTCTGTCGGATGTGAGCCTACTGTTGTATCTCTCCAGGTCACTGGACATCTGACAGGGATTGCCTCTGTCGGATGTGAGCCTACTGTTGTATCTGTCTAGGTCACTGGACAGCTGACAGGGATTGCCTCTGTCGGATGTGAGCCTACTGTTGTATCTCTCCAGGTCACTGGACATCTGACAGGGATTGCCTCTGTCGGATGTGAGCCTACTGTTGTATCTCTCCAGGTCACTGGACATCTGACAGGATTGCCTCTGTCGGATGTGAGCCTACTGTTGTATCTCTCCAGGTCACTGGACAGCTGACAGGGATTGCCTCTGTCGGATGTGAGCCTACTGTTGTATCTCTCCAGGTCACTGGACAGCTGACAGGGATTGCCTCTGTCGGATGTGAGCCTACTGTTGTATCTCTCCAGGTCACTGGACAGCTGACAGGGATTGCCTCTGTCGGATGTGAGCCTACTGTTGTATCTCTCCAGGTCACTGGACAGCTGACAGGGATTGCCTCTGTCGGATGTGAGCCTACTGTTGTATCTCTCCAGGTCACTGGACAGCTGACAGGGATTGCCTCTGTCAGATGTGAGCCTACTGTTGTATCTCTCAGGTCACTGGACAGCTGACAGGATTGCCTCTGTCGGATGTGAGCCTACTGTTGTATCTCTCCAGGTCACTGGACATCTGACAGGGATTGCCTCTGTCGGATGTGAGCCTACTGTTGTATCTCTCCAGGTCACTGGACATCTGACAGGGATTGCCTCTGTCGGATGTGAGCCTACTGTTGTATCTCTCCAGGTCACTGACAGCTGACAGGGATTGCCTCTGTCGGATGTGAGCCTACTGTTGTATCTCTCCAGGTCACTGGACATCTGACAGGGATTGCCTCTCTCGGATGTGAGCCTACTGTTGTATCTGTCTAGGTCACTGGACAGCTGACAGGGATTGCCTCTGTCGGATGTGAGCCTACTGTTGTATCTCTCCAGATCACTGGACAGCTGACAGGGATTGCCTCTGTCGGATGTGAGCCTACTGTTGTATCTCTCCAGGTCACTGGACAGCTGACAGGGATTGCCTCTGTCGGATGTGAGCCTACTGTTGTATCTCTCCAGGTCACTGGACAGCTGACAGGGATTGCCTCTGTCGGATGTGAGCCTACTGTTGTATCTCTCCAGGTCACTGGACATCTGACAGGGATTGCCTCTGTCGGATGTGAGCCTACTGTTGCATCTCTCCAGGTCACTGGACATCTGACAGGGATTGCCTCTGTCGGATGTGAGCCTACTGTTGTATCTCTCTGGGTCACTGGACAGCTGACAGGGATTGCCTCTCTCGGATGTGAGCCTACTGTTGTATCTCTCCAGGTCACTGGACATCTGACAGGGATTGCCTCTCTCGGATGTGAGCCTACTGTTGTATCTGTCTTGGTCACTGGACAGCTGACAGGGATTGCCTCTGTCGGATGTGAGCCTACTGTTGTATCTCTCCAGGTCACTGGACATCTGACAGGGATTGCCTCTGTCGGATGTGAGCCTACTGTTGTATCTCTCCAGGTCACTGGACAGCTGACAGGGATTGCCTCTGTCGGATGTGAGCCTACTGTTGTATCTCTCCAGGTCACTGGACAGCTGACAGGGATTGCCTCTGTCGGATGTGAGCCTACTGTTGTATCTGTCTTGGTCACTGGACAGCTGACAGGGATTGCCTCTGTCGGATGTGAGCCTACTGTTGTATCTCTCCAGGTCACTGGACATCTGACAGGGATTGCCTCTGTCGGATGTGAGCCTACTGTTGTATCTCTCCAGGTCACTGGACAGCTGACAGGGATTGCCTCTGTCGGATGTGAGCCTACTGTTGTATCTCTCCAGGTCACTGGACAGCTGACAGGGATTGCCTCTGTCGGATGTGAGCCTACTGTTGTATCTCTCCAGGTCACTGGACAGCTGACAGGGATTGCCTCTGTCGGATGTGAGCCTACTGTTGTATCTCTCCAGGTCACTGGACATCTGACAGGGATTGCCTCTCTCGGATGTGAGCCTACTGTTGTATCTGTCCAGGTCACTGGACAGCTGACAGGGATTGCCTCTGTCGGATGTGAGCCTACTGTTGTATCTGTCCAGGTCACTGGACAGCTGACAGGGATTGCTTATATGTGCTTTTAAAACTACACAAAACACTCATCTCTCGGATCTCTGGAATGCTCGAAAAACTGCATTAAACACTTTGTCTTGCCTAGATTTCCCAAGCATGAACTCAAACGGTGCGACGTCTGCCAGCAGTATGCCCTGCCGGCGTGACGCCGTGGCATGCAACGCCGTCCACACCAACACACCTGACGTGATGAGGCCGTGCCGAGGAGCTGTACACCTGCTCCTGGATCGGCGACGAGACGGCCGAGTCCGGCTTGCGAGACGACTTGACGTGCGACGTGGTGATGGTGCGCTTCCGCTGCGGCAGCCTCTGCAGCGTCATGGTAGACCTGCCGCCCCAACACACACACTCAGTCAGAACATCAGGACGACGGCAGCAGCGGCTCGGGCGACGCCATATATGATGTCCTAACTCTAGTCTGCGGGAAGAACCACCACTGCGATCTGGCCCTCACCTCCCTCCCGAGCTGTTCGCAGGAGCCTGTCTGACCTCTGACCCCCCCCCCCACACACACACACACACACTAGTGGCTGGTCAGAGTCCGCAGTCGGTCGGTGTCGGTGTCTGGTCAGTCGGTGTCTGGCTGAAGACTCATAAATGAGCTGCGGCTGGCTTCGAATAATGTGCCGAGTGCGATGCAACAGAGGTTATATAACTATCATATCTCTGAACTCACTGTTTGAAGGAGTCCGGCTTTTTGAACACCTCGGCGTCGTGCGCGTCGTAGTCGTACACGGAGCTGGGGATGGCGTGCTCGCTGAGCGGCGGCCGGCCACGCGGTATCACCGACTGCACGCGCGACACGGCTGTTTTGGCGCACTGGGCGGCACCTTGATGCGCGGCACGAACTCGGAGTAGCCGACCCTCTTGTTGGACGAGTAGAAGCTGAGGTTGATCCAGGTATGCGGCAAGTAGTAGTCCTGGGTCTCTGCCATGCTCTTGTTGTGAAACTGCCGCAGGGAAGGACGGGTAAAGAGTTGTTTGGTGCAAACTTATTACGAGCGAGCGCTTCGCGCTCGCTCGTCCTTCCGTTGTATATGGGAAACATCTGAATATCAGCGGCCCGGCCGGCCCGGCCCGGCCCGGCCCGACCGACCCGACCCGACCCGACCCGACCCGACCCGACCCGACCCGACCCGAACCGACCCGTAGCGACGCTTTTGAGAAGCTTATATCTCTGCAACCGCAAGTCCGATTGACAACTGACTTCTTTGCCGAGTAGCCCTATCCACCCTACCCTGTTTGAGACCAGTGTCGACTCACATGAGTGACTACCACTGCGCGTGCCGCGTGCCGCGTGAGGGCTGTTGAAAATTGTTTTCTCGCAAAAACTCAATATGTATATATGTATGTATATATGTATATATGTATATATGTATAATGTATAATGTATAATGTATAATGTATAATGTATAATGTATAATGTATAATGTATAATGTATAATGTATAATGTATAATGTATAATGTATAATGTATAATGTATAATGTATAATGTATAATGTATAATGTATAATGTATAATGTATAATGTATAATGTATAATGTATAATGTATAATGTATAATGTATAATGTATAATGTATAATGTATAATGTATAATGTATAATGTATAATGTATAATGTATAATGTATAATGTATAATGTATAATGTATAATGTATAATGTATAATGTATAATGTATAATGTATAATGTATAATGTATAATGTATAATGTATAATGTATAATGTATAATGTATAATGTATAATGTATAATGTATAATGTATAATGTATAATGTATAATGTATAATGTATAATGTATAATGTATAATGTATAATGTATAATGTATAATGTATAATGTATAATGTATAATGTATAATGTATAATGTATAATGTATAATGTATAATGTATAATGTATAATGTATAATGTATAATGTATAATGTATAATGTATAATGTATAATGTATAATGTATAATGTATAATGTATATGTATAATGTATAATGTATAATGTATAATGTATAATGTATAATGTATAATGTATAATGTATAATGTATAATGTATAATGTATAATGTATAATGTATAATGTATATGTATAATGTATAATGTATAATGTATAATGTATAATGTATAATGTATAATGTATAATGTATAATGTATAATGCATAATGCATAATGTATAATGTATAATGTATAATGTATAATGTATAATGTATAATGTATAATGTATAATGTATAATGTATAATGTATAATGTATAATGTATAATGTATAATGTATAATGTATAATGTATAATGTATAATGTATAATGTATAATGTATAATGTATAATGTATAATGTATAATGTATAATGTATAATGTATAATGTATAATGTATAATGTATAATGTATAATGTATAATGTATAATGTATAATGTATAATG
This sequence comes from Chirona hameri, assembly GCA_036785665.1. Taxonomy (NCBI): domain Eukaryota; kingdom Metazoa; phylum Arthropoda; class Thecostraca; order Balanomorpha; family Balanidae; genus Chirona; species Chirona hameri. The sequence continues at coordinate 29,966 of JAXIVJ010000477.1, forward strand.
TATAATGTATAATGTATAATGTATAATGTATAATGTATAATGTATAATGTATAATGTATAATGTATAATGTATAATGTATAATGTATAATGTATAATGTATAATGTATAATGTATAATGTATAATGTATAATGTATAATGTATAATGTATAATGTATAATGTATAATGTATAATGTATAATGTATAATGTATAATGTATAATGTATAATGTATAATGTATAATGTATAATGTATAATGTATAATGTATAATGTATAATGTATAATGTATAATGCATAATGCATTATGCATTATGCATAATGTATATATATATATATATATATATATATATATATATATATATATATATATATATATATATATATTAGGGTGGTCCTTAAAAATAAAATTTCGAAATTAGACCGGGACGCCCACTAATATTGTTCCTTTTGTGGTAGAAATAGTCCTTAAAAAAATATAAAAAATAAATATTAATATTTAGAGGTCGCCCAAGCAACTTATATATTTGTGTTAACAGTTTAGGCCCAGCGCTGCGCAATAGGATATTCATTCAAAGTTTATCGGGTTTCGCGCCACAGAGTTCGTTACCATGGCAACGGTGGTTGTTTGATTGTTGGCACCGCGTGACGAGACTCCCGCGCAAAGGCCCCGGCTGTGCGGCGGAGGCAGCATATTTGGTCTGAGAGGTGGAGGAGCGCGCTGCACGATTTTTGCTGCAGGTGAGTGCCCTTTTGTACTAATGATTTACCACAAATTTATATTTGTTTTATCCCATTGTTTATCTTTCTACGATGCATTATGACAATTGTATTGAACATTGAATCGAAAATGGTCGACTCGAATTTTGTGATGTATATGCCCCCCCCCCCCCTCCGTTGTTGTGTAAAATATTTCCCTCCCGTAATGGGTAATCGCCGAACGCTAAACGTTCCATTTGATTTTGCAGGATCGCGATGTGAGTCGCAATGGCTGCTACACGCGCAAAAACTTCAGTGTATCTGGTGGGGGCGGTCGATGATGACATTAAGGGATCTAAGCTCCCGTCTAAGCGCCAGGCTTTGGCATACTTCTTCAACCTTCACCTGGACGGCAAGATGCCTGTGAAAGATGCAGCAGCCCGGACTATCGATATAGTTGCGGCCGTCTGGAATCGCGCTCGGATTCCGATTCAAAAGGAACAGCGATGCCGTGAGAAGGTGCTGAAGCTCTTCGTCACGTGGCAGACACTCAAGAAGCACCGCAACCGGAAGTCAGCAACCCAGGCGAACAACGAGAAAGCGTTCGTCGACGTTCTGGACGACCTATTCGACGTGGCGCACGCCGACGCGCTCTCCATTAAGAACAACGAGGACAGGGAATTCTTGCTGGCTCAACGTGAGAAGGGAAGGCGCGGTTGCATGACGACGGTGGACAAGACCCTCGCGGAGAAGGAGAAACGAAAGAACAAAGCCGAGAAGAGGACTGAAAGGCGACGTCGCCGCGCTGACGAGATGTCGGCCTCGACGAGTGCCGTGGCGACTCTGGCATCTTCGTCAAACAGCAGCGATGCGTCGTCAGCAGCGGAAGAATCCGAGGATGAGGCTACCGGAGCCTTCAAGTGTACGGTATTCCCTCCGAAGCGCGGAAGGAAGGAGATTATGTCACCAAACTTGGCAGCGGCGCTGGACCGGCACAATATCTCGGACCGAAAGGCAGTGGCTGTCATCGGCGAGACAGCCAAGAGTCTCGGTCATGACATTCAGGAAATGGTGATGAACCGAAGCACGATTCGTCGGAACCGACTGCAGCATCGAAAGGAGTCCGCTATGAAGCTGAAGGAAGAGTTTGTCACGAGCGGGCCCCTCGTTGTCCACTGGGATGGAAAGCTGATGCCGGACATCACCGGGCACAGCTCCGTGGACCGCCTTCCTGTCCTTGTTTCCGGCAAGAGGCTTCTGCAGCTCCTGGGTGTCCCAAAACTGCCGACCGGGACGGGTCGTGCACAGGCTGACGCCGTGACGCACTGCATTAAGGACTGGGGCCTCGAGAGCAACGTCCGTGCGATGTGTTTTGACACAACCAGCTCCAACACAGGCCGACTGAACGGCGCCTGTCTGCTCATCGAACGAGACCTCGGCGTCCAGCTTCTGCACCTGGCGTGTCGCCACCACATCCTGGAGCTGGTCATAGGCGCCGTCTTCACGGACTGCATGGGTTGTAGCTCGGCGCCGGAAGTGATGCTCTTCAAGCGATTCCAGGCGCAGTGGCGCTCCATCAACCAGGCAGACTTCGATGACGCTTTCACGAGCGACGACGTGATGCCCGAGATCATTGATGTGAAGGACGACGTTCTTTGCTTCATCGAACAGCAACTGGACGAACAGCAGCAGCGCGATGATTACAGGGAGATGCTAATCCTCGCGCGTGCCTTCCTTGGTGGCGGTGTGACGGCGCCGTTTCGGTACCCGGGACCCATTCATCATGCACGGTGGATGGCCAAGGTCATATACTCCTTCAAGGTATGGCTCTTCCGCCGCCAGTTCCGGCTCACGGTACGAGAGGAGTCTGGCCTTCGCGACATCTGCGTGTTCGCCGTCAGGCTGTACCTGAAGGCCTGGTTCACGGCGCCCCTCGCCGCCGCAGCCCCCCACAGCGACCTGGAGCTGATGAAGGCTCTGGCCGCTTACCCGAACCGGGTGATCGGAAAAGCGGCTGGAGCGAAGCTGGCAAAGCACCTCTGGTATCTTTCAGAGGACCTCGTCGGCCTCGCTCTCTTCGACCGCGCCGTCCCGTTTGCCACGAAGGCACTGATGGTATCGGCGATGGAGGTAGAAGCGGATGGAAGCGAGGACGACATGCAGATCCCGCGTGCCCAAGTCGAGTTCGCTTCTGTCATCGGCAAGACGGTGGCTGACTTCGCGACAGCGAACTCACGGCGCATCTTCGAGCGCCTGAACATGCCCAGCGGCTTCCTCGATGTCTCGCCAGAGGAGTGGGAGGATCGTGAAGACTTTAGGAAAGCTGCGGAGACGGTCCAGTGCCTGCACGTGGTAAACGACCACGCCGAGCGCGGTGTGGCGCTGATCCAGAAGTTTAGCGGCTCTATCACTCACGACGAGGAGCAGCTGCAGTTTCTCGTTCGTGTGGTCGACGATCATCGTCGCCGCTACCCTGACGCGCTGAAGCGGACCGTAGCCGGGCAGTAAACAAACTGTCTTGTACAGTGACGTACATAGTGAACACAACTGCATGACAGTCACAGTGACGTACACACTCACAGTGAACACTGAACACGCCTGCTTGGTACAGTGTGTACGCAGCAAACACCTTTGTCTGATACAGTGACGTACATAGTGAATACGCCTGCCTGGTACAGTGAACAATACAAGTGAATACACAGTATAAATGCGTAAAACACTCGTTTAAGACGGCTATAGCTAACTGCTGTTGAGAAAGGGGAGACATAGATCAGCTATTTGGCATACAGACTGGTTATCGATTCAACTTTTTTGGTAAGGATTCAATCACGATTCATTTTGGAATTTAAATGATTCAGTCACCGTTTCATTCATGGATCATCATTTTGTGAAACAATTATTTCCGGTTCAACGAATCAAATTATATTTGTTATCCTATGTTTGATTCACCATTGAAATAGCATTGCAGTCTTTTTGATTCAATCAGTCTTGTTTCTATGCGGATTTTGATTCAATAATGATTCATGAATCAAACAAATTGGTGGTGAATCAGTTCTTCTTTCATTCAAGGGATTTTGATTGATCGATTTCAATCGATTCAATCAGAGTCGACTCGATAACCAGTCTGTTGGCAAAACACCGTAATGTTAATATAATGTGACGTTAAAAGTTCCTTGGGCGACCCCTAAATATTAAAATTTATTTTTTATATTTTTTACGTGACATTTCTGCCTCTAAAGGAATATTATTTTGGGGCGTCCCAGCAAAAAAAAAAAAATCAGCTCATATACCTAAGGACCACCCTAACATATAGTGTAGAATTATTATATAATATACTTATTATAAAATTATTACAATTATGGAACCATTTTTTCCGTTTCATACAGGAAAAAATACCCCCAAAATTTGTTCTCCAATTTCCTTCTTTCAGCCCATACAATTGACAAATTACTAGTTAACTGAAATTGATAGGTAAACACTGACACAAGGACAGCAACACAATTTCGAAGCCGTTAAATGCTAAATTATCGCCATCGGTGGCCAATTAAAAATGCATCTGAAAAACACGTTCCTCATACATACTTTTCACATGCCAGCCGGAGTCGGCAAAATTTAACTGACTCCGACTCCGGAAAAATCGCCTACTCCAATAGACTCGGATTCCGAGTCCGAGTCTGCAAGACTGCTTCCGACCGACATGGCTCTCTCAGCCCGTTTAAGGGCTCTCCAGAATGACCGAGAGCTTTCTCAGACTTGCACAGGGCCCTCTTAGGTCTGACAATGACCCTCTTAGACAAGCGTAAGGCCCTCTCAGATCAGACGGTGGTCATATCTGGTCGACCGATAATCCTCTCAAAGAAGCGGAGGGCCCTCTCTTAGGGACTTAGGGCTCTCTTAGGCCTGAACGCCCCCCCCCCCCCTCTCTGGACGATTAAGGGTCCTTTCAAACTGGTAAACAGATCTCTCAGACAGGCACAGGGCCCTCTCGGGCCTGATAATGGTAATTTCAGAACGACAAGGAGCATAAGGCTCTAAGGCCTGGAAGATACTGTCTCAAACCAACTGAGGCCCCTCTCAGACCGCCGTTTTTTCCGGTCTAGACAATGGCCCTCTAAGACCAGCCTGGGGACCGCGCAGGCCTGGCAAGACTCAAGAGCCACTCGAGCCGACCGATGGTCCCCTCAGGCCGACTGAGTTCTCCTGCAGGCCAACCAAGGGCCCCTCATGCCGATCAAGAGCCTCTCAAGTCGACCGAGAGCCCCCTAAGGCAGACAGAAGAGCCCCACAGGCACACTACGGACCCCTATAGGCCGACCGAGGGCCACTCAGGCCGACTAAGGGCCCCTCAGGCCAACCGAAGGCCTCCTCAAGCTGACCGAAGGCCCCTCAGGTCGAAAAATCACCTCAAACTGACCGAAGGCACCTTAGGCCGAAAAAGGGTCTTCTCAAGTCGACTAAGCCAACTGAGGGCCCTTCCAGGCGACCGAGAGCCCCCTAAAGCCGTCAGAGGACCCCCTCAGGCAGACGATGGCCCTTTCAGGCCGACCAAGGACCCCTCAGACCGAAAAGCCCCTTCAAACTGACTGAGATCCCCTCAGACCAAACGAGAGCCACTCAGAACGACCGAGGGTTCCACAGGCCAACAGAGGGTCCCCTCAAGCTGACCGAGGGCCCCTCAGCGAGGCTCCTCAGGCCCACTCAGGTCCCCTCACGCGGACCGAGGTCCCCTCAGGCATACCGAAGGCCACTTAGACCGACTGAGGTCCCCTCAAGCCGACAAAGGGTCCCTCAGGCCGACAAAGAGCCCCTCAGGCCGAACCAAAAGCTCACCAGGCCAACTAAGGGTCCCTCAACCCGGCCGATGTTCCCTCAAGCCGATCGAGGGCCCCTAAAGTCGACCTTGGGCCCCTCAGGCCAACCCAGCTTCAATCCAGGCCGACCGAGGACCCCTCCAGGATGACGGAGGCCCCTTAGGCCGAAGAAAAGCTCGTCAGTCCGACTGGACACCCCTCAGGCCGACGAAGGGCCGGCCGGCCAAGCCGGTCGAGGTTCGATCAAGTCGACCGAGCCCCCCCCCCCCCCCCCCCCCCCCCCTAGTCGACCGAGGGCCCTCAGGCCGATCAGGCCGACTGAGGCTCCCTCCCCCTCGGGCCGACAGGGGAACCCTCAGGCCGACAGGGGAACCCTCAGGCCAAACAATGGCTACTTAGGCCGACTGGAACCCCCACGGATGGACGAATGACTCCTTCAAGTCGACGGAGTGTCACTTCAGGTCGACCGAGCTCCCCTCCAGGCCCAACGAGGCTCGCTCAGGCTGACCGAGGGCTCGTCAGGTCAACCAAGGACCCACTCAGGCCAACTTCGGTTAACCTCCTGGAAGATACATGGACCCCTAGGCCCCCTGGCCGCGATGACCCGATGTCCTTTGATGGTACGATCCCCTCGACGTTCCTCCGCATCAAACTATTATTGTAGCACGATATTTAGGATATTGCAATACCAGGGAGCCAAAAAGGCTGCATAAGCTATCAGCCTTATTTCAGGCAAAAAATAAATTTACTACAAATTCTATTGAACGCCATTTAACCCTATTTGTAACAGGGGGAGGGGGGCGGATTCCGCCCCCCCCCCCCCATCATGTTTTTCGCAGATATCTCCAGAACGGCTGGGAGCAGGCCCATCAAATTTTGGGACTTTTCCTAGAATTGGATACCGCATTTTGAGTTAAAATGTTGAGTTCTTAACCTGAACAGAGGCGGTTCCAGGGCACAGTTTTGGGTGGGTTCGGAGGCGACATTTGGCGATAATTCGGAAATGCGATCTTCACGATTTCTTCCTAACTGCCTCAAGTATGAAGGGGTTACATGGGTTTACGGTGATTGCAACAAGTGCAAATTAGTTGATGTTAATTAAATATCATAGAAATTGCATGGCAGAGGCGGTTTCAGGGGCTTGAAAAAGGGGGGTTTCCAGGAAGTATTCAATGTTTGGCGGGAAGCCAATAGAGCAATGTAAGGGGCATTTATAGCTATCAAGATGTAAAAGACAGCATCTGCTTCCATTATTTGCATAATTTATTATATATAGAGTTTCAGGGGCGTGTTCAGGCACATGAAAAGGATGGGGGGTGACAGGCATGGTGATGACGATATGCCAGCGATAACGGCGCAATAGATGATTACCTTATAATGATATATGCACATATGAGGCCAGAAAAGGGAATAAAGTTATTTTTTGCAGAGACGCGCTCAGGAATGGAAGAAAGGGGGTCATATTATTGCAAGGAAACTAAGAGGCATGGGCGTACAATGACATAACATACTGCTGTTTTCGGATGAAAAACGCACCACAAGGTACTCTACGAACGATTATAAGATAATAGGCGAGTCCAGGTAGGGTGAAAAGGGGGGTAAGCAATGTTAATTGAAGTTGTAAGTGAAATAGTCACTGTTGACTAGTTAGTATCATAATAGCGGATAATATACTTATCAAAAGGTCTTGCGCCGCCCCAGTTCGTATCCTAGATACGCCTATGATGAAGTACAACATGCAAAAAGGAACTATCTACGATCAGTAACACATTTATAGTGCTGGGTAGCAACTTGTCTGCGGTTAATATTGTTTTCCAATTTGACCTCCCTTTTTCACTAACCTGGTACCGCCTATGGCAAAAAATATTATTTATAACTGTTTTTTTTTCTAATGTCACAATCACATACCATTTCATTCATCAAAAAACAACATCAAAAATTTATTTTATTACGAATTTACTTCACCCCCATATTGAGTGACCTGCACACGCCTATGATTTTTGAATTTTCAAACGTCACCGTCATATATCAATTTCCAATTCAATCTTATCGATTCCTTTTAGTTGTGTTAAAATCTGTTCATAAACATGACAGCTATAGTGGATCAAAAATACCACTAAAATGTGTAGTTTTTGTCCCCCTGTTGCCCCCCTATCATTTTTTTTATTATTATTTAGAAATGTAGATCGTGTTGAGGGGAACCAAATGCCGTCTCATTTTTTGAAAATCGGACAGGTAGATCTCGAGATCTCCGGGGTGGGCGGAATCCGCCCCCCCCCCCCTGTTACAAATAAGGGTAGCCAGGAGCCTGTTACAAATAGGGTTAAATAAAACACTCCGATCACTAATTCGCCATGCTCCCCTCCGCTATTCGCTAATCTAAACGCTTGAACCTTGTATCTACAGACTTGTTAGCAGAAGAGAATCCATGCTACCAACTTACTCATATCGTAATCGAAAAGCAGTCGCAGATGGAATCACAATGTTCGTATATTTGTAAGATGGAATACTCGAGATCGTATCACATCTTGACAGTGCCCTGGCATTGGGAAATTTGGGCGGAAAATGACACCCTATGGATACTATTTTTCCACTCTTTTCCCAAAGTTTTCCTTCTTATTTTCCACTCCTTATTCTAAAATGTATTGGATAATTTGAACTCTATACTGATTTATGGATGTAATGATAGGACGAGACAGGGAAAGACAGGTCAAAATTGGCATAGGTAATAACTCATTCTGGTGCGCGGGTAATTGGACACTGATAAAGTCGAATACAATGGCTTTTGGTTGAATTTTCCACCCTATGCTTATTTTTCCATAATTTTCCATTTCGCACCTAAGCTCCAAAGCAATCCTAGGACCCTGCATCTTGATATGATGAAATACGCAAAATTCAAAAAACAACAATCTGTACGGGTAGTCCTTGCAATTTTAGAGGGGCACACATTTTGAAAACATTGGGGGGGGGGGCCCGGAGCACCGTTGGGGGGGGGGTCTCAGCTCAGCATTGGGGGGGGGGGCTCGGGCCCTCCCAAAGAGATATAAAGTTCCGCCCCTGTTCCCTATGTATCGGCTGCCGAGCGGCTCAGCATTAGCGACGACGTCACTGGTGCTGTGGTCCAGTCGTGGCCAGCCCCGTCGCCGCAGCTGCGCTTTCGAGCGTTTTGCGGTCTTTTGACGGGTGTTGACGAGAGTGGCAATTTGTAGTCGTCGCCGTTAGATAAGTAAGTTATGTTGCAAGTCTATATTTGGAAATATTTGGTTTCTTTAAAGTTTTTTAAAGCATATCTTGAACATTAAGCCAAACAATACCATTTGCAACATTTCCAGACACAACGACGTATGGCCGTCTCACCCCTCAGCCAGACCAGAGCAGCGTACCGCCGTCTCACCCTCAGCCGGGCCGGGGTAGCGTATGTCCGTCTCGCCCCTCAGCCAGACCAGGGCAGCGTATGCCCGTCTCACCCCTCAGTCGGACCGGGGCAGAGAACGGCCGTCTCGCTCATCAGCCGGACCGGGGCAGCGTACGGCTGTCTCACCACTCAGCAGGAACGGGGCAGCGTGTGGCCGTCTCGCCCCCTATCCTGAAGAACCTGTATGGCGAAACAGCTAAGCTGTTGGACATATTACGGTGCGTCCCCGTGTCATCGGCTGAGGATGAACGGAACGGAGGATGAACGGAACTTCAGCAAACTTCGCAGATTGAAGACGTGGCTGCGGAAAAGCATGGGTGAGAGGCGTCTCTCAGATCTCCTTGTCTGCCACATCCATCAGTCGCTGCTGGACCAGGTCGACGTGGAGAGGGTGGTGAAGGCGTTCGTGGCAGAGGGCGATACTCGAAGGAGAGTGTTCGGTGATGGCTAAAAAGCACTAGGGTGAAATGTTCCGAAGAGCGGGTGTCCTGGAACTCAAGCAGCAGCGTTCGTTCATGTATTCGGAGAGGATTCACTCACATGCCAGACGGCGGTAGTTTGGCGTGGCAGTGATGTATAAGTGACAGTATAAGATTGGCATGCATTTTAAGCACGAATATCTAGGAAAAACTGTACCGAGATGCAATCCAACAGGCAAATAATTAGTTATAAATAGATACAACGGCGAACGGCTGCTCTAAAACCGTAATAATGTTTGCAGAACAGCCCGTCACAGACCACTCATGAGCCCAGTTGGCAGAGCGCTCCGCTGAAAACCTCAAAAATGTATCTGGCAACTGACATGATGTAGTTGACTCCCTTCAGCGCTTGATTTCACATATTGCCAGGATGACCTTCATTCAGCGGCAGCGACGACAATGCACCTAATTTAATGGACGAATGCCCAAAAAGATTTGTTATACCTACTTTGGAGTTGGAGCTGGACGGGCTAGTTAAACTTACGGTCACGAAAACCCTACGTACCGAAATGTTTAACGAAGAAAAGATAAGATACGAACGGCTGTTTACGGTCAGGTAGGGTATCGAAATTTCGCTTGACAAAAACCTGGGAAGATACAAATTGAAGGTGTATGCACCCCTTACCAGGTGCCTCCCCTTGCCAGGTGCCGCCCCCATGCTATAGGTGCCGCCCCCGAGCGAAAAGTCGCACCAGTTTTTTTCGCGTGTCGACGCCCCTGAGTCTGAGCTTAGCCAGTACTGGTTGAATGACCACATGACAACGTTCACGCACTCTCATTGATAATAGTCTGAGCTTAGCCAGTACTGGCTGAATGACCACATGACAACGTTCACGCACTCTCATTGAGAATAGTCTGAGCTTAGCCAGTACTGGCTGAATGACCACATGACAACGTTCACGCACTCTCATTGAGAATAGTCTGAGCTTAGCCAGTACTGGCTGAATGACCACATGACAACGTTCACGCACTCTCATTGATAATAGTCTGAGCTTAGCCAGTACTGGCTGAATGACCACATGACAACGTGCACGCACTCTCATTGAGAATAGTCTGAGCTTAGCCAGTACTGGCTGAATGACCACATGACAACGTTCACGCACTCTCATTGAGAATAGTCTGAGCTTAGCCAGTACTGGCTGAATGACCACATGACAACGTTCACGCACTCTCATTGAGAATAGTCTGAGCTTAGCCAGTACTGGCTGAATGACCACATGACAACGTTCACGCACTCTCATTGATAATAGTCTGAGCTTAGCCAGTACTGGCTGAATAACCACATGGCAACGTTCACGCACTCTCATTGAGAATAGTCTGAGCTTAGCCAGTACTGGCTGAATGACCACATGACAACGTTCACGCACTCTCATTGAGAATAGTCTGAGCTTAGCCAGTACTGGCTGAATGACCACATGACAACGTTCACGCACTCTCATTGATAATAGTCTGAGCTTAGCCAGTACTGGCTGAATGACCACATGACAACGTTCACGCACTCTCATTGAGAATAGTCTGAGCTTAGCCAGTACTGGCTGAATGACCACATGACAACGTTCACGCACTCTCATTGATAATAGTCTGAGCTTAGCCAGTACTGGCTGAATAACCACATGACAACGTTCACGCACTCTCATTGAGAATAGTCTGAGCTTAGCCAGTACTGGCTGAATGACCACATGACAACGTTCACGCACTCTCATTGATAATAGTCTGAGCTTAGCCAGTACTGGCTGAATGACCACATGACAACGTTCACGCACTCTCATTGAGAATAGTCTGAGCTTAGCCAGTACTGGCTGAATGACCACATGACACCGTTCACGCACTCTCATTGATAATAGTCTGAGCTTAGCCAGTACTGGCTGAATGACCACATGACAACGTTCACGCACTCTCATTGAGAATAGTCTGAGCTTAGCCAGTACTGGCTGAATGACCACATGACAACGTTCACGCACTCTCATTGATAATAGTCTGAGCTTAGCCAGTACTGGCTGAATGACCACATGACAACGTTCACGCACTCTCATTGATAATAGTCTGAGCTTAGCCAGTACTGGCTGAATGACCACATGACAACGTTCACGCACTCTCATTGATAATAGTCTGAGCTTAGCCAGTACTGGCTGAATGACCACATGACAACGTTCACGCACTCTCATTGAGAATAGCATACATTTAGCTAACGCTGATGTGTGCCATCTTAGGAATGAGGCTTTAGTAAGCGTGCATCGTGTGCAAACTGTGAGCAAGAGCAAATCATAATTCTGCCTATGTTTATTTCACTTGGAGTGTGACCTACATGCTTGCTGCCGTCTGTGGGCCGCCTCAGTCCCACTGGCAGTATGGACATACACACAACTATGCAGCTTCTTACCGGCAGTACGCTGAGACAGGGGGAATGTCGCAACAGCGCCCTGATGACCTCCACATGGCCCTTATGTGCCGCCTTAAACAGCGCCGTCGCTCCGTCCTGAGAGGTACCGGCAGAGGGCACACTGTCAAATACCAGCCACATGGGCGCAAATTGGCCATCTAGTCGTTGCGCCCTTAAACCCCAACAAACAGACAAAAGATGCCAGCCACGGGACACTGTCAGACACCAGCCACGGGACACTGTCATGCACCAGCCACGGGACGGGACACTGTCAGACACCAGCCACGGGACACTGTCATACACCAGCCACGGGACACTGTCAGACACCAGCCACGGGACACTGTCAGACACCAGCCACGGGACACTGTCAGACACCAGCCACGGGACACTGTCAGACACCAGCCACGGGACACTGTCAGACACCAGCCACGGGACACTGTCAGACACCAGCCACGGGACGGGACACTGTCAGACACCAGCCACGGGACGGGACACTGTCAGGCACCAGCCACGGTACACTGTCAGACACCAGCCACGGGACGGGACACTGGCAGACACCAGCCACGGGACGGGACACTGTCAGACACCAGCCACGGGACACTGTCATACACCAGCCACGGGACACTGTCATACACCAGCCACGGGACACTGTCATACACCAGCCACGGGACACTGTCATACACCAGCCACGGGACACTGTCAGACACCAGCCACGGGACGGGACGGGACACTGTCAGACACCAGCCACGGGACACTGTCATACCAGCCACGGGACGGGACACTGTCAGCCACCAGCCACGGGACACTGCCACACACCAGCCACGGGACACTGTCAGACACCAGCCACGAGACGGGACACTGTCAGACACCAGCCACGGGACACTGTCAGACACCAGCCACGGGACGGGACACTGTCAGATACCAGCCACGGGACACTGACAGACACCAGCCACGGGACACTGTCATATATCAGCCACGGGACACTGTCAGACACCAGCCACGGGACACTGTCATATACCAGCCACGGGACACTGTCAGACACCAGCCACGGGACGGGACACTGTCAGACACCAGCCACGGGACACTGTCATACACCAGCCACGGGACACTGTCATACCAGCCACGGGACACTCTCAGACACCAGCCACGGGACGGGACACTGTCAGACACCAGCCACGGGACGGGACACTGTCAGACACCAGCCACGGGACACTGTCAGACACCAGCCACGGTACACTGTCATATACTAGCCACGGGACACTGTCAGACACCAGCCACGGGACACTGTCATATACCAGCCACGGGACACTGTCAGACACCAGCCACGGGACACTGTCAGACACCAGCCAAGGGACACTGTCAGACACCAGCCACGGGACACTGTCATACACCAGCCACGGGACGGGACACTGACAGACACCAGCCACGGGACACTGTCAGGCACCAGCCACGGGACGGGACACTGACAGACACCAGCCACGGGACAATGTCAGACACCAGCCACGGGACACTGTCAGATACCAGCCACGGGACACTGCCAGATACCAGCCACGGGACACTGTCATACACCAGCCACGGTACGGGACACTGACAGACACCAGCCACGGGACACTGTCAGACACCAGCCACGGGACGGGACACTGTCATACCAGCCACGGGACACTGTCAGACACCAGCTACGGGACACTGTCAGATACCAGTCACGGGACACTGTCAGACACCAGCTACGGGACGGGACACTGACAAACACCAGCCACGGGACGGGACACTGTCAGATACCAGCCACGGGACCCTGTCAGACATCAGCCACGGGACACTGTCAGATACCAGTCACGGGACACTGTCAGACACCAGCTACGGGACGGGACACTGACAGACACCAGCCACGGGACGGGACACTGTCAGGCACCAGCCACGGGACACTGATAGACACCAGCCATGGGACACTGTCAGATACCAGCCACGGGACACTGTCATACACTAGCCACGGGACGGGACACTGTCATACACCAGCCACGGGACGGGACACTGTCATACACCAGCCACGGGACACTGTCAGACACCAGCCACGGGACACTGTCATACCAGCCACGGGACACTGTCATACCAGCCACGGGACACTGTCAGACACCAGCCACGGGACACTGTCATACACCAGCCACGGGACACTGTCATAACAGCCACGGGACACTGTCAGACACCAGCCACGGGACACTGTCATACACCAGCCACGGTACACTGTCAGACACCAGCCATGGGGCGGGACACTGCCATACACCAGCCACGGGACACTGTCACACACCAGCCACGGGACACTGTCAGACACCAGCTACGGGACACTGTCAGACACCAGCCACGGGACGGGACACTGTCATACACCAGCCACGGGACACTGTCATACCAGCCACGGGACACTGTCAGACACCAGCCACGGGACACTGTCATACACCAGCCACGGTACACTGTCAGACACCAGCCACGGGACGGGACACTGCCATACACCAGCCACGGGACACTGTCACACACCAGCCACGGGACACTGTCAGACACCAGCTACGGGACACTGTCAGACACCAGCCACGGGACGGGACACTGTCATACCAGCCACGGGACACTGTCATACACCAGCCACGGGACACTGTCATACACCAGCCACGGTACACTGTCAGACACCAGCCACGGGACGGGACAATGCCATACACCAGCCACGGGACACTGTCACACACCAGCCACGGGACACTGTCAGACACCAGCTACGGGACACTGTCAGACACCAGCCACGGGACGGGACACTGTCATACACCAGCCACGGGACACTGTCACACACCAGCCACGGGACACTGTCAGACACTAGCCACGGGACGGGACACTGTCATACACCAGCCACGGGACGGGACACTGTCAGACACCAGCCACGGGACACTGTCAGACACCAGCCACGGGACACTGTCATATACCAGCCACGGGACGGGGCACTGTCAGACACCAGCCACGGGACACTGTCGGACACCAGCCACGGGACACTGTCATACACCAGCCACGGGACATTGTCAGACACCAGCCACGGGACGGGACACTGTCAGACACCAGCCACGGGACGGGACGCTGTCAGACACCAGCCACGGGACGGGACACTGTCAGACACCAGCCACGGGACACTGTCAGACACCAGCCACGGGACACTGTCGGACACCAGCCACGGGACACTGTCATACCAGCCACGGGACACTGTCATATACCAGCCACGGGACGGGACACTGTCAGACACCAGCCACGGGACACTGTCAGCTATTGTCAGAATATGTAACTCACGTGTCGAGGAGTGTCCTCGCCTGCCCCAGCCTGCAGTAGGTGTTGTACCACCCGGCTGCGGCCCATTTGAGAGGCTATCCAGAGAGGTGTGGCCCCGTCCACCCTGACAGAAGGAACAGAGTGGTGCAGTCAGTGTGCGCCGTCCACCCTGACAGAAGGAACAGAGTGGTGCAGTCAGTGTGCGCCGTCCACCCTGACAGAAGGAACAGAGTGGTGCAGTCAGTGTGCGCCGTCCACCCTGACAGAAGGAACAGAGTGGTGCAGTCAGTGTGCGCCGTCCACCCTGACAGAAGGAACAGAGTGGTGCAGTCAGTGTGCGCCGTCCACCCTGACAGAAGGAACAGAGTGGTGCAGTCAGTGTGCGCCGTCCACCCTGACAGAAGGAACAGAGTGGTGCAGTCAGTGTGCGCCGTCCACCCTGACAGAAGGAACAGAGTGGTGCAGTCAGTGTACGCCGTCCACCCTGACAGAAGGAACAGAGTGGTGCAGTCAGTGTGCGCCGTCCACCCTGACAGAAGGAACAGAGTGGTGCAGTCAGTGTGCGCCGTCCACTCTGACAGAAGGAACAGAGTGGTGCAGTCAGTGTGCGCCGTCCACCCTGACAGAAGGAACAGAGTGGTGCAGTCAGTGTGCGCCGTCCACCCTGACAGAAGGAACAGAGTGGTGCAGTCAGTGTGCGCCGTCCACTCTGACAGAAGGAACAGAGTGGTGCAGTCAGTGTGCGCCGTCCACCCTGACAGAAGGAGCAGAGTGGTACAGTCAGTGGGCGCCGGGCTTCCTACTTAGTGCCGTAAGTCGTACAGCGCCACCTCGTTCGATGCTGAACGGCGTCCGGCGATGATTGAACTATCCCGAACTGTCGAAATCTACCGGTTGGGATATTACGATTTACTATATGTTGGCAGACGACGACACTAACTCGGCATGTGCGTACGCCGTGGCCTCGCCTTGTTTCTCGATATGCCATGCCTGCCGTCACCCGGTCCCTTCCTGTTTGGTGGGGGGGGGGGGGGGGAGGTGGGGGGGGGGGGGACATACCTGGCCTGCTCAGGGTCAGCGCCGGCGTCCGTGAGTAGTGCTGCCACCTCGTGGTGACCGTTCTGAGCGGCCAGAAACAGCGGCGTCGACCGGTCCTGCCGACCCACCCATAGAGAGAGGTTACACACAGGAGGCACGATCAGACGGCACACATGCGGAGCTGTCTGCGGCCAGGGCTATGTGGTGGTGATAATCCGAATAGCTGACGTCCGACACGTTCAGCATGATCAGTATTTCCGATTACGTCGGACGTCACATATTGAGTCACCAGGTTCTGTGCTCATCGTCATCAGGTCTCGTTTGAATACTACTCCACTGGAGCCCAAATGTAGTTTAATATACAGTTTCATTTTGCACTCACCTAAATACTGCATAACAATGGTAGGACACAATATGATCCGCATCCTGTATTATGTACCGCACCCTGGTCCCATATGTACCGCATCCGCATCCTGTATTATGTACCGCACCCTGGTCCCATATGTACCGCATCCGCATCCTGTATTATGTACCGCACCCTGGTCCCATATGTACCGCATCCGCATCCTGTATTATGTACCGCACCCTGGTCCCATATGTACCGCATCCGCATCCTGTATTATGTACCGCACCCTGGTCCCATATGTACCGCATCCGCATCCTGTATTATGTACCGCACCCTGGTCCCATATGTACCGCATCCGCATCCTGTATTATGTACCGCACCCTGGTCCCATATGTACCGCATCCGCATCCTGTATTATGTACCGCACCCTGGTCCCATATGTACCGCATCCGCATCCTGTATTATGTACCGCACCCTGGTCCCATATGTACCGCATCCGCATCCTGTATTATGTACCGCACCCTGGTCCCATATGTACCGCATCCGCATCCTGTATTATGTACCGCACCCTGGTCCCATATGTACCGCATCCGCATCCTGTATTATGTACCGCACCCTGGTCCCATATGTACCGCATCCGCATCCTGTATTATGTACCGCACCCTGGTCCCATATGTACCGCATCCGCATCCTGTATTATGTACCGCACCCTGGTCCCATATGTACCGCATCCGCATCCTGTATTATGTACCGCACCCTGGTCCCATATGTACCGCATCCGCATCCTGTATTATGTACCGCACCCTGGTGCCATATGTACCGCATCCGCATCCTGTATTATGTACCGCACCCTGGTCACATATGTACCGCATCCGCATCCTGTATTATGTACCGCACCCTGGTCCCATATGTACCGCATCCGCATCCTGTATTATGTACCGCACCCTGGTCCCATATGTACCGCATCCGCATCCTGTATTATGTACCGCACCCTGGTCCCATATGTACCGCATCCGCATCCTGTATTATGTACCGCACCCTGGTGCCATATGTACCGCATCCGCATCCTGTATTATGTACTGCACCCTGGTCCCATATGTACCGCATCCGCATCCTGTATTATGTACCGCACCCTGGTCCCATATGTACCGCATCCGCATCCTGTATTATGTACCGCACCCTGGTGCCATATGTACCGCATCCGCATCCTGTATTATGTACCGCACCCTGGTGCCATATGTACCGCATCCGCATCCTGTATTATGTACCGCACCCTGGTCCCATATGTACCGCATCCGCATCCTGTATTATGTACCGCACCCTGGTCCCATATGTACCGCATCCGCATCCTGTATTATGTACCGCACCCTGGTGCCATATGTACCGCATCCGCATCCTGTATTATGTACCGCACCCTGGTCCCATATGTACCGCATCCGCATCCTGTATTATGTACCGCACCCTGGTCCCATATGTACCGCATCCGCATCCTGTATTATGTACCGCACCCTGGTGCCATATGTACCGCATCCGCATCCTGTATTATGTACCGCACCCTGGTGCCATATGTACCGCATCCGCATCCTGTATTATGTACCGCACCCTGGTGCCATATGTACCGCATCCGCATCCTGTATTATGTACCGCACCCTGGTGCCATATGTACCGCATCCGCATCCTGTATTATGTACCGCATCCTCTGCATCCTCTGCATCATCATGATGTAATGTTGCCCGTGATCCCTGCCCGGACGGCCCGCACGGCCTGGACGTGAAGGGTGTTGGCCGGTACAGCAGCTGCACCCTACCCTGGCCCACCTTCATACGGACAGTGACGCTGGCTCCGGCCTGCAGCAGCTCCCGAACACACACCACGTGGCCGCACTGGCTGGCCACGAACAGGGCTGTGGCGCCGTCCTGTTCGGAATACGGTAAAAGGCGCTAGCGTTAGCAGTGGCAGATCTACGGTTGGGCAAAATGGGCAATTGCCCCCCTCCCAAACCGCCTGAAATCGTCGCAAAATTGACACTTCCTGGTATAGAAAACAATCTAAGCAACTTTTACTAAGGAAAGTTTGATTTAAATCAGCTATTTATGACAATGCCTAAGCAAGCGAAATGCGATGAGTTTTCAGAATTGTGTGAGAGTTTTTGGAATTCCCCCCCCCCCCCTGCTGTTCGGTTCTGGATCCGCAGCTGATCGTTAGCAGAGAACAGGGCTGTGGCGCCGACCTGTCGGAATACGGCAAAAGTTGCTGATCGTTAGCAGAGAACAGGACTGTGGCGCCGACCTGTCGGAATACGGCAAAAGTTGCTGATCGTTAGCAGAGAACAGGGCTGTGGCGCCGACCTGTCGGAATACGGCAAAAGGCGCTGATCGTTAGCAGAGAACAGGACTGTGGCGCCGACCTGTCGGAATACGGCAAAAGGCGCTGATCGTTAGCAGAGAACAGGACTGTGGCGCCGACCTGTCGGAATACGGCAAAAGTTGCTGATCGTTAGCAGAGAACAGGACTGTGGCGCCGACCTGTCGGAATACGGCAAAAGTTGCTGATCGTTAGCAGAGAACAGGACTGTGGCGCCGACCTGTCGGAATACGGCAAAAGGCGCTGATCGTTAGCAGAGAACAGGGCTGTGGCGCCGACCTGTCGGAATACGGCAAAAGTTGCTGATCGTTAGTAGAGAACAGGGCTGTGGCGCCGACCTGTCGGAATACGGCAAAAGGCGCTAGCGTTAGCAGAGAACAGGGCTGTGGCGCCGTCCTGCTCAACACATGGTACACGACGCTGTCGTCAGAAAATGAGAGGGATAAACACGACTCAGTTCTGTGCTAGGGAAATGTGAATAGGGCCGTGGCGCCGTCCTGTTGGTAACACAGCACACATCACTATCAGTAACTTAAGTGGGTGGGAAACGACTCCAGCGGGAGGGAGGGACATGTGAGGCGCCAGCCGAGCCCCCACACTGGGGATCTGATACACATGGCTAGCAAGCTGCACGTGACCCGCAGATACCGACTGCAATACGCGTCTACTGCTGCACCACGCTGCCGCCACCTTCAGTCTCTCCCACGCAGCGATCTCGCCTTGGAACTGTATGGACTCGGCACGTTCTCCAGACATCCGCTCCGAGAGAACAGCCGAGAGAAGAGCCAGCCATGACACAGCACTCTGTCCGGTGATCCGCGCTGGCCGCCATTCCAGCCATTCCAGCCATTCCAGGCGCGCCTGGCACGCACCACGGCCATCACGCACGTCTGGTGTGGCTGCCATTCCACTTCCAGGGTATTCAGACAAGGAGGGAGGTGTAGGAAGACTCACACTCATTGGCTTCACATAGTCGTATGATTACGTTTGCTGTTCGGTTTGGTATAGGATACAGTAAGGCATAAGAGACATAATCTCCCGTTCCGTCCCGGTCCCGGTCCCGGTCCGTCCCGTCCCGTCCCGTCCCGTCCCGTCCCGTCCCGTCCCGTCCCGTCCCGTCCCGTCCCGTTCCGTTCCGTTCCGTTCCGTTCCGTTCCGTTCCGTTCCGTTCCGTTCCGTTCCGTTCCGTTCCGTTCCGTTCCGTTCCGTTCCGTTCCGTCCCGTCCCGTCCCGTCCCGTCCCGTCCCGTCCCGTCCCGTCCCGTCCCGTCCCGTCCCGTCCCGTCTCGTCACCGTCACCGTCACCGTCACCGTCACCGTCACCGTCACCGTCACCGTCACCGTCACCGTCACCGTCACCGTCACCGTCACCGTCACCGTCACCGTCACCGTCACCGTCACCGTCACCGTCACCGTCACCGTCACCGTCACCGTCACCGTTCCCGTTCCGTCCCCGACCCCGACCCCGACCCCGACCCCGACCCCGACCCCGACCCCGACCCCGACCCCGACCCCGACCCCGACCCCGTCCCCGTCCCCGTCCCCGTCCCCGTCCCCGTCCCCGTCCCCGTCCCCGTCCCCGTCCCCGTCCCCGTCCCCGTCCCCGTCCCCGTCCCCGTCCCCGTCCCCGTCCCCGTCCCCGTCCCGACCCGTCCCCCATCCCATCCCATCCCATCCCATCCCATCCCATCCCATCCCATCCCATCCCATCCCATCCCATCCCATCCCATCCCATCCCATCCCATCCCATCCCATCCCATCCCATCCCATCCCATCCCATCCCATCCCATCCCATCCCATCCCATCCCATCCCATCCCATCCCATCCCATCCCATCCCATCCCATCCCATCCCATCCCATCCCATCCCATCCCATCCCGTCCTGTGGCTGGCGCCTGACAGTCATAGACCATGACCCACAAAATGGACCCAGGTAGGGCGCTTATTGAACTTTCCCTTCCTGCCGAAATAACCGAATGCCTTTCTGCCGACAGAATCTCACCTTCCCTGACACAGAGTCCGCCTCTCCTGACAAGGCACCCCACCCCACCTCCCTGCCACTGAGCGGTAACACAGGTGCCGCCAATCCCCTGTGTAGCAACTCTCTCACCGCGGTCACCGTGTGTGTCACCGTGTGTGTCACCGTGTGTGTCACCGTCTCACCGTGGTCACCGCGTCAGGCTTCCCTCCATGTCGCAGCAGGGCCCGCAACACCTCCACATGGCCAGCCTGGGCCGCGAAAAACACCGCCGTCGCCCCCGTCTGGTGGAACAACAAAACAACAGACGTATGTACAACAACAACAACAACCAAACAAACAACAGAGGTGTGCACAGCAACAACAAGACAAAACAACAACACCAGCTAACAGGGACGTGGGAACCGTGTGGAGCAGTGGGGGCATCTCGCCCCCCACTTTGGAGCTGGGGGGCGGGGGCGACGCCCCCCCCCCTTTTGTACACGATCACTCGACTCTGTATACAAACAAGGGCATTGTCACCGGAGTTTCAACGGCGGCGCGCAGCGCAGCGAAATTTGGGACAGCTGTTGGGCACCAATTACCCACACGGTGTGATTTTGTTTTACCTCGGATCATCTCAGGTCAGGTCACCAGGTCAAGGTGTGACTCTACCTCCAAAAAGTTTGCGGTCGTGCCACAGCCAAAGTGATTGACCAAACGGTTTGAAACTCACATGATGTCATCAGGTGATAAGTACCTACAATTCGCTTATCTCGTTTTTTTTTGTATATCGGTGACCTAAGGTCAGGTCGATTTCATGACCTCCCCATGATAAGTGAATGGGGAAAAAATGGCAAATTGGCGCGAACCCCCGGGCAGTAGTAGTAGTAGTAGTACTTTATTAAAAGCCATCCACATCAACTGTGGCTATTACGGCCCTCTCGTCAGTAAAATGGGGCAGTAGTAGTAGTAGTAGTACTTTATTAAAAGCCATCCACATCAACTGTGGCTATTACGGCCCTCTCGTCAGTAAAATGGGACAATGACATGCATGTAAAACATTCACACTCGTACCGAACGCAGACATACACAGGCCAACTATGACATGACTATAAGAAACATGACAAAAACGGATGAATGCTAAAATGACACTAAACCACTAAAAACACACGGATTAAGAGTCACCGAGATCACGTAGGTAAGCCTTCAGCCTCGTTCTAAAGTGCGCTCCCTTCAAGCCCCGAATGTCCGCTGGCAACTGGTTCATCTGCTGTGGGACCCTGTACATAAATCGACGCCGCCCGGCCTCTGTGCGGATAGCGGGTAACTGTAGGAGATGATCCTGTCGGGTTGAGCGGGCATGAGCAGGATTGTATCGGTTGGCACATACCTGGCGGGCGATGCACTCAGGTTCTCTGGCAGTGATGATTTTGTGAAGAAGGCTGACGCCTAGCAACGAAGTGAAAAAAGGACAGTGCCAGTCCAGCCGAGTGCATCCGATACTGCAAGGCAGTAGCGGATGTGCGAGATGACCAAGGCGGTAACAATTTCAGGAACGGTCTCGGGAGGAAGGTAATGACGAAGGTGGGAAAGGGCAATTAGGATACCACAGCACTTACGCGAGAGGGCTCGAACATGTGCGTCCCAGGACAGATGCCGGTCAAAAATAAGACCGAGTTTTTTCACTTCGTTGCTAGGCGTCAGACATGTATCACGGTAAGAGACATTGATAGTTGGGAGATTGCGCAAATTTTGCTTGGAACCGAAAACGATAAACTCAAATTTGGAAACGTTAACTTTAAGTCCGTTCAAGTGGAAATAATCGCCGAGACACGACAGAGAGTGCTCCAGGCGAGAGACAAGGTTCGGTATCGCAGATCTTGGGCCTGAAACAATGGCCCGAGTGTCGTCGGCATACTGCACGACTTGTGCGTCGCCGGCGTACAGACTCAGGTCATTGTCAAACGCGCAGAAGAGGACAGGACCAAGGCTAGAGCCCTGGAAGACGCCCTGATTGATTGCCTGACGGGAAGAGGCACTAATGCGACCATCAGAGCCAGTGATGCTAACACTCTAAGTGTGACCGCCAAGATAATTTTTGAACCAGGTTGTGTCGACGCCCAGCAACTGAAGTTTTTCTAACAATTTATCATGATTGATGACATGGAAACATTTACTCAGGTCAATCAAACACAAGAAAGAGATATGACCTTGATCAGTGGCCGAAAGTATGCTGTCTGTGACAAATGAGAGAGCCGTCTCGGTAGAGTGCCGGAGCCGGAAGCCGTGCTGGGATGGGGATAGAAGTTTGTTGGAGTTGAGGTAATAGTATAGCTGACGCTGGACCGCGCGCTCTACTATTTTGGCAATGACTGGAAGTAGTGATATGGGTCGGTAGTTTGAAGGATTTATAGGATCTCCGGATTTATAGATAGGATAGACGAGGGAGTGTTTCCAGGCGGCGGAGATATCATTGGATACGATGCAGGAATTGACTAGATCAAGCATGATGTGGCCGATAGAGTTGAAAGATAGCTTGCAAATCCGAATGCAAAGCCCGTCGGGACCGCGGGCAGGTGAGTTATGCATGGAGGAAATGATTTGGTGGAGGGTTCTGAGGCTGATGGGACCGAGATGGAGTGCGCATGCCCCTACTCTCGGGAGGCGAGTAGGGAGCTCCGGGGGCGGGCCTTGGGCTTCGAGTTCAGCGGCGACACGAGGACCAACATTCACAAAACAATGAGTTAATGGCATCGGGCGACACAGACGGCGTGACCTGCAGAGCACACTTCTTACTGCCTACAATGTCCCTCGCGCCGCGCCAAACCGAACCCCGCCCTCGCGCGGTGACACGTTCACCGATGTGGCTCCTCTTGTTGGACCGGAAAACAGCACGGGCCAGCCGGTTCGCTGCCCGGTACCGGTCCGAACCGCGGCCCCATCGCCGCAGAGCCTCGGATCAGTGCGTGTGTAATGGACCTTAATTCGGTAACAGTTAACTAACAAACAAAATATTTAACTAACTAACTTAGATATAAGTAGAACAGGAAAACGCCTCTTTGGGCGATGACCGAGCGGGCGCGTACTGGCAAAGCTAAAACAGGTTTTAAATATGTAACGGTACGGGAGCACATGTGGTAGTAACGCATAGTCCTTTTAGTCATTTTAGTCCCCCATAAAAATTGTCAGGCTCGTTCGTTCGTTTAACAACAGCAACATCACATCAGCTACCCTAAAAAACGATTCCAGGGCAAAAAGTAAAATGTGAAAAAGTCAAAAAACAAAAAGTCAAATGTGAAAAAGTCAAAGGGAAAAAGTCAAATCGGCTAAAAGTAAAATGCAAAAAGTAAAACGGAAAAAAGTCAAAAGGACAAAAAAAGTCAAAAGCAAAAAGTAAAAACCACAGAAAGTCAAGAGGACAAAAAGTAAAATGGCAAGGAGTCAAAAAGATAAAAGTCAAATGCAAAAACTAAAATAGGCAAAAAGTCAAAAACGCAAAAAGTCAAATGCGAAAGTCAAAAACGCAAAAAGTCAAATGCAAAAAGTCAAAAACGCAAAAAGTAAAATGCAAAAAGTCAAAAACGCAAAAAGTCAAATGCGAAAAGCAAAAAATCCGAAAAGATAATGGAAAGTTCACGGAAGCAGAAGTTAATACATTAATCCGTTAACTTCAAAGAGATGTGTACAGTGTATGTACATTGTACAATTACATACGTCGAATAAGAAACGTCCATGAAGACAGAACGTATTCGCATTCGTATTCAAATATGTATTCAAATTAACTCCGATTTCGCCCAAATTTGCACACGATAAACCCAATGCCGTCACTACACAATACGGGAATATTAGACACGGTTTGACCTACAGAGGGCACAATAGGTCAAACAGGTAAAATACGCGGTACCCCATAACGTTTCACCTAATTGACTTAGAGAAACATTTCCTTATTCAAAAATATTCAGAACAGGGTGAAGATTGTGCACAAACCAGGATTGGACAATCCCGGGTCACTGTTTGACCTCAGGTCAAAATGTATCTTTTTCAATGAGTGATAACTATTTGCGCGGTACCCTATAACATCTCAGAAAACGCACTTATATATGCAATTGAGCACAAAACCATCCGCAAGTGACCATAGTTTATGCACAGCACAACAGATGACCTTACTCTGCTACTGTGTGACCATAGGTCACACAAATACGTGCAAAAATACGGTTTTGGCCAAAAATCGCGGTACCGCATAACTCCTACAATAATTGAAGTAGACGAGTCATCACAGTGCCACAATTTTTGCATTAGCACATAGATGGTGCACAACAAAACATTTTATCCGAAAATGTTACCCTTTGACCCCAGGTCACGTCCACATTTTGCAATGAGGCATTTTAGCCAATGGCGCGGTACCGCATAACTTTTTTCCTAAACAACTTAGGGAAATCAGCCCAATAGCTTAATATTCACAAAAGACCATAGATGGTGCGCAAAGAGCCCTTCAGGTCCTAAGCCCTTCAGGTCATCATTTGACCTCAGGTCACGGCATAAATTAACGTTATGGCACAAGGCAGAATGGCTCGGTACCACATAAGTTTTCTCCTAAATCACTTAAAGAACCCATTCCACCACCATCGCTTTCCCCTTAACCCACCTAAGGTTCACAACTCAAGAGTTGATGAATGTGGTTACATTTTTTTCTCGTCATTTTAGCCGACACCCCACTCAAAAATCATCGGCGACGCCACTGCATAGGGCCTGTCAAGGACCTTCTCAGACCGAGCCATTCTGCCATGGCTCGGTACCTCAGGCCTGTCAAGGACCTTCTCAGACCGGTATGGGACTGTTTCAGGCCTGACCAGGGCCCTCTTAGGCTTGTCAAGGGCTTTCTCATACTTGAAAATACACTCTCAGACCAACTGGAGGCCCTTTCAGACCTGCAAAAAAACCGCTTGGGCCCTTTTCAGCTCGAGGGCCCCTGGACGTCTGATTTTTTTCCTGGATCCCCCCGATTTTCCCCCCTGGATCCGCCCCTGGTATAGCCGTCTTTGACATTTGAGCTTCATTCTCTCTGATTGTGTGACGTTTTGCATTCTACTTTTTGCAGTTTGACTTAACGCCGTCTCCTCTATGGAGCGAAGCAAAGCAACTTACCCTCAGTCACCACAAGCTTTGGCGTGACGCGGAGCCGTGAATCAGCTATTTTTGCCCTTTTAACCTTTTGCATTAGACTTGATGCCCTTTTGACTTTTCGCATGTGACTTTTTGTGCTTTTGACTTTTTGCATTTGACTTTTTGCGTTTTTGAGTTTTGCGTTTTTGACTTTTTGCATTTTACTTTTTGCCGTTTTGACTTTTTGCATTTGACTTTTTGCCTTTTTTACTTTTTGCATTTGACTTTCTGCCTTTTTGACTTTTATCCATTTTTACTTTTTGCCTGTTTGACTTTTTGCTTTTGACTTATCCTTTTGACTTTTTACATTTACTTTTTGCCTTTTTTACTTTTTGCATTTTACTTTTATCCCATTTGACTTTTTGCCTGTTTGACTTTTTGTATTTGACTTTTTGTATTTGACTTTTTGCTTTTTGACCTTTTACCATTTTATTTTTTGTCCATTTGTCTTTTCGCCGTTTTGACTTTTTGCATTTGACTTTTTGCCTACTTGGCTTTTTGTCATTTGACTTTTTCACATTTGACTTTTTGTCCATTGACTTTTTACTTTATGTTCGGCTACCTTAAAAAACACCGCCGTCGCCCCCGTCTGGTGGAACAACAAAACAACAGACGTACAACAACAACAACAACCAAACAAAACAACAGACGTATGTACAACAACAACAACAACATAAAGTACTTCAATAACACCGCTACAATCAGTCGGCACACACTTACAGCGTCTGACAAATGAAGCGAAACAAGCGAGAAGTGAGAAATGGAAGCAGCAGTGTCCCAAGGTGTCCACTAATTAAGCACACGGCCACACAGCCAAATGACCGGTGACAAATCGAGTCCAGTGCTAAAAGCAGCGGACGCCCAAAGCCTCAGCTGGACCGTTCGCTGGCCTCGTCCGGTCGGAGCCTCGTCCGGTCCCTCCATTACGGTTTGTTCGGGCGCCGGCTGCGGAAACAGTAGCTTTAATGACTCAGCTATCAGCTGGTGTGCTTGTGTGTCTGTCCGGTACGGAAACAGCAGCTCTAATGACTCAGCCATCAGCTGGTGTGCGTGTGTGTCTGTCCGGTGCGGAAACAGCAGCTCTAATGACTCAGCTATCAGCTGGTGTGCGTGTGTGTCTGTCCGGTGCGGAAACAGCAGCTCTAATGACTCAGCTATCAGCTGGTGTACGTGTGTGTCTGTCCGGTGCGGAAACAGCAGCTCTAATGACTCAGCTATCAGCTCTGGTGTGCGTGTGTGTCTGTCCGGTGCGGAAACAGCAGCTCTAATGACTCAGCTATCAGCTGGTGTGCGTGTGTGTCTGATGTGGTGATAACGATGCTGTTCATACACTGAATCGTCGCCATACGGCCCTAGTGTCGGTACTCGGCACCCTGCTGGGACACAGCCTGGCTAATGGCTATTGAGGAGATTTCCCTGGTGTCCCGCCGCGTCTCCAGTCAAGTGTGACGGCACAACATCGCTCGTGCTGGGTTCAGACCCATTGGCGTCGGCCGTTGCCAGGATTTTTAGATTGGGGAACAAATATATGTGGTACAGACGCTATACCTACCTAAAAAAACGGGTTTAGTATAAATCAGGAACCAACCATGTGGTTACATTGCACATAAAACAGATATGGCGAACCTATGGACTTGTCAAGCTACTCATTGTCTTTTCCGACCCTAAAAATTACCTCGGATCAATATTGATATCAGCAGGAGCAGGTCACCACCAGTCGGAGGTTGGGGGTGGGTAAGTTGATATCAGCAGGAGCAGGTCACCAGTCGGAGGTTGGGGGTGGGTAAGTCGATATCAGCAGGAGCAGGTTACCACCAGTCGGAGGTTGGGGGTGGGTAAGTCGATATCAGCAGGAGCAGGTTACCACCAGTCGGAGGTTGGGGGTGGGTAAGTCGATATCAGCAGGAGCAGGTTACCACCAGTCGGAGGTTGGGGGTGGGTAAGTTGATATCAGCAGGAGCAGGTTACCACCAGTCGGAGGTTGGGGGTGGGTAAGTCGATATCAGCAGGAGCAGGTTACCACCAGTCGGAGGTTGGGGGTGGGTAAGTCGATATCAGCAGGAGCAGGTCACCAGTCGGAGGTTGGGGGTGGGTAAGTCGATATCAGCAGGAGCAGGTCACCAGTCGGAGGTTGGGGGTGGGTAAGTCGATATCAGCAGGAGCAGGTTACCACCAGTCGGAGGTTGGGGGTGGGTAAGTCGATATCAGCAGGAGCAGGTTACCACCAGTCGGAGGTTGGGGGTGGGTAAGTTGATATCAGCAGGAGCAGGTTACCACCAGTCGGAGGTTGGGGGTGGGTAAGTCGATATCAGCAGGAGCAGGTTACCACCAGTCGGAGGTTGGGGTGGGTAAGTCGATATCAGCAGGAGCAGGTTACCACCAGTCGGAGGTTGGGGGTGGGTAAGTCGATATCAGCAGGAGCAGGTTACCACCAGTCGGAGGTTGGGGGTGGGTAAGTCGATATCAGTTGGAGCAGGTTACCACCAGTCGGAGGTTGGGGGTGGGTAAGTCGATATCAGCAGGAGCAGGTTACCACCAGTCGGAGGTTGGGGGTGGGTAAGTCGATATCAGCAGGAGCAGGTTACCACCAGTCGGAGGTTGGGGGTGGGTAAGTCGATATCAGCAGGAGCAGGTTACCACCAGTCGGAGGTTGGGGGTGGGTAAGTCGATATCAGCAGGAGCAGGTTACCACCAGTCGGAGGTTTGGGGTGGGTAAGTCGATATCAGCAGGAACAGGTTACCACCAGTCGGAGGTTGGGGGTGGGTAAGTCGATATCAGCAGGAGCAGGTTACCACCAGTCGGAGGGTGGGGGTGGGTAAGTCGATATCAGTTGGAGCAGGTTACCACCAGTCGGAGGTTGAGGGTGGGTAAGTCGATATCAGCAGGAGCAGGTTACCACCAGTCGGAGGTTGGGGGTGGGTAAGTCGATATCAGCAGGAGCAGGTTACCACCAGTCGGAGGTTGGGGGTGGGTAAGTCGATATCAGCAGGAGCAGGTTACCACCAGTCGGAGGTTGGGGGTGGGTAAGTTGATATCAGCAGGAGCAGGTTACCACCAGTCGGAGGTTGGGGGTGGGTAAGTCGATACCAGCAGGAGCAGGTTACCACCAGTCGGAGGTTGGGGGTGGGTAAGTCGATATCAGCAGGAGCAGGTTACCACCAGTAGGAGGTTGGGGGTGGGTAAGTTGATATCAGCAGGAGCAGGTTACCACCAGTCGGAGGTTGGGGGTGGGTAAGTCGATATCGCAGGAGCAGGTTACCACCAGTCGGAGGTTGGGGGTGGGTAAGTTGCCACGCCTGGCTCCCGATGCGGCGCCTATGCACACCACTGGGACCACATACTGCGCTGGCCCGGTCAGAGACCGCCACCGGCAGAGCCTATTTTAAGGGAAAACCCCTGGGGGGGGGGGGGGTCCAAACTTAGCTCCAAACCTAGCTAAAAAGAAAGAAAGAAAAGATACAACCCTAGCTCACACAAAGGCGTAAGGACTGAGCATGACTCTGATGGAAAATGCCAGTTAATTAACCGTTTTTTTTGTACTCTACGAACAATTATAAGATAATAGGCGAGTCCAGGTAGGGTAAAAAGGGCGGTAAGCAATGTGAATTGAAGTTGTAAGTGAAATAGTCACTGTTGACTAGTTAGTATCATAATAGCGGATAATATACTTATCAAAAGGTTTGAGCCTCCCCAGTTTGGATCCTGGATGATGATGATATGAAGTTCAACATGCAAAAAGGAACTATCTACGATCAGTAACTTATTTATAGTGCTGGGTACCAACTTGCCTGCGGGTGCGTGTTTCATCCCAAAACTGCAGTATGTTATGTCATTGTAGGCCCATGCCTCTTAGTTTCCTTGAAATAATATGACCCCCTTTCTTCCATTCCTGAGCGCGCCTCTGCAAAAATTGACTTTATTCCCTTTTCTGGCCTCATATGTGCATATATCATTATAAGCTAACCGTCTATTGCGCCGTAATCGCTGGCATATCGTCATCACCATGCCAGTCACCCCCTTTTCATGTGCCTGAACACGCCCCTGAAACTCTATATGTAATAAATTATGCAAATAATAGAAGCAGAAGCTATCTTGTACATCTTGATAGCTATAAATGCCCCTTGCATTGCTATATTGGCTTCCAGCCAAGCATTGAATACTTCCTGCAACCCCCCCCCCCCCCCCCCAGGAAAAAGCCCCTGAAAGCCCCTGTTCAAGCCCCTGAAACCGCCTCTGCCATGCAATTTGTATGATATTTCATTAACATCAACTAATTTGCACTTGTTGCAATCACCGTAAACTGATGTAACTCCTTCATACTTGAGGCAGTTAGGAAGAAGCCGTGAAGATCGCATTTCCGTATTATCGCCAAATGTCGCCGCCGAACCAACCCAAAACTTTGCCCTGTAACCGCCTCTGTTCAGGTTAAGAACTCAACATTTTGACTCCATATGTGAAAATCTGTTTTGGGAAAAGTCCCAAAATTTAATGGGCCTGCTCCCAGCCGTTATGGAGATATCTGCGAAAAAAATGAGGGGGGGGGGGCGGAATCCGCCCCCCCCCCTGTTACAAATGGGGTTAACGTGTTAAAATAGGCATTGGTCACCGGTGTTGATAACATCGCCCGGCCACACGACCCATGCACTCCGGCCTGCAAACGGCCAGCGATTCCTCTTCTTATATAGCGCCGGTGTGCGGCTCGCTATTTCCTGTTCGTGGAGACCGCTGTATTCACATTTCACACGTCGCGACACCCTGAGAAAGTCGTTGTCATGGCAATCGGGCCACGCTTTCTATTCGCTAGTCTCGGCCGCGCCGCGTTCGCCGTGGGACGTCTCTTCTGTCTGCGCCGGACTAGTCCCGCCGGCGCCACGTTCGGCACATCGTACCTGTCGACGCCGGTTGGGGTCGGCGCCCTGTCGCAGCAGCTCCTTCACACAGGCCAAGTGACCGTTGGCGGCGGCCAGGATCAGCGGCGTGGTTCCTTCCTGCCGGCCAGAGACAACAGTCAGAGGAAGACAGCCAGAGACACCAGACAGAGACAACAGTCAGACAGCAGTCAGAGACAAGTCAGAGACAACAGCCAGATACAAGTCAGAGACAACAGTCAGAGACAACAGACATATACAACAGTCAGAGACAACAGTCAGACAACAGACAGAGACAACAGTCAGAGACAACAGCCAGAGACAAGTCAGAGACAACAGTCAGATACAACAGTCAGAGACAACATCCAGAGACAAGTCAGAGACAACAGACAGAGACAACAGACATAGACAACAGTCAGAGACAACAGTCAGACAACAGACAGAGACAACAGTCAGAGACAACAGTCAGAGACAACAGTCAGAGACAACAGACATAGACAACAGACAGAGACAACAGTCAGAGACAACAGTCAGAGACAACAGTCAGAGACAACAGTCAGAGAAAACATCCAGAGACAAGTCAGAGACAACAGACAGAGACAACAGACAGAGACAACAGACAGAGACAACAGACAGAGACAACAGACAGAGACAACAGTCAGAGACAACAGTCAGATACAAGTCAGAGACAACAGTCAGAAACAACAGCCAGAGACAACAGTCAGAGACAACAGTCAGAGACAACAGTCAGAGACAACAGTCAGAGACAACAGTCAGAGACAACAGTCAGAGACAACAGTCAGAGACAACAGTCAGAGACAACAGTCAGACACAAGTCAGAGACAACAGCCAGAGACAACCATCAGAGACAACCGTCATAGCCAACAGTCAGAGACAACAGGCAGAGACAACAGTCAGAGACAACAGTCAGAGACAACAGTCAGAGACAACAGTCAGAGACAACAGTCAGAGACAACAGTCAGATACAACAGTCAGAGACAACAGTCAGAGACAACAGTCAGAGACAACAGCCAGAGACAACCGTCAGAGACAACAGTCAGATACAACAGTCAGAGACAACAGTGAGAGACAACAGTCAGATACAACAGTCAGAGACAACAGTCAGAGACAACAGTCAGAGACAACATCCAGAGACAAGTCAGAGACAACATACAGAGACAACAGACAGAGACAACAGACAGAGACAACAGTCAGAGACAACAGTCAGAGACAACATCCAGAGACAAGTCAGAGACAGCAGCCAGAGACAACACCCAGAGACAACAGGCAAAGGCAATAACAACAGCTGCTACCGGTCACTGTACTCGCAGGAAGGCGACTGTGCCCGCGAGCCTGGCGACTGTGCCCGCGAGCCTGACGACTGTGCCCGCGGGCCTGGCGACTGTGCCCGCAAGCCTGGCGACTGTGCCCGCGGGCCTGGCGACTGTGCCCGCGAGCCTGGCGACTGTGCCCGCGGGCCTGGCGACTGTGCCCGCAAGCTTGGCGACTGTGCCCGCGAGCCTGGCGACTGTGCCCGCGGGCCTGGCGACTGTGCCCGCGGGCCTGGCGACTGTGCCCGCGGGCCTGGCGGAACTCGACTATCACAAACAGGAACACCAAACAAAAACAGACGACAGCAGGGAGCCCGCTGCTGCGCTGCGAAAGGTGTACGTAGGACGGTAGGTACACAACACGGCCGTCCATAATGAGCATAATGATGGGAATTTCATTTCGGTTGTATGGCACCCTGTCTCTGAGCGCCATATGGTGTTGTTAGGGAAGCGCATGCCCAGCACATGATACTTACTTCACGAGTCTGGCAGCTGGCGGTAACTATGTGTTACGGATAAATGATAATTAATCAGATGATGTACGTGGATGCTCGGCGGCGACGTTTTGGTGATTGTCGGCAGTGGTTTCAATGCGATTGTCTCACCTTTCTGTATGTAATCCAACACGGAACCAAACCATTACCAGGCCCCATTTGACAAATGTCCATTTAACTCGAGCCGAGCAGACCACAGTCGACATCTCCAAATCATGATCAGCATCTCAGATATGAGACCATTTCAACCGAAGACCTTGCGTCGAGTCGTGCCGGAGTCACGGGACGTGACTCGGGTACGACTCGACACGAGGGTCCCCTCTCAGTCATGATCCGACCCGCGGTTGTCCCCTGCCTCTAGACCATCCCGTCAACTGGCGGCGTCTGCCGTCTGCCGTCTGCTGGACGTCGGGCAGAGGAGGTTATCGTCGGCCAGAGAAGACCAGAGAGTGCCGGAGGAGGCCAGAGGAGGCCAGCGGCACGGCGGCCGTCACGGCTCCCGGGCCGCGTGGGAGTGGCCGCCGCGTTCCCACGGCCACCGCTGCCACGCGGCCAGCCGACCGACCCGGCTGGAACGGCCCAGAATCGGCCGCCGCCACCACCGGGACGGCCGCCGCCATCATTGGGACCGGCGGAGGCGTATGGCTTAACCCTCGCCCTGCGGGAGCTTTTTTCACCTTCGCCCTACGCCCTACGGGGGGGGGGGGCTGACAGCCCCCCCCCCCTGCTAACTTAACCAAGCAACTTAGAGCAATGCGGTAAGAACCAGCATGTTGCCTGGCATAAGAGGAATCTAACAGTATGCGATTTTTAGGTTTCAGGTCAACGGGCGACCTTCCAGGTCAAGTGAATGACCTCGAATTTACCACGTCCAGAACATCGATTTTGCTCTTCAGAAAACCTCAAAATTAGAAATTGATAAATGTAAATAAAAAGGCATGTTCCTAGACCAATTTGGCTCAGAAATACAGAAAAAGTAATTATTTGTTCGTATCTTGTCAAAAAAAAGTTAAAAAAGTAATAAAAAATGACGTAATCAGTTTCTTACACTTAACCCTCGCCCTACGGGGGGTCCTAAAACGACCCCCCCCCCCCCCCCTGAGGTTTTTGCTTGCAAAACTTTTTAGACATGCGGCGCATCTTGCTGAAATTTTTAGTAGCTAAGTATACAATTATACGTATGCTGTAAAAAAAATCATTGAAATTAGTTAATAAATTTGGGAAATAAAGACGTTTTGATGACGTCATGTTGGTGGCAGACTTGTCAATGATTCATATTTGTCATGAGTCGATTCACAGTGATTCACGGTCCATAATGATTGATTCAATCATGATTAAATCACTCAACATTACCATAATGAATGATTCAATCATGATTCAATCACTCAACATTACCATAATGAATGATTCAATCATGATTCAATCACTCAACATTACCATAATGAATGATTCAATCTTGATTCAATCACTCAACATTAAAGGGAAGTGTCGACTCCTTTGTCTAACTCCTTTGATTTGGAATGTGCGACTAATATTTTATGAGCGTGATAGGGAGGTCATGCTCTACCTGTGTGCCAATTTCCATGCACATCAGAATAGTCTGCTGTTTCACCTTAAACATATGACCTGCTCTAACTCCTTTGATTTGAAATGTGCGACTCTAAGATTTTACCAGAATGATCACTAGGTCGTGATCTATCGGTGTACCAATTTTGAAGCCAATCCAAATAGTCCGCGAATGTATTTCCGAATGTGAATGTGAGCCAATTGGACGCGCGTGTTGTTTATTTTGATTATAAAATGATATTTATAATATTTATTATAATTGCAAATTCCAAGTTCCAAAAGCATTAATGACTTTACGTTTCACTTTTTTAAGCGAATAGAACATTTATTTTGATTTTGCATTAGGTATTATGTTTTATAAAGCATGATGTGGAATAAAGCGGCGCCGATGCGACAGTGATATTTGGGACATGCGGAGGTCATGCAAATGTTTGTTTATGATTTAGTTTGTGATATGGTATAGCCTATAAATTAGGAAAAGGTGGGTACCTTTTGATAATTTTTCGTGTGAAAAAGGTGTGCGTTTACTGTGTGGTTTATGAACCAAAGTATGAATTAGTTACCTTTTCTAAGTATTTAGGTACATACCCCTAACCCTACCAGTTCCAAGGTATTCACCTAGCTAGGGCTGATTGAACAGTGGCTTTGTGCCCACTGGAGTTGGACACAAAGCCTCGCTTTCTTTACGCATAGATGAATCACAGGCCACAGCTCAGGACACAGAGCTCATATAATTGGCCATTAAAGGAAATAGTCCACCTTCGGAAATTTTTCAGAACACGATTTTATTATATTTTTTAATACAGTTTCTTTTTTTCTTTTCAAAAATGGCCCTACATCGCGCCAATTCAGGACAGAAGGTCGTAAATTATTAATGTTATGGTGTGCGTTATTGGTCTGCGCATGCGCCCTGGTAGTGCTGGCACTCTCAAACGGTACGGTATATCATATATGCGCCGCATTCCTTCGCCACAAAGTCAAATATCTTCGGCTGGAGAGTCTTTTCAGCCAAGAAAAGTTGCAGATAAGGATTTCTCAACACGGGCTACAAAACTGCTATTTCAGTTCAAAATCCCATGTTGAAGGTGAACTATTTCCTTTAAAGGGAATAGTTCACCTTTAACATGGGGTTTTGGACTGAGATAGCAGATTTGTAGAGCAGATCTAAAAATGGTTTGTGGTGAAAGAATTACCTCTCTACGTTAATTAATTTCGACACAGGACTAGTGGGCCCGATTTCAATCCCGCTGTTCCGGGCCACAATCGGGGAATGAACGCTAGCCGCCGCGCCGCCGGAGGCAGGTACACTCTCTGGCACGTAGTCTCTGGTCACGACGCCTCGTTAATATCCGCTCAGCCGCCCGGGCGGCGCGGCGGCCCCTTGTCAGAGACTGTACTTGGCGTCAGGCGGAGTGGGGCGGAGCCAGAACGCCAGCTGCTATCGTACGATTTCTCGTGAAATAGAAAGAAAAACTTACTTCTTTCTCCACATATATCCATCAGTTGTCCAAACCAAAGTCATATTCATAGTTTTGAGCTCAAGATGCACCTAATGGTTGAACTCCAAGACAACTTTCAAGGTGACCTATTCCCTTTAAGTGCCTGGTTTGTCCACAGGGCACAGATGAATGCTGGGCCGCTGGCATATTTTGTGGACAGTTTATGCTGTTCGACCAAAAAATAATGATTCTTTGAGCAATGAATGATTCAATCAGCCTATTTTCTCTGTATGAATGATTCAATCAGTGACTCACAACAGGTTTGCGTATGAGGTGAATCGATTCATGAGTCATTCATTTGAAATAAGAATGATTCAATCAAAAGTAGTCGATTCACATTGAATCATTGACAAGTCTGGTTGGTGGAAAAACGATAAATGTTTGAAAAATCGTAGAAAACAGAGTTTTCAAGCAAATTGCAAACACAATTAAGAAAATATATAAAATGTCATTTTCTTTAAAATGGCAATCTCGGATTTTTAACATTTTGGGGTTTTGACCCCCAAAATGATCAAAAACTGATTTTTGGGGGGAAAATCACCACAAAATCAAAATTTTCAAAGATGTTAAAAAAAACGGAATATATGTGAGAGAACTGAGCATGGGCAATACTCAAACCAAATTTCAAAGAAATATCTCTATTTTGGACTGAGTGATGGCTCCCTAAGTGTAATACATTCATGACGTCATTTTTTAAATAACTTTTTGGACTTTTTTAACCAGATACGAATAAATAATTACCTTTTCTGTATTTCTGAGACAAAAATGGTCTAGGAACATGCCTTTTTTACATTTATCAATTTCTCATTTTGAGGTTTTCTGACAGAGCAAAATCGCTGTTCTGGACGTGGTCGATCGAGGTCATTCACTTGACCTGGGAGGTCACTCGTTGACCTGAAACCTAAAAAATACATACCGTTAGATTCCGAACATGACAGGCAACATTTTGGTTCTTGCCGCGTTGCTCTATGTTGCTTGGTTTGGAAGTTAACAGGGGGTGTCGTTTTAGGACACCCCCGTAGGGCGAATGTGAAAAAAGCTCCCGTAGGGCGAGGGTTAAAGGAAATAGTTCACCTTCGGAAATTTTTCAGAACACGATTTTATTATATTTTTAATACAGTTTCTTTTTTTCTTTTCAAAAATGGTCCTACATCGCGCCAATTCAGGACAGAGGGTCGTAAATTATTAATGTTATGGTGTGCGTTATTGGTCTGCGCATGCGCCCTGGTAGTGCTGGCACTCTCAGACGGTACGGTATATCATATATGCGCCGTATTCCTTCGCCAAAAAGTCAAATATCTTCGGCTGAAGAGCCTTTTCAGCCAAGAAAAGTTGCAGATCAGGATTTCTCAACACGGGCTACAAAACTGCTATTTCAGTTCAAAATCCCATGTTGAAGGTGAACTATTTCCTTTAAGGAGCCATCACTCAGTCAAAAATGAAGATATTGCTTTGAAATTTGGTATGGGTATTGTCCATACTCAGTTCTCTGACATATATGCCCGTTTTTCTAACATCTTTGAAATTGTTTATTTTGTGGGGATTTCCCCCCCCCCCAAAAAAAAAACAGTTTGTTTTATAATTTTAGGGGTCAAAAACCCCAAATCGTGAAAATCCAAGATTGCCATTTTAAAGAGCATGCCATTTTGTATCTTTGGTGATTGCGTTTGCAATTTCCTTTAAAACTCTGTTTTATACCATTTTTGAAATATTTATCTTTTTTCCACCAACATGACGTCATCAAAACATGATTATCTCCCAAACTACTTAACCAATTTCAATTAAATTTTTTACAGCATACGTATAATTGTTGTAAACCCAGCTATTACAAATCAGGAGGATGCGCCGCATGCGTAAACAGTTATTCAAGAAAAACCTCAGGGGGGGGGGCTGTCAGCCCCCCCCCCCAACCCCCTGTAGGGCGAGGGTTAATCGCCAGCGATCAGTGTGCTCACTGATTCTTAATTAGAAGCCATAATTGCGGATTGAGCACGCGGGTGCAGTTGGATCGGTGTACTTCAGTGGCGTAGGAACTATGTTCAAGTTGGGGGGGGGGGGGGGGGGGGCAGGAGGCATTCTGAAGTCGATTCTTTCCATGCAGCGCCCATAGGCGTAATGTTAAAATCAAAAATGTTGGGGGGGGGGGGGGGGGGGGGGCGACTGCCCCTGTTCATACGCCTATGGTGTACTTCCTGGCTTTTGATAGGATGCCGTAGTGCTAGATGGCGCTGTCGCGGTGGAGCTGCTATAACGGTTGGCAAATGATCATAACTGCAGTGCCGCCTGACTCACCGGACGTGAATAGACGCCGCCTTGAGAATGGATTCGTCGCCAGTCTGTCCAACTCCCTGGTCTACATACACCGTTCAGCGCTGTACTACAAGGAACTTGAACATGAAATACGCGCAAACTTAATGACACTATTTGAATAGGTACCGGACATGGTTAATTCAAAAATTGATCAATTGGTATAGGAACCTACGGAATCGCATCTTAAACCAATGGCAATTTGTGTGCACATTTCTAAGACATGACAACCATTATGAAGGAAGTCCGTGTCTAGGTAACTAATTTTCTTCAAGTTTTCGCGAATTTATGCTTCCTGATTACAGTAAATCGTCGGACTCATCTCAGTGAGACTCCCGGCTGCATCGCTGCCGCCTGCGGCACCGGAAGCGACAGCAAATGACATCAAAGTGGCCGCCCGGCGGCGGCGGCGGCTCTTTGATCTGCCCGGGGCACGCTGCCAGCTGTCCGGCGGTACATCCGCCGATCAGGAGATCGGTCGGCGGTCGCAGATCAGTCGGAACGGTGCAGTCGGTCGGAGATCAGTCGGAACGGTGCAGTCGGTCGGAGATCAGTCGGAACGGTGCAGTCGGTCGCAGATCAGTCGGAACGGTGCAGTCGGTCGGAGATCAGTCGGAACGGTGCAGTCGGTCGCAGATCAGTCGGAACGGTGCAGTCGGTCGCAGATCAGTCGGAACGGTGCAGTCGGTCGGGGATCAGTCGGATATCGATCAGTAGGTCGGCCAGTGTTCGAAGGTCGGCCAGTGTTCGAAGGTCGGTCAGTGGTCGCAGGTTATTAGTGTCGGAGATCCGTCAATAGATTAATCGGTGGTCGGAAACCGGTCGGTTCATCTCATCTTATTCGTGGGATCAGACCAGTGATTGAGTGTAAATAAATGCATGTAGGCAAATGACATACCAATTTCCACACATGGAAACAAATGTGCACACAAAGTTTTGGTTCGTTCAGGAAGTAATGTGAGGGGTGATACCTACGCACGACATGCGTACACGTATGCTAGTAAGGAGATCAACACAACACAATGGAGGCGATCCTGAGCTTCGCATCGGAACGATCACAGCTGAACAGAAGGGTCCGGTAGCGACAACGACAGGGTTGTGGTGCCATTCCAACAAACAAACCCAACTTTCCCGGACTTCCAGAGAAAGTGTTCACAAACACCCAGGCCGGCGCGATCACGGAGCTGGGCGAGCGGTGAGACTTTCCCGGCTGCGTGTGACTGAAGACGGTGTGTGATATATGGCGACTGATGGGACGGTCACATGACTGAAGGTAGGCCGGTCCGTGTGACTGAAGACGGTGTGTGATATATGGCGACTGATGGGACGGTCACATGACTGAAGGTAGGCCGGGTCCGTGTGACTGAAGACGGTGTGTGATATATGGCGACTGATGGGACGGTCACATGACTGAAGGTAGGCCGGGTCCGTGTGACTGAAGACGGTGTGTGATATATGGCGACTGATGGGACGGTCACATGACTGAAGGTAGGCCGGGTCCGTGTGACTGAAGACGGCGTGTGATATATGGCGACCGATGAGACGTCACATGACTGAAGGTAGGCCGGGTCCGTGTGACTGAAGACGGCGTGTGATATATGGCGACTGATGGGACGGTCACATGACTGCAGGAGGCCGGGGTCCGTGTGTGACTGAAGGAGGCCGGGGTCCGTGTGTGACTGATGTGACGGTCACGTGACTGAAGGAGGCCAGGGTCCGTGTGTGACTGAAGGAGGCCGGGGTCCGTGTGTGACGCAGCTCTCTCGGTGTAGGTAACCGATCACAACTACTTTGTAATTATGTCAGCATTTGAACTAAAATAGGGTTTCGAATGGAAATACAGTGGAGGTGCGGCGCCTGCCAAGATTTAGGTATCCACAACAAAGCTGCGCAGCGGACTCCGGCTGACTCAGCTGCTGACTCAGCTGCTGACTCAGCTGCTGACTCAGCTGCTGACTCAGCTGCTGACTCAGCTGCTGACTCAGGCTGAGTCAGCTGCTGACTCAGCTGCTGACTCAGCTGCTGACTCAGCTGCTGACTCAGCTGCTGACTCAGCTGCTGACTCCGGCTGACTCAGCTGCTGACTCAGCTGCTGACTCAGCTGCTGACTCAGCTGCTGACTCAGGCTGACTCAGCTGCTGACTCAGGCTCAGCACAGCGTCTCAGACAGCCACACCGTCACGCAGCAGTGACGCGCCACCGCCAACTGTGCGAGGCGCGCCGGACAACGGGAAAATTAGGCAATTACCTGCATACCTACCACGGGAAGATACCATGGGATATCTACAAAATTCTACTCTGATTAAAAAAACAAATGTGCACACAAAGTTTTGGTTCGTTCAGGAAGTAATGTGAGGGGTCATACCCACGCACGATATGCGTACACGTATGCTAGTAAGGAGATCAACACAACACAATGGAGGCGATCCTGAGCTTCGCATCGGAACGATCACAGCTGATCGGAAACAATTCTGGGAATTATACTTCCCACATACAAAAATACCGCGGTAGTAATGCACTGATAGACAGTGGTAGTTGAGTGTTCGTCACGGGCCCACCAACCCCCAGATCGGCCCAGCCCAGGCCCATGAACACCAAGTCCAGGCCCGGACCGGGCCCGGTCAAATTCATAATATTGAGGCCTGGCCCGGTCCGGCCCGTTCAAATTAAGAATATCATTATTTAAAAAAAAATACAATAATTATCCTATCATATTTACTTGTATACTATTAATGTGAAACAATGAATTAACTATGCTAACCAAAAAAAAACCACAGCCACAGCAACAATGTGTTGCTGTGTAAGTGAACTGCTGGTTAAATATTTGTGAGCTCTGACCTGAGCTTGTGCGACGCCCGCATTACTTCAAAATTGTCAGACCCATGGGTCGGCGCAGTCCACGTGTACCCGGCCCGTGTCCAGCACGCTCTGACACTGTATGACGTCACACTCACCAGGTCAGCGCAGTCCACGTGTACCCGGCCCGTGTCCAGCACGCTCTGACACTGTATGACGTCACACTCACCAGGTCAGCGCAGTCCACGTGTACCCGGCCCGTGTCCAGCATGCTCTGACACTGTATGACGTCACACTCACCAGGTCAGCGCAGTCCACGTGTACCCGGCCCGTGTCCAGCACGCTCTGACACTGTATGACGTCACACTCACCAGGTCAGCGCAGTCCACGTGTACCCGGCCCGTGTCCAGCATGCTCTGCCACTGTATGACGTCACACTCACCAGGTCGGCGCAGTCCACGTGTACCCGGCCCGTGTCCAGCATGCTCTGACACTGTATGACGTCACACTCACCAGGTCAGCGCAGTCCACGTGTACCCGGCCCGTGTCCAGCATGCTCTGACACTGTATGACGTCACACTCACCAGGTCGGCGCAGTCCACGTGTACCCGGTCCGTGTCCAGCATGCTCTGACACTGTATGACGTCACACTCACCAGGTCAGCGCAGTCCACGTGTACCCGGCCCGTGTCCAGCATGCTCTGACACTGTATGACGTCACACTCACCAGGTCAGCGCAGTCCACGTGTACCCGGCTCGTGTCCAGCATGCTCTGACACTGTATGACGTCACACTCACCAGGTCAGCGCAGTCCACGTGTACCCGGCCCGTGTCCAGCACGCTCTGGCACTGTATGACGTCACACTCACCAGGTCAGCGCAGTCCACGTGTACCCGGTCCGTGTCCAGCACGCTCTGGCACTGTATGACGTCACACTCACCAGGTCAGCGCAGTCCACGTGTACCCGGCCCGTGTCCAGCATGCTCTGGCACTGTATGACGTCACACTCACCAGGTCAGCGCAGTCCACGTGTACCCGGCCCGTGTCCAGCATGCTCTGGCACTGTATGACGTCACACTCACCAGGTCAGCGCAGTCCACGTGTACCCGGCCCGTGACCAGCATGCTCTGACACTGTATGACGTCACACTCACCAGGTCAGCGCAGTCCACGTGTACCCGGCCCGTGTCCAGCACGCTCTGGCACTGTATGACGTCACCAGTAATGGCGGCCCGGTGGAGCATGACGTCAGCTCGGCTGTCCTTCTGCGGAAACAAAACACGGTAGACGGTACTCAACTGAAAATTTACATGTTCTTTTAAACAGCCTTGTTTGCATACCTTCTACCATTTAAGCCAATATCACTTTAGTTTCGTAGCAATATCCCACGTCCACAGTAGGTACACTTAAAGGGAAATAATGACATTTTTCCACAAAAATGTAGTTAGCACTTGAAATCGACAGACGAGACCAAAATATATTGTAAATTCATCACATTTTGCATGACAATTTTCCTTTCGCGAGATATTTCAAGTTAAACTTGATAAGCGTTCCACACTTTTAACGATCGGTACTTGCAAGTACTTTTGGTCCTCATCAAACTGCGGGCTTTTCCCGTATTGCTTTTTTACGCAATGGAGTGGAAAATATATTATGCGTTCTGCTTGTTGTGATTATATGCCCGGCGATCTTCTAAAACTAACAGCGATTGGAAAAAGTGGCAATAAACTCGGAAGCCCATCGATGCACATCAACGGCGGCATAGTTAGTAGTTGCGACCCTCAATTTTTGAAAATCGATTCATTTGTTTTCAACATTAGGAGTTTTGTATATGTAATTTCTCTATGGCTGTATATAACACTATGCTTTATATTATCATGAAAAATAATATTCTTTCCCCAAAAAACTAACAAACAATAACACAAAACTGGCAATTAAATCGGAAGCTCATCGATGCACATCGACGGCGACCTATTTAGCGTCGGCAATTTGTTTACAAAGTCATTGTCATGCTTCTCGGCGCACTTAACCATTGTGGCGAGTTGTTCCTGATTAGTATACCGAAGTCCCGTGGCAGGCTTCGTTAATGATGTCACTGGTGCCATTCTTGTGTAGCATTGCAAAATATATCTGATTTTGAGTTGAAAGCTAATTAAAGACTTATTCATTTTTCTTTAAGTTATAATTTTCTTGTTAATCATTATTAAAGGTATTTTATCACTATATTTCATAGTAGTTGACACTTCAGAAACTAATGATGTAATAATATTGTATCCAATATGCATTTCCCTCACCTTTTGCTATTGTGGCGCAGTGCCGAGTGCTTTGCGAATACTTGCTTGCCTGGGGTTCAAATCATTCCGCCCTAATTTCATTCGAATTGGTATAGTTTGCATGTTGTTGTTATTCATGACTTATACTGATAGTCATGCATCACGGATGCTTCACCGATCAGTTTGATCGGAAACGTCACAGAGCCTCCAAAAATGCCGCACTCGATGTAAACAATGGTAGGGAAGGACGAATTTGTCAATGACCTTCATGAAGTACACAAGGTACTTGTTTTGTATAATTTTCCCAAACTTACAACTTTGAGTTTGGGAATAATTTTATTTAATTCTTAAATTTAAATAAAATAATTTTAAAACCATAACGGTAGCCTAAGAAATAGTTGGTAACAAAATCAAAAGGTCATTATTTCCCTTTAAAGGGAAATAATGACCTTTTGATTTTGTTAGCAACAATTTCTTAGGCTACCGCTATGGTTTTAAAATTATTTTATTTAAATTTAAGAATTAAATAAAATTATTCCCAAATTCGAAGTTGTAAGTTTGGGAAAAATACAAAACAATACCTTGTGTACTTCATGAAGGTCATTGACAAATTCGCCCTTCCCTACCATTGTTCACATCGATTGCGGCATTTTTGGAGGCTCTGTGACATTTCCGATCAAACTGAGCGCTGCTCGGACACACGCTAGTAGCGCTTTCGTTCTCCATGGCAACCAGGCGTCAGCCAATCAAAAGCCAGAAAGGGAATACGTTCTGGCTTTTCATTGGCTCACGCCTGGTTGCCATGGAGAACGAAAGCGCTACTAGCAACAACTCGCCACAATGGTTAAGTGCGCCGAGAAGCATGACAATGCTTTGCAAACAAATCGCCGACGCTAAATAGGTCGCCGTCGATGTGCATCGATGAGCTTCCGATTTAATGGCCAGTTTTGTGTTATTGTTTGTTAGTTTTTTGGGGAAAAATTATTATTTTCATGATAATATAAAGCATAGTGTTATATACAGCCACAGACAAATTATACAATACTCCTAATGTTGAAAACAAATGAATTTATTTTCAAAAATTGAGGGTCGCAACCACTAACTATGCCGCCGTTGATGTGCATCGATGAGCTTCCGATTTTATTGCCACTTTGTCCAATCGCTGTTAGTTTTAGAAGATCGCCGGGCATATAATCACAACAAGCAGAACGCGCAATATATTTTCCACTCCATTGCGTAAAAAAACAATACGGGAAAAGCCCGCAGTTTGATGAGGACCAAAAGTACTTGCAAGTACCGGTCGTTAAAAGTGTGGAACGCTTATCAACTTTAACTTGAAATATCTTTCGGTAGAAAAGTTTTCATGCAAAATGTGATGAATTTA
The DNA here is from genome assembly GCA_036785665.1 of Chirona hameri. Lineage (NCBI taxonomy): Eukaryota > Metazoa > Arthropoda > Thecostraca > Balanomorpha > Balanidae > Chirona > Chirona hameri. Next base: position 74,404 of record JAXIVJ010000477.1, read on the forward strand.
CAATATATTTTGGTCTCGTCTGGCGATTTCAAGTGCTAACTCCATTTTTGTGGAAAAAGGTCATTATTTCCCTTTAAAGGGAAATAGTGACCTTTTTCCACAAAAATGGAGTTAGCACTTGAAATCGCCAGACGAGACCAAAATATATTGTAAATTTATCACATTTTGAATGAAAATTTTCCTACCGAAAGATATTTCAAGTTAAAGTTGATAAGCGTTCCACACTTTTAACGACCGGTACTTGCAAGTACTTTTGGTCCTCATCAAACTGCGGGCTTTTCCCGTATTGTTTTTTTTACGCAATGGAGTGGAAAATATATTGTGCGTTCTGCTTGTTGTGATTATATGCCCGGCGATCTTCTAAAACTAACAGCGATTGGAAAAAGGGGCAATAAAATCGGAAGCTCATCGATGCACATCAACGGCGGCGGCAACGGCGGCGGCAGTGGTTGCGACCCTCATTTTTTGAAAATCTATTAATTTGTTTTCAACATTAGGAGTATTGTATAATTTGTCTGTGGCTGTATATAACACTATGCTTTATATTATCATGAAAAGTAATAATTTTCCCCAAAAAACTAACAAACAATAACACAAAACTGGCAATTAAATCGGAAGCTCATCGATGTACATCGACGGCGACCTATTTGGCGTCGGCGATTTGTTTACAAAGTCATTGTCATGCTTCTCGGCGCACTTAACCCATTGTGGCGAGTTGTTCCTGATTAGTATACCCAAGTCCCGTAGCAGGCTTTGTTAATGACGTCACTGGTGCCATTCTTGTGCAGTATTGCAAAATATATCTGATTTTGAGTTGAAATCTAATTAAAGACTTATTCAAATTATTGTTTTTAAGTTTGAATTTTCTTGTTAATAATTATTAAATGTATTTTATCACTGTATTTCATAGTAGTTGACACTTCAGAAACTTGTGACGTAATAATATTGGATCCAATATACATTTCCCTCACCTTTTGCTGTTGTGGCGCAGTGCCGAGTGCTTTGCGAATACTAGCTTGCCTGGGGTTCAATTAATTTCGCCCCTATTTTATTCGAGTTGGTATAGTTTGCATGTTGTTGTTATTCATGACTTATACTGATAGTCAGTCATGTATCACGGATGCTTCACGGATTGCTTCACGGATCAGAGCGCTGCTCGAACGCACGCTTGTAGCGCTTTCGTTCTCCATGGCAACCAGGCGTGAGCCAATGAAAAGCCAGAACGTATTCCCTTTCTGGCTTTTGATTGGCTGACGCCTGGTTGCCATGGAGAGCGAAAGCGCTACTAGCGTGTGTCCGAGCAGCGCTCAGTTTGATCGGAAACGTCACAGAGCCTCCAAAAATGCCGCACTCGATATAAACAATGGTAGGGAAGGACGAATTTGTCAATGACCTTCATGAAGTACACAAGGTACTTGTTTTGTATTTTTTCCAAACTTACAACTTTGAATTTGGGAATAATTTTATTTAATTCTTAAATTTAAATAAAATAATTTTAAAACCATAACGGTAGCCTAAGAAATTGTTGCTAACAAAATCGAAAGATCCCGAGCGAGGGAGTCGTCACTCTCAGCGAGGGAGGAGTCGTTCCCGAGCGAGGGAGTCGTCACTCTCAGCGAGGGAGGAGTCGTCCCCGAGCGAGGGAGTCGTCACTCTCAGCGAGGGAGGAATCGTCCCCGAGCGAGGGAGTCGTCACTCTCAGCGAGGGAGGAGTCGTCCCCGAGCGAGGGAGTCGTCACTCTCAGCGAGGGAGGAGTCGTCCCCGAGCGAGGGAGACGTCACTCTCAGCGAGGGAGGAGTCGTTCCCGAACGAGGGAGTCGTCACCCTCAGAAGGAGGATTCGTCCCCGAGCGAGGGAGTCGTCACTCTCAGCGAGGGAGGAGTCGTTCCCGAACGAGGGAGTCGTCACTCTCAGCGAGGGAGGAGTCGTTCCCGAACGAGGGAGTCGTCACCCTCAGAAGGAGGATTCGTTCCCGAACGAGGGAGTCGTCACTCTCAGCGAGGGAGGAGTCGTTCCCGAACGAGGGAGTCGTCACCCTCAGAAGGAGGATTCGTCCCCGAGCGAGGGAGTCGTCACCCTCAGAAGGAGGATTCGTCCCCGAGCGAGGGAGTCGTCACCCTCAGAAGGAGGATTCGTCCCCGAGCGAGGGAGTCGTCACTCTCAGCGAGGGAGGAGTCGTTCCCGAACGAGGGAGTCGTCACCCTCAGAAGGAGGATTCGTCCCCGAGCGAGGGAGTCGTCACCCTCAGAAGGAGGATTCGTCCCCGAGCGAGGGAGTCGTCACCCTCAGAAGGAGGATTCGTCCCCGAGCGAGGGAGTCGTCACTCTCAGCGAGGGAGGAGTCGTCCCCGAGCGAGGGAGTCGTCACTCTCAGCGAGGGAGGAGTCGTCCCCGAGCGAGGGAGTCGTCACTCTCAGTGAGGGAGGAGTCGTTCCCGAACGAGGGAGTCGTCACCCTCAGAAGGAGGATTCGTCCCCGAGCGAGGGAGTCGTCACTCTCAGCGAGGGAGGAGTCGTCCCCGAGCGAGGGAGTCGTCACTCTCAGCGAGGGAGGAGTCGTCCCCGAGCGAGGGAGTCGTCACTCTCAGCGAGGGAGGAGTCGTTCCCGAACGAGGGAGTCGTCACCCTCAGAAGGAGGATTCGTCCCCGAGCGAGGGAGTCGTCACTCTCAGCGAGGGAGGAGTCGTTCCCGAACGAGGGAGTCGTCACCCTCAGAAGGAGGATTCGTCCCCGAGCGAGGGAGTCGTCACTCTCAGCGAGGGAGGAGGCGTTCCCGAACGAGGGAGTCGTCACCCTCAGAAGGAGGATTCGTCCCCGAGCGAGGGAGTCGTCACTCTCAGCGAGGGAGGAGTCGTCCCCGAGCGAGGGAGTCGTCACTCTCAGCGAGGGAGGAGTCGTCCCCGAGCGAGGGAGTCGTCACTCTCAGCGAGGGAGGAGGCGTCCCCGAGCGAGGGAGTCGTCACTCTCAGCGAGGGAGGAGTCGTCCCCGAGCGAGGGAGTCGTCACTCTCAGCGAGGGAGGATTCGTCCCCGAGCGAGGGAGTCGTCACTCTCAGCGAGGGAGGAATCGTCCCCGAGCGAGGGAGTCGTCACTCTCAGCGAGGGAGGATTCGTCCCCGAGCGAGGGAGTCGTCACTCTCAGCGAGGGAGGAGTCGTCCCCGAGCGAGGGAGTCGTCACTCTCAGCGAGGGAGGAGTCGTCCCCGAGCGAGGGAGTCGTCACCCTCAGCGAGGGAGGAGTCGTCCCCGAGCGAGGGAGTCGTCACCCTCAGAAGGAGGATTCGTCCCCGAGCGAGGGAGTCGTCACTCTCAGCGAGGGAGGAGGCGTTCCCGAGCGAGGGAGTCGTCACTCTCAGCGAGGGAGGAGTCGTTCCCGAGCGAGGGAGTCGTCACCCTCAGAAGGAGGATTCGTCCCCGAGCGAGGGAGTCGTCACTCTCAGCGAGGGAGGAGGCGTTCCCGAGCGAGGGAGTCGTCACTCTCAGCGAGGGAGGAGGCGTTCCCGAACGAGGGAGTCGTCACTCTCAGCGAGGGAGGAGTCGTTCCCGAGCGAGGGAGTCGTCACCCTCAGAAGGAGGATTCGTCCCCGAACGAGGGAGTCGTCACTCTCAGCGAGGGAGGAGTCGTTCCCGAGCGAAGGAGTCGTCACTCTCAGCGAGGGAGGAGTCGTTCCCGAGCGAGGGAGTCGTCACCCTCAGAAGGAGGATTCGTCCCCGAACGAGGGAGTCGTCACTCTCAGCGAGGGAGGAGTCGTTCCCGAGCGAGGGAGTCGTCACCCTCAGAAGGAGGATTCGTCCCCGAGCGAGGGAGTCGTCACTCTCAGCGAGGGAGGATTCGTCCCCGAGCGAGGGAGTCGTCACTCTCAGCGAGGGAGGAGTCGTTCCCGAGCGAGGGAGTCGTCACTCTCAGCGAGGGAGGATTCGTCCCCGAGCGAGGGAGACGTCACTCTCAGCGAGGGAGGATTCGTCCCCGAGCGAGGGAGTCGTCACTCTCAGCGAGGGAGGAGTCGTCCCCGAGCGAGGGAGTCGTCACCCTCAGCGAGGGAGGAATCGTCCCCGAGCGAGGGAGTCGTCACTCTCAGCGAGGGAGGAGGCGTTCCCGAACGAGGGAGTCGTCACTCTCAGCGAGGGAGGAGGCGTCCCCGAGCGAGGGAGTCGTCACTCTCAGCGAGGGAGGAATCGTCCCCGAGCGAGGGAGTCGTCACTCTCAGCGAGGGAGGAGGCGTCCCCGAGCGAGGGAGTCGTCACTCTCAGCGAGGGAGGCGTCGTCCCCGAGCGAGGGAGTCGTCACCCTCAGAAGGAGGATTCGTCCCCGAGCGAGGGAGTCGTCACTCTCAGCGAGGGAGGAGGCGTTCCCGAGCGAGGGAGTCGTCACTCTCAGCGAGGGAGGAGGCGTTCCCGAACGAGGGAGTCGTCACTCTCAGCGAGGGAGGAGGCGTCCCCGAGCGAGGGAGTCGTCACTCTCAGCGAGGGAGGAGGCGTTCCCGAGCGAGGGAGTCGTCACTCTCAGCGAGGGAGGAGGCGTTCCCGAACGAGGGAGTCGTCACTCTCAGCGAGGGAGGAGGCGTTCCCGAACGAGGGAGTCGTCACTCTCAGCGAGGGAGGAGGCGTTCCCGAACGAGGGAGTCGTCACTCTCAGAAGGAGGATTCGTCCCCGAGCGAGGGAGTCGTCACTCTCAGAAGGAGGATTCGTCCCCGAGCGAGGGAGTCGTCACTCTCAGCGAGGGAGGAGTCGTCCCCGAGCGAGGGAGTCGTCACTCTCAGCGAGGGAGGATTCGTCCCCGAGCGAGGGAGTCGTCACTCTCAGAAGGAGGATTCGTCCCCGAGCGAGGGAGTCGTCACTCTCAGCGAGGGAGGAGTCGTCCCCGAGCGAGGGAGTCGTCACTCTCAGCGAGGGAGGAGTCGTCCCCGAGCGAGGGAGTCGTCACTCTCAGCGAGGGAGGAGTCGTCCCCGAGCGAGGGAGTCGTCACTCTCAGCGAGGGAGGAGTCGTCCCCGAGCGAGGGAGTCGTCACTCTCAGAAGGAGGATTCGTCCCCGAGCGAGGGAGTCGTCACTCTCAGCGAGGGAGGAGTCGTCCCCGAGCGAGGGAGTCGTCACTCTCAGCGAGGGAGGAGGCGTTCCCGAACGAGGGAGTCGTCACTCTCAGCGAGGGAGGAGGCGTTCCCGAACGAGGGAGTCGTCACTCTCAGAAGGAGGATTCGTCCCCGAGCGAGGGAGTCGTCACTCTCAGCGAGGGAGGAGTCGTCCCCGAGCGAGGGAGTCGTCACTCTCAGCGAGGGAGGATTCGTCCCCGAGCGAGGGAGTCGTCACTCTCAGAAGGAGGATTCGTCCCCGAGCGAGGGAGTCGTCACTCTCAGCGAGGGAGGAGTCGTCCCCGAGCGAGGGAGTCGTCACTCTCAGCGAGGGAGGAGTCGTCCCCGAGCGAGGGAGTCGTCACTCTCAGCGAGGGAGGAGTCGTCCCCGAGCGAGGGAGTCGTCACTCTCAGCGAGGGAGGAGTCGTCCCCGAGCGAGGGAGTCGTCACTCTCAGCGAGGGAGGAGTCGTCCCCGAGCGAGGGAGTCGTCACTCTCAGCGAGGGAGGAGTCGTCCCCGAGCGAGGGAGTCGTCACTCTCAGCGAGGGAGGATTCGTCCCCGAACGAGGGAGTCGTCACTCTCAGCGAGGGATGAGTCGTCCCCGAGCGAGGGAGTCGTCACTCTCAGCGAGGGAGGAGTCGTCCCCGAGCGAGGGAGTCGTCACTCTCAGCGAGGGAGGATTCGTCCCCGAACGAGGGAGTCGTCACTCTCAGCGAGGGAGGAGTCGTCCCCGAGCGAGGGAGTCGTCACTCTCAGCGAGGGAGGAGGCGTTCCCGAACGAGGGAGTCGTCACTCTCAGCGAGGGAGGAGGCGTTCCCGAGCGAGGGAGTCGTCACTCTCAGCGAGGGAGGAGGCGTTCCCGAACGAGGGAGTCGTCACTCTCAGCGAGGGAGGAGGCGTCCCCGAGCGAGGGAGTCGTCACTCTCAGAAGGAGGATTCGTCCCCGAGCGAGGGAGTCGTCACTCTCAGAAGGAGGATTCGTCCCCGAGCGAGGGAGTCGTCACTCTCAGCGAGGGAGGAGTCGTTCCCGAGCGAGGGAGTCGTCACTCTCAGCGAGGGAGGAGTCGTTCCCGAGCGAGGGAGTCGTCACTCTCAGCGAGGGAGGAGGCGTCCCCGAGCGAGGGAGTCGTCACTCTCAGCGAGGGAGGATTCGTCCCCGAGCGAGGGAGTCGTCACTCTCAGCGAGGGAGGAGTCGTCCCCGAGCGAGGGAGTCGTCACTCTCAGCGAGGGAGGAGTCGTTCCCGAGCGAGGGAGTCGTCACTCTCAGCGAGGGAGGAGTCGTCCCCGAGCGAGGGAGACGTCACTCTCAGCGAGGGAGGAGTCGTCCCCGAGCGAGGGAGTCGTCACTCTCAGCGAGGCAGGATTCGTCCCCGAGCGAGGGAGTCGTCACTCTCAGCGAGGGAGGAGTCGTCCCCGAGCGAGGGAGTCGTCACCCTCAGAAGGAGGATTCGTCCCCGAGCGAGGGAGTCGTCACTCTCAGCGAGGGAGGATTCGTCCCCGAGCGAGGGAGTCGTCACTCTCAGCGAGGGAGGAGTCGTCCCCGAGCGAGGGAGTCGTCACCCTCAGAAGGAGGATTCGTCCCCGAGCGAGGGAGTCGTCACTCTCAGCGAGGGAGGAGGCGTCCCCGAGCGAGGGAGACGTCACTCTCAGCGAGGGAGGAGTCGTCCCCGAGCGAGGGAGTCGTCACTCTCAGCGAGGGAGGAGTCGTCCCCGAGCGAGGGAGTCGTCACTCTCAGCGAGGGAGGAGTCGTTCCCGAACGAGGGAGTCGTCACTCTCAGCGAGGGAGGAGTCGTCCCCGAGCGAGGGAGTCGTCACTCTCAGCGAGGGAGGAGTCGTTCCCGAGCGAGGGAGTCGTCACTCTCAGCGAGGGAGGAGTCGTTCCCGAGCGAGGGAGTCGTCACTCTCAGCGAGGGAGGAGTCGTTCCCGAGCGAGGGAGTCGTCACTCTCAGCGAGGGAGGAGTCGTTCCCGAACGAGGGAGTCGTCACTCTCAGCGAGGGAGGAGGCGTCCCCGAGCGAGGGAGACGTCACTCTCAGCGAGGGAGGAGTCGTCCCCGAGCGAGGGAGTCGTCACTCTCAGCGAGGGAGGAGTCGTCCCCGAGCGAGGGAGTCGTCACTCTCAGCGAGGGAGGAGTCGTCCCCGAGCGAGGGAGTCGTCACTCTCAGCGAGGGAGTCGTCACTCTCAGCGAGGGAGTCGTCACTCTCAGCGAGGGAGGAGTCGTTCCCGAGCGAGGGAGACGTCACTCTCAGCGAGGGAGGAGTCGTTCCCGAGCGAGGGAGTCGTCACTCTCAGCGAGGGAGGAGTCGTTCCCGAGCGAGGGAGTCGTCACTCTCAGCGAGGGAGGAGTCGTTCCCGAGCGAGGGAGTCGTCACTCTCAGCGAGGGAGGAGTCGTCCCCGAGCGAGGGAGTCGTCACCCTCAGCGAGGGAGGAGTCGTCCCCGAGCGAGGGAGTCGTCACTCTCAGCGAGGGAGGATTCGTCCCCGAGCGAGGGAGACGTCACTCTCAGCGAGGGAGGAGTTGTTCCCGAGCGAGGGAGTCGTCACTCTCAGCGAGGGAGGAGTCGTTCCCGAGCGAGGGAGTCGTCACTCTCAGCGAGGGAGGAGTCGTTCCCGAGCGAGGGAGTCGTCACTCTCAGCGAGGGAGGAGTCGTTCCCGAACGAGGGAGTCGTCACTCTCAGCGAGGGAGGAGGCGTCCCCGAGCGAGGGAGACGTCACTCTCAGCGAGGGAGGAGTCGTCCCCGAGCGAGGGAGTCGTCACTCTCAGCGAGGGAGGAGTCATTCCCGAACGAGGGAGTCGTCACTCTCAGCGAGGGAGGAGGCGTCCCCGAGCGAGGGAGACGTCACTCTCAGCGAGGGAGGAGTCGTCCCCGAGCGAGGGAGTCGTCACTCTCAGCGAGGGAGGAGTCGTCCCCGAGCGAGGGAGTCGTCACTCTCAGCGAGGGAGGAGTCGTCCCCGAGCGAGGGAGTCGTCACTCTCAGCGAGGGAGTCGTCACTCTCAGCGAGGGAGTCGTCACTCTCAGCGAGGGAGGAGTCGTTCCCGAGCGAGGGAGACGTCACTCTCAGCGAGGGAGGAGTCGTTCCCGAGCGAGGGAGTCGTCACTCTCAGCGAGGGAGGAGTCGTTCCCGAGCGAGGGAGACGTCACTCTCAGCGAGGGAGGAGTCGTTCCCGAGCGAGGGAGTCGTCACTCTCAGCGAGGGAGGAGTCGTTCCCGAGCGAGGGAGTCGTCACTCTCAGAAGGAGGATTCGTCCCCGAGCGAGGGAGTCGTCACCCTCAGAAGGAGGATTCGTCCCCGAGCGAGGGAGTCGTCACTCTCAGCGAGGGAGGAGTCGTCCCCGAGCGAGGGAGTCGTCACTCTCAGCGAGGGAGGAGGCGTTCCCGAGCGAGGGAGTCGTCACTCTCAGCGAGGGAGGAGTCGTCCCCGAGCGAGGGAGTCGTCACCCTCAGCGAGGGAGGAGTCGTTGCCGAGCGAGGGAGTCGTCACCCTCAGCGAGGGAGGAGGCGTCCCCGAGCGAGGGAGTCGTCACCCTCAGAAGGAGGAGTCGTCCCCGAGCGAGGGAGTCGTCACTCTCAGCGAGGGAGGAGTCGTCCCCGAGCGAGGGAGTCGTCACCCTCAGCGAGGGAGGAGTCGTCCCCGAGCGAGGGAGTCGTCACTCTCAGCGAGGGAGGAGTCGTCCCCGAGCGAGGGAGTCGTCACCCTCAGCGAGGGAGGAGGCTTCCCCGAGCGAGGGAGTCGTCACTCTCAGCGAGGGAGGAGTCGTCCCCGAGCGAGGGAGTCGTCACCCTCAGCGAGGGAGGAGTCGTTCCCGAGCGAGGGAGTCGTCACTCTCAGCGAGGGAGGAGACGTTCCCGAGCGAGGGAGTCGTCACTCTCAGCGAGGGAGGAGTCGTTCCCGAGCGAGGGAGTCGTCACTCTCAGCGAGGGAGGAGTCGTCCCCGAGCGAGGGAGTCGTCACTCTCAGCGAGGGAGGAGTCGTTCCCGAGCGAGGGAGTCGTCACTCTCAGCGAGGGAGGAGTCGTCCCAGAGCGAGGGAGTCGTCACTCTCAGCGAGGGAGGAGTCGTCCCCGAGCGAGGGAGTCGTCACTCTCAGCGAGGGAGGAGTCGTCCCCGAGCGAGGGAGTCGTCACTCTCAGCGAGGGAGGAGTCGTCCCCGAGCGAGGGAGTCGTCACTCTCAGCGAGGGAGGAGTCGTCCCCGAGCGAGGGAGTCGTCACTCTCAGCGAGGGAGGAGTCGTTCCCGAGCGAGGGAGTCGTCACTCTCAGCGAGGGAGGAGTCGTCCCCGAGCGAGGGAGTCGTCACTCTCAGCGAGGGAGGAGTCGTCCTCGAGCGAGGGAGTCGTCACTCTCAGCGAGGGAGGAGTCGTCCCCGAGCGAGGGAGTCGTCACTCTCAGCGAGGGAGGAGTCGTCCCCGAGCGAGGGAGTCGTCACTCTCAGCGAGGGAGGAGTCGTCCCCGAGCGAGGGAGTCGTCACTCTCAGCGAGGGAGGAGTCGTCCCCGAGCGAGGGAGTCGTCACTCTCAGCGAGGGAGGAGTCGTTCCCGAGCGAGGGAGTCGTCACTCTCAGCGAGGGAGTCGTCACTCTCAGCGAGGGAGGAGTCACTCTCAGCGAGGGAGGAGTCGTCCCCGAGCGAGGGAGACGTCACTCTCAGCGAGGGAGTCGTCACTCTCAGCGAGGGAGGAGTCACTCTCAGCGAGGGAGGAGTCGTCCCCGAGCGAGGGAGTCGTCACTCTCAGCGAGGGAGGAGTCACTCTCAGCGAGGGAGGAGTCGTCCCCGAGCGAGGGAGTCGTCACTCTCAGCGAGGGAGGAGTCGTCCCCGAGCGAGGGAGACGTCACTCTCAGCGAGGGAGTCGTCACTCTCAGCGAGGGAGGAGTCACTCTCAGCGAGGGAGGAGTCGTCCCCGAGCGAGGGAGTCGTCACTCTCAGCGAGGGAGGAGTCACTCTCAGCGAGGGAGGAGTCGTCCCCGAGCGAGGGAGTCGTCACTCTCAGCGAGGGAGGAGTCGTCCCCGAGCGAGGGAGTCGTCACTCTCAGCGAGGGAGGAGTCACTCTCAGCGAGGGAGGATTCGTCCCCGAACGAGGGAGTCGTCACTCTCAGCGAGGGAGGAGTCGTTCCCGAACGAGGGAGTCGTCACTCTCAGCGAGGGAGGAGTCGTCCCCGAGCGAGGGAGTCGTCACTCTCAGCGAGGGAGGAGTCGTCCCCGAACGAGGGAGACGTCACTCTCAGCGAGGGAGGAGTCGTTCCCGAGCGAGGGAGACGTCACTCTCAGCGAGGGAGGAGGCGTTCCCGAACGAGGGAGTCGTCACTCTCAGCGAGGGAGGAGTCGTCCCCGAGCGAGGGAGACGTCACTCTCAGCGAGGGAGGAGTTGTTCCCGAGCGAGGGAGTCGTCACTCTCAGCGACGGAGGAGTCACTCTCAGCGAGGGAGGAGTCGTCCCCGAGCGAGGGAGTCGTCACTCTCAGCGAGGGAGGAGTCACTCTCAGCGAGGGAGGAGTCGTTCCCGAGCGAGGGAGTCGTCACTCTCAGCGAGGGAGGAGTCACCCTCAGCGAGGGAGTCGTCACTCTCAGCGAGGGAGGAGTCACTCTCAGCGAGGGAGGAGTCGTCCCCGAGCGAGGGAGTCGTCACTCTCAGCGAGGGAGGAGTCACTCTCAGCGAGGGAGGAGTCGTCCCCGAGCGAGGGAGTCGTCACTCTCAGCGAGGGAGTCGTCACTCTCAGCGAGGGAGTCGTCACTCTCAGCGAGGGAGTCGTCACTCTCAGCGAGGGAGGAGTCGTCACTCTCAGCGAGGGAGACGTCACTCTCAGCGAGGGAGGAGTCGTTCCGTACCGCACACCTCGACACGTTGTTCATATATGAACATCTGACTCGACCCGAGCCGCCCTCCACCGGCCCGGAGCAGGGGCTGGAGAGGTGCAGAGGTCTCAGATGATTCGTCACAGAGAAGTGCGTATAAGGCGAGAGCAAGCTGGACGGAAGTGACGAGCTCGACGCCCGGATGGAGACGATGGGCGAGCGTCGGAGCCGAGACAGTGCGAGAAGATGAAGATGGCATGTCAGAATCGATGCCGTCTTTCTGAATAAGTGAGCGCTTGCTACGAAACAAAATGTTATAAAACTAGCAAAACGCCTTTTTGGGCGATGACCGAGCGGGCGCGCTCTGGTAAAGCTAAATTAAGTTGCATTCAATTGTTCATGATCTCCTTTCTCGAATCCGCCAAACGGATTCGTACGTCCTGAGCACTGCATGCTTCATTACCGAGCGGGCGCGAAGCGCCCGTGAGGTTTCTCGTCAACTTACTAGACAAATTTACATTTGACCCGGCCCGAACCGGCCCGAACCAGCCCGAACCGGCCCGAACCGGCGCATATTTCCCAAGTGTATACAGCTGGCGGGCGTGTTTGGAAATAGCAATCCCTTCGGGAGACATAAGTCAGTCAAAAATATAGACATTACTTTGATTTTAATTTGGAGGCATCGTCCATACTTGGTTCTCCAATATGTCTTCCGGTTTTTGAATATGTTTGAAAAGATTGATTTTGGGAAATTGTTCCCCAAAATTTTCAAACAATTTCCAAACAATTTCCCTAAATCAAACTTTTCAAAAACATATTCAAAAACTGGAAGATATATTGGAGAACCAAATATGGACAATGCCCCCCCTAAAAAATCAAAGCAATATCTATATTTTTGACTGACTTATGTCTCCCTAAGTGGTTGCTATTTCCAAACACGCCCGCCAGCTGTATACACTTAGGAAATATGCGAACCGGCCCGACACGGCCGTACAGACGCATTTCGGAAGCTAATAACTTTGCAATCACTGCTCCGATTGAGATCGGGTTTTCACCATTGGATAGGTCCATCAAATCAATTTTGTTTTTGGTATGGTGCGTTCTGATAGGGGTGGCACCACAGCGCATGGCACACAAGGGCGGATCCAGGGGGGGGGCTAACGGGGCCATCCCCCCCCCGCCCAAGCCTGTTTAAGGGGGGGCCAAACTATGTTTTGCCCCCCCCCCCCTGGACTGGGCATCCCAAAATTGCAGCAGTCAAAATCAAGCTAGCCACAGTCAAAAACTGAAAAATTTCGCGCCGCTTCGCGGCATGACACAAGTTTCGCAATTGCATATACAAATTTGGAAAAATAATTCCATTAAGTGTCTTGCAGAGGCTCTCCTTGGCGGTAATTGCTGGCCCCAGGGCCAACTCTCTTCATAAAATATTATCTTTAAAGCGGGCTACATGTTTAGCTTGTCTGCCGAGTTCCGAAAAAGGCGACGCGAACGCAAAGACGCGGACTTCGGCAACCGGAAGCTGTTCCAGCGGTGCTCAACTTGTTGGCCCGAAGAGCTAATAGTGGGGACCAGGCCAGGACTATCTCCCCAAGCCATCTCCCCCAGGCTCCTCCAGATCCACAGGGACCATTTATGCGCGGAAATGTCGGTCTGCCTCTTGCTACTTTGAAACCATTTGCACCGTTACCAGTTGTTTGAATGAATGTTTTCACTACAGTTTGTATACATATATATTGTATTTGTATTGTATATTGTATTTTGTATACAGACTACAGTTATTATTATCATATGTACTGGGGCTGTGGGGGCTGACAAGAGCGCAGATTGCCACCGGCCATCGTGATTTACTATCCGAGGCTAATGTATATGAAAATCTACCTTCATTTCAACATTTTGCATCATACCGAGATGTGCAACCAGGAAAAGGGGTTACCTGAGGCTTGGCTCCACTCACGGTCTGGTTCCAATATTAAAAATGCGTTTTCCACGACCTAAAATTAAAATGTTCACGCCGCTTCGCGGCGTCACATCAGTGGCCATCGTCATAACGAAGCCATCGTCATCGTCTTCGTTTCGTCGTAACGCTGAATTGAATGAATAACATTTTTAGCTTCTTATCCTCTACAAGGCTAAGGAAGCTAAAATGCCTATGTTTCTGGGTTTTATCAGGCGAACCCGAGCAAAAAAAAATTCGCGCCGCTTCGCGGCGCTAAATAACAAGTACCTACTATAACATGCAAATCCACATGAAAAATGTTGCAAGGGCTTAAATACACGCATAACAAATTGGGGTACATTTTTGTCTCGTCATTTCAGCCGACCCCCCACTCAAAAATTATCGGCGACGCCCCTGGGTACAGCTGACAATTGACATAGTTTTTCTCAGTTTAAGGCAATGTCGGAACAATACAAACTGCAAGCTGACATCTTTCCTTTTTCGATATCCCAAAAGGTCGAAAACCTATAAAAAAAAATGGGGGAAAAAATAGAAATCGTGTGGTTGCAAAATAAAGTGGCCCAAATCCGGGGAGAAATTCGAAATTGGGGGTAAGTAAGGTCCGCTAAAAAAAACGGTTTGCCCCCCCCCCCCCCCAAACGGCCGGCTGGATCCGCCTTTGATGGCACACGCAAACGTCAACATGAACAAAAAACGTTTTTGATCACAAATCGCTTTATTGGTCTAAGCATTAATTTATACGATGAAGCATGCAGCGCTCAGGACGTATTCCTTTTTGACTGATTCGAGAAAGGAGATCATGTACAATTTAATAGGTCAGTAAAACGCCTTTGTCACACTGCGCCCGCTCGGTCCTCGCCCAAAAAGGCGTTTTACTGGTCTAGTAAGTTGACGAGAAAACTCACGGGCGCTTCGCGCCCGCTCGGTAACTAATTTATACGATGAAGCATGCAGCGCTCAGGACGTAGTCCCTTTTGGCGGATTCGAGAAAGGAGATCATGCAAAATTTGATAAAACTTAATTTTATGTTGGCATGCATGGAGGCCTGGCAATTTGTATGGAGGACTAAAGGGACCAAAAGGATTATGTGTATTTTTGTTCATTTCGACGTTTGCATGTGCCACGCACTGTGGTACCACCCCTATCAGAACGCACCATACCAAAAACAAAATTGATTTGATGGACCTATCCAATGGTGAAAACCCGATCTCAATCGCAGCAGTGGTTTCAAAATTATTAGCTTCCAAAAAGCGTATGTACGGCCGTGTCGGGCCGGTTCGGGCCGGTTCGGGCCAGGTTGGGCCGGGTCAAATGTAAATTTGTCTAGTAAGTTGTCGAGAAACCTCACGGGCGCTTCGCGCCCGCTCGGTAACTAAACGGTTACCTAAGTCTTCAACGTCAAGGATTACTTCTACAATTGATGCAAAACTTTCAGTTCCCATTCTTACCGATATCAACACAAATCACCGATAGACACAATATTTGGTTTCCCTGCGGGCGGCCACAATTACGTTAACCTGCGGGGGGGGGGCAGATTCTGCCCACCGGAGATCTAGAGAACCGCTCGGTCGATTTCGATGGGAAAAACGCCATTAGATTCGTCATGACAAGAACTTTCTTTTATGGGCCCGAAATTTATTTTTGTTCAAAAATGGGGGATCAGGGGGCAAAAATACGAAAAGTTTGGGTGTTTTTTTAAGGTCATTGCGGCCATGTGGTTTGACCGATTTTCATGCCCCAAACGTTTTTGAGCTTCAAATGTACTGGTCTTCAATATATAAAAAGCTAAATACCAAAAAAAAAAAATGATAGGCGTATTAAGGGGATGTTAAATGGGGGGGGGGGGCATTTTCTGATAACAAATTTGTGCTGTTCGTGATTGTTTGGGATGACATGAACGTCACATGTGGGCATTACTTGCTGTACTTTGTTAAATTTAATATATTGCGCATAGGCGGATCCAGGAAAACAACGTGGGGGGCACCATGCGAATAACACCTTTTATCATCTTACTAATTTGAAGTTGGACATAATTTGAGGGAGGGTATTGTCTCCCAATTTTTTTTTACCTGAGTGCGCCTCTGCCAAAAAAAAACATCTACAATCCCGGTATGTATGATGCATATTGCATTGCAAATGTTTCTGACGCATTTATTGCACCGCAAACTACGAAATACGTGTGCGCCGCACAACCGCATTCGTCACACCTTCCCCAAAACAGGAGCTTCGCCGATGAAGGCGTCTTACTGGTATTACCAGTACAGTACAGTGAGTTTGAAATACAGTTAATTCAGCACCGAAACACCGTCAACTGTGTTTTCCGGCGGTAAGAAATGCCAAGTCAAGAGCATGTGAATCCACCAAACTTATATTAACCAGTAAGGCGCCGTAGTTGGCGATGAACGGGCGAGCGCGAATGAAATGTATGGGGAATTTCAACTTGATCGGGCAAGTAGTTTCTGAGATACAAAAAAGGGTTCGCACGTGCGAACGTGCAGAGGCACCCACCTTTGACTCGTGGGAAAGTGGGGGCTGAGAGGTCCCTAACCACACACCAAATTTGCACACAATCGGCTCAGCCGTTGCAGAGTTTTTGCGAGAAAACGCTTTTCAACATCCCTCACGCGGCACGCGCCACGCACAGTGGTAGGCACCCACATGAGTCGGCACTGGTCTCAAACAGGGAAGGTTGGATGGGGCTGCTCAGCAAAGAAGTCAGCTTGTCAATCGGACGTGTGGTTGCAGAGATATGAGCTTCTCAAAAGCGTCGCCACGGGTCGGGCCGGGTCGGGTCGGGTCGGGTCGGGCCGGGTCGGGCCGGGTCGGGCCGGGCCGGGCCACTCATAATCAGATTTTTCCCATATACCACGGAAAGACGAGCGAGCGCTTCGCGCTCGCTCGTAATTACCTAATGCCGTTGGTTGCATTATATAGTAAACAAAAAAAATGTTTGCTATATGAATAATGCATGGCTTGCCGCTTGTAGTGTATGCTAAACATGTACAATACCTTGTATTCAAAATACAAATTGCGTCGTTTACAACAAATTACTTCAAAATAAGCGGATGTTGTTTATCTGTCTTTAACGCCTCCATCGTCATATGCCCGATTACCAAGCAATACATCCGTCATATGCCCGATTACCAAGCAATACACTCCAACGCCCCCAACGCCTCAATCGTCATATGCACGATTACCAAGCAATACACTCCAACGCCTCCAACGCCTCCAACGCCTTTCAACGCCTCCATCGTCATATGCCCGATTACCAAGCAATACACTCCAACGCCTCCAACGCCTCCCAACGCCTCCATCGTCATATGCCCGATTACCAAGCAATACATCAAACGGGTTTTAGAACGGTAAAATAGTTTTCCAGTGTTAAATGAATCATATTGTTTGGTAACTGGTCTGGTCCCGATAAGGATTATCATGCCAAGATTGTCCCCTTCCCTATTGTTTTCGCGGCACTGCTCGCGTTTATTTGCATGCTATCAACATCCATGAATCCCCAGATGGGCATTCCAAGGGCCCCTGTCGATCCTCTAGGTTCCCCGGTCGATCCTCTAGGTGCCCGACCGATCCTCTAGGTTCCCCGGTCGATCCTCTAGGTTCCCCGGTCGATCCTCTAGGTGCCCGGTCGATCCTCTAGGTTCCCCGGTCGATCCTCTAGGTGCCCGGTCGATCCTCTAGGTTCCCCGGTCGATCCTCTAGGTGCCCTGGCCGATCCTCTAGGTTTCCCGGTCGATCCTCTAGGTTCCCCGGTCGATCATCTAGGCTCCCCGGTCGATCCTCTAAGTGCCCCGGTCGATCCTCTAGGTTCCCCGGTCGATCCTCTAGTTTCCCCGGTCGATCCTCTAGGTTCCCCGGTCGATCTCTAGGTGCCCCGACCGATCCTCTAGGTTCCCCGGTCGATCCTCTAGGTTCCCCGGTCGATCCTCTAGGTGCCCGGTCGATCCTCTAGGTTCCCCGGTCGATCCTCTAGGTGCCCGGTCGATCCTCTAGGTTCCCCGGTCGATCCTCTAGGTGCCCCGGTCGATCCTCTAGGTTCCCCGGTCGATCCTCTAGGTTCCCCGGTCGATCCTCTAGGTGCCCCGGTCGATCCTCTAGGTGCCCAGCCGACCTTCGACCATCACAATAAAACATCACAACACAAGAAGACACTGTGCTTCATTATTGATTCGAAGCCATCAAACCCGCTTGGGCAAGAGTAATCTGGTCAACAAATGAAAACAAACAATATCTTACAACAACTGGTGAAGAAGCACTGAGGCAGAACCTATAAATGTAATTATATGTATCAGACACACACAAATCCGACATATGACTTACCTTGACGGACATGCTGTCTGCTGTGTCTGCTGCGAGTATCGTGTTGTGCCGCGAGCCTCTCCAGCTGACTCCACCAGTCACCACACCACCGACTCCGGGAGCGACCAGCACCGCTCTGCCTGCCGGCCGGACCGCCCCCATACGCACCGGCCGCGACGACAGCGCCACCATGGCGACTGTGAGAGCGACGGTGGCGCTCTCTTAGCTGGCGGCCGCCGGATGACAACTCTCGGCTGATCTACCTCGCTCTGCATAGATGCCCTTCGTATCACTGCGGCGGCGCCAATGACCATATGAAGACGATGCCGCGACAGTGATATGTTTATCAATCACAAACTGCGTGAGTAGATGCCCTTGTGAGAATGTGTGGTCCGTGTGTGTCTGCGATTGTGGAAAGATTAAAGCGATTACCTGCAAACTAGTGCATTCGGAGCATTCGGAGTGCCCACATCGGCCTTTTTCTATCAGACATCTGACGCAGCCATGGATGCGAAAGTGTGTGTGTGTGGGGGGGGGGGGGGACGCTTTATAATCACATTTTCGAATTTTAACATTGCGTCTATGGGTCTGGGCGTTGCATGGAAAGAATCGACTTCAGAATGCTTACGTTCCCTCTCCAACTTTTGGAAAGTAGCGGCGCCACAGTATGTATACATCCAACTGCCCAAGTCAAACACGATACCAACTGTGCGCACGGTCAGTATATTTGCAGGCACATCAATATCCGTCACGACTCACGATGCAGGTAACCTTGCATTTGCGAGCGGAGCATTCACAGTACACTCCAGTCTGACGGAGACCGGAAATCCAGGCAAGGCCAGGTAGATTTCCGGAGAAAATGAGTACACAATACAATCCAGTCTGAAGGACAGGAAATCCAGGTAGGGGCAAGTGGATTTCCAGAGAGCAGGAGCATTCCGAAAGCGTAGCGTGCCAGAAGTAAGAAAACACAAAAAACAAGGCAGACTACCAATCACAGGTCGATCGGTTTGGCCAAACAAAAAAAAAGCTTCTGCAGCCAGCTACCGTCGCTTGCCAGCAGCCGTCTAACAAGCTATAGTAAGCAGCACAAACCCAACCCGCCATGTTTTTGCCTACTCCGGATCAACAGCACTGGTCAATGAAACTCGTCCACTTAGCAACACCATGGCTAACTACATATATCACATCTGTTTTCCTTTAAAGCCGATGCGTAACAAACTGGCAAAGGGCTTATACGAAGTCGTCTGCCAGCAAATTGCCCAAATAGCAGGGCTAAAGCTCAACTTACATAATCAGTTCTTGGCACGGAGTTCCAGCTACATTCGCTTCAGATCCAAGGGATAGTGCAGAGAGAAGGAAAAGGCATGAGAGCGATCACCAAGCCGCTGTCTGCTACAATCGCAGCTATTGACCTCGCTTACCAGCAGAAACTCGGAAGAAGTTAACCCGTTGCGATCAACCTGTCAGGAAGACTTGACAGATACTGCAGCCAAGGGTTCCAGAGGGCAGACTGCTCCACACCTTCGGTACCAAAGACAAGAGTCGGCAACACTCCTCCGGGTGCCAGGGATCGGAGTACTGTGGCATTCCCTTGGTGTCAGAAGCCAGTCACTACAACACATCCCGGGTACCAGGAGACAGGAGCCGACAGGCAGGAAGGGAGCAGATCACACTTCTTCAGTCCAGTGGACGCACTCGATGCTTCCTACAGCGTCTCGCCTGCTGACGTCACCTACCGACGTCGCCTGCTGACGCCTACTGACGTCGAGACGAGCTGCACCATACGGCTCTTCAACGAGCCAGCGACCATATATCCCGCACTCGAGACTAGTAGCCATAACATTCACATTGCACTATCCGCATTGCACATTCCCACAATAAATCCACCACTCAACAGGGCATTGGGAAGCAAACTATCATCCTCCCACACGCAAAGCAACAGCGTCAACACGGAAGACCACTGCATTACCCCCTGCACATGCCGCACGCCTAGCTGAAGCGAAAGATGTCGAACTTGTCGAGCCCCAACAGCGTCAACACCGAGGACCACTGCGCTATCCTCTGACCACGGGCTCAGGGGCGCCTCAGCTACTCGGGCTATGTGGCCTATCCCCTGAACACGCCGAACGTCGTCCAGCTGAAGCGGAAGGTGCCGAACTTGACGAGCCCATCAGGGTCAACACGGAAGACTGCTGCACCATCCGCTGAGCATGTCGCAGGTCTAGCTGAAGCGGAAGGTACCGAACTTGACGAGCCGGATGGTGTCCGAGTAGATGAGGAACCTGATGAGTGGCTGCGGCAGCGGCAGGCGCGCCAGCAGCGACAGACGGTGCCGGCCGAGCCGCTGCCGCAGCAGCAGCCGACACAGGTTCTGCAGAGAGTGAGGTGTGCCTGGGGAGAGAGGAGCAGACGTCAGGGAGGTGAGTCGTGTCTGGAGGGGGATACCTATCCCCTGAACAGGTTCTGCAGAGAGTGAGGTGTGCCTGGGGAGAGAGGAGAAGACGTCAGGGAGGTGAGTCGTGTCTGGAGAGGGATACCTATCCCCTGAACAGGTTCTGCAGAGAGTGAGGTGTGCCTGGGGAGAGAGGAGAAGACGTCAGGGAGGTGAGTCGTGTCCGGAGAGGGATACCTATCCCCTGAACAGGTTCTGCAGAGAGTGAGGTGTGCCTAGGGAGAGAGGAGAAGACGTCAGGGAGGTGAGTCGTGTCCGGAGGGGGATACCTATCCCCTGTTGATGCATGTGTCAGCAAGGCGAACCGAATGCTAGGCCTGCTCATGCGCAGCATGCAGGTATCATCGTGCATGTCACTGCGGAGATTTGACTACCGTCCTGTTCTATGTGCCTACTATGCCCACGTTAGGTCAATTATTGAATACGGTAGTGTCATATGGGGTGGTGCAGCGGCATCCCACTTGGCCAGATTGGAGAGGCTACAGCACCGTTTTTTGATGTGGCTTGGTGCTAAGACGCATGGCCAGTGTCCCATGGATTATGCATCCCTCACAGAACACTTCCGTTGTGCCTCAATCAAGGCTAGATTTGTACGGGCTGATGTGATGTTTTTGCGTTCTGTGTTTAGCGGCCGGTTAGACTGCACCCACCTGGTGACGGCATTTGCTCTGCTGGCTCCCGGTCGCCGGTCCCGTCAGACAGGGCTCTTCAATGTGCCGTTTGGGCGTGTCAACACTGTGCAAAATAGCTTTAAGATACGTGTTCCCAAACTTATCAATGATTTTATGCTCAAGAAGCCGGCTGAGGACTTTTTCCGGCCATCACAGTTCTTTCGGTCAAATTTGCTTGATTTCGCAGCCAGTGTGGGCACATATATGATGTGAAGTGCAAACGAGATGTTACTTTATGTGTTCATATTCATTTCGATGTTTACACTCATAATATTTTAGGCGACTCTGCTTTACAGCCGTGTACTTTTATTTATACATGCTTTTATTTATCTTTGTTATAATTTATTTATTCATCAGCGAACTAATTTTTATGTTTACATATAGGCATATTTGTGTGTGTATATATGTGCGTGTGTATGTGAGTGTGCATGTTGGGTGGGGTGGGTGGGTGGTGGGGTTTTATTGACTTCGGCCGTTAGTGGGTGATGTTGCCTGTGGCTGATTATGTGCAATAAACTAAACTAAACTAAACTGAACAGGTTCTGCAGAGAGTGAGGTGTGCCTGGGGAGAGAGGAGAAGACGTCAGGGAGGTGAGTCGTGTCTGGAGAGGGATACCTATCCCCTGAACAGGTTCTGCAGAGAGTGAGGTGTGCCTGGGGAGAGAGGAGAAGACGTCAGGGAGGTGAGTCGTGTCTGGAGAGGGATACCTATCCCCTGAACAGGTTCTGCAGAGAGTGAGGTGTGCCTGGGGAGAGAGGAGCAGACGTCAGGGAGGTGAGTCGTGTCCGGAGAGGGATACCTATCCCCTGAACAGGTTCTGCAGAGAGTGAGGTGTGCCTGGGGAGAGAGGAGAAGACGTCAGGGAGGTGAGTCGTGTCTGGAGAGGGATACCTATCCCCTGAACAGGTTCTGCAGAGAGTGAGGTGTGCCTGGGGAGAGAGGAGCAGACGTCAGGGAGGCGAGGCGTGTCTGGAGAGGGAACAGACGTTAATGAGGCGTGGCTTCCGATGGGAAACAGAAGTTAGTGAGGCGTGGCTTCCGATGGGAAACAGACGTTAATGAGGCGTGGCTTCCGATGGGAAACAGAAGTTAGTGAGGCGTGGCTTCCGATGGGAAACAGACGTTAATGAGGCGTGGCTTCCGATGGGAAACAGAAGTTAGTGAGGCGTGGCTTCCGATGGGAAACAGACGTTAATGAGGCGTGGCTTCCGATGGGAACCTCGACATTAGAAGCGCGGCTTCCGATGGGAAAACAGACGTTAATGAGGCGTGGCTTCCGATGGGAAAACAGACGTTAGTGAGGCGTGGCTTCCGATGGGAAAACAGACATTAGTGAGACGTGGCTTCCGATGGGAAAACAGACGTTAGTGAGGCGTGGCTTCCGAAGGGAAACAGACGTTAGTGACGCGTGGCTTCCGATGGGAAAACAGACATTAGTGAGGCGTGGCTTCCAATGGGAAAACAGACGCTCGTGCAAGAGCAGCGTGCCTCGAGACGAAAGCAGACAGTCAAAAGGGAAAGAAGCTGAAGTCAACGTCCAGCGCAATCAGCCGGACGAGGCGGACGTCAGTAAAACGCAACGAGTGAGGGTTTATCTTACATTTTGCAGACCTGTCTCTACAGCAGCACCGCGAAAAATATTCAAATCACAGTGCTTGTCTATATGCTGTTCGAGCTCCGAACCAACCGCAAGATCGATTTAGCTCACATCAGCGAATGCTTGAAGTAACGTCGGCTAATGCTGGAACTGCGTCTCTGAGACATGCCGGTCTGGACGATGCCGTACCTGCCAGCTGTTTGATGGGTTTGACCAGCAGGCTGTCTGGCTCAGCCTCCCAGGCCAGCAGTCCACGGCTGTTGGGCTGCCACAGGTTACCACCGAACTCGTACAGAAGCTCGATGAACTCCACTGAACACCTGAAAACCGCCACACGATGAACACAGGTTAACGCAGAACACAGCGAAATCAAATCACCTGTGGTAACCCACAGGAATGGGTGTCGGAAGCGGGGGGACGGGGGACGCGTTCCACCAACATTTTCGGATTGTATCATTACGCCTATTGGCGTTGGACAGAATCGACTTCAAAATACCTCCGTCCCCCCCACTTTCGGACGGTGGCGACGCCCTTGCCCACAGGCCAGGCGATCAACACAGGCTAATGCTGAAGACCGGGAATCCGCCAGATGATCACAACAGGTTACCGGCGACCTCCGAAAAATCACCAGACAATTAACACAGGTTAACGCCGGACAGTAGGCAAGTCAGGATGAAAAGTGTCCAGAGGTCAGAGAAAGGACATGGTGTTCCGCTAGCACGTAATCAATTATAGATGGTTGAAGGAAACATAGGAACATATCAATAACTGCAACGGCCAAACAAAGGAAATGACAGCCTGTAATAATCCGCATGTTTGCTCCTATTTTGACACACCAGATAAAATCACCAGTCTCCTATACCGGCCGTCGGCGCCCATTGCAGCGGCTACCTCAGAGCCACATACGCCTCACCGCTGGCCCTGCCTGCAGCAGACGGCAGCGCTCTGCCTCAGCACAGCAGCGGCCTCTGCCAGAGCAGCTCAGCCGACTGACCTGTGTCTGAGCAGGGCGTGCGGCAGCGACACCTTGCTGACTGCGTCCGGCGACACGTGCGACATCCGGCCAGGGTCGGCCTGACTTCCGGCCAGCAGCAGCGCCAGGAAACAGTCCAGGTGATGGTACACAGCAGCGGTGTGCAGCGGCAGCGAAGGCAGCGGCCCGCCGCGCAGCAGCCCCTCCTCCGGGTCGGCCCCGCAGGAGAGCAGCAGCTGGAGCCCCGGCAGCCAGCCCGCCTGA
>JAXIVJ010000477.1:102500-115000 GCA_036785665.1 Chirona hameri
GGCCAGCCGGAGCGGGGTGACGCCTAGTAGTCGGAGCGGCTTGTTGATGGCACGTGTCCCTGTACGTGTCTGTCAGTGCCCACCTGAGACGGCCAGCCGAAGCGGGGTGACGCCTAGTAGTCGGAGCGGCTTGTTGATGGCACGTGTCCCTGTACGTGTCTGCCAGTGCCCACCTGAGACGGCCAGCCGCAGCGGGATGACGCCTAGTAGTCGGAGCGGCTTGTTGATGGCACGTGTCCCTGTACGTGTCTGTCAGTGCCCACCTGAGACGGCCAGCCGGAGCGAGGTGACGCCCAGTAGTCGGAGCGGCTTGTTGATGGCACGTGTCCCTGTACGTGTCTGTCAGTGCCCACCTGAGACGGCCAGCCGGAGCGGGGCGAAGCCCAGTAGTCGGAGCGGCTTGTTGATGGCACGTGTCCCTGTACGTGTCTGTCAGTGCCCACCTGAGACGGCCAGCCGGAGCGGGGTGACGCCCAGTAGTCGGAGCGGCTTGTTGATGGCACGTGTCCCTGTACGTGTGTCAGTGCCCACCTGAGACGGCCAGCCGGAGCGGGGTGACGCCCAGTAGTCGGAGCGGCTTGTTGATGGCACGTGTCCCTGTACGTGTCTGTCAGTGCCCACCTGAGACGGCCAGCCGGAGCGGGGTGACGCCCAGTAGTCGGAGCGGCTTGTTGATGGCACGTGTCCCTGTACGTGTCTGTCAGTGCCCACCTGAGACGGCCAGCCGGAGCGGGGCGACGCCCAGTAGTCGGAGCGGCTTGTTGATGGCACGTGTCCCTGTACGTGTCTGTCAGTGCCCACCTGAGACGGCCAGCCGGAGCGGGGTGACGCCCAGTAGTCGGAGCGGCTTGTTGATGGCACGTGTCCCTGTACGTGTGTCAGTGCCCACCTGAGACGGCCAGCCGGAGCGGGGTGACGCCCAGTAGTCGGAGCGGCTTGTTGATGGCACGTGTCCCTGTACGTGTGTCAGTGCCCACCTGAGACGGCCAGCCGGAGCGGGGTGACGCCCAGTAGTCGGAGCGGCTTGTTGATGGCACGTGTCCCTGTACGTGTCTGTCAGTGCCCACCTGAGACGGCCAACCGGAGCGGGGTGACGCCCAGTAGTCGGAGCGGTTTGTTGATGGCCTGGCGGTACTGTGACCGGCGCAGCAGGCGGCGCAGCGCGGCCGCGTCCCCGGCGTAGGCCGCCTGGTGCAGACCGATGTCCTCCGCCGGCTCCTCCTCATCCAGCAGCAGAATGGACAGGTCCATCACTGATGGTGTAACCGCTCCGACTGCAACGGTGTAACGGTGTAACGGCTTATGAAACGGTGTAACGGCCTATACAACGATGTAATGGCTTATGCAACGGTGTAACAGCTTATGTAACGGCGTAACGGCTTATGTAACGGTGTAACAGCTTGTGTAAAGGTGAAAAGGCTTATGTAACAGTGTAACGGCTTATACAACGGTGTAACAGCTTATGTAACAGTGTAACGGCTTATGTAACGGTATAACGGCTTATGTAACGGTTACACCGTAACTTATACAACGGTGTAACGGCTTATGTAACGGTGTAACATCTTATGTAATGGTGTAACGGCTTATGTAACGGTGTAACAGCTTATGTAACGGTGTAACGGCTTATGCAACGGTGTAACGGCTTATGTAACGGTGTAACGGCTTATGTAACAGTGTAACGGCTTATACAACGGTGTAACGGCTTATACAACGGTGTAACGGCTTATGTAACGGTGTAACAGCTTATGTAACGGTGTAACGGCTTATGTAACGGTGTAACGGCTTGTGTAACGGTGTAACAGCTTGTGTAAAGGTGAAACGGCTTATGTAACAGTGTAACGGCTTCATTGCATTTCATGTATTCTGTTAGATCGCCAACAGGCACTGTACCCACTTATAGGCGAAGTCATGTGATAATAAATACAGATTAAATAATCACACACATCCACATACAAGCGCACAACACATAGGCAAAATGAACAGAACCACGCACAGCTACAAAGACACACGACACGCTCGCAGCATGGGCTAAAACAGGTGTTTTAAAAGTGAGAGAACCGTCTACGAAGAAATCCACCTGGAGATTTGTAAAGAATAAAAGCGTTCGCCAAGGTTGCAAGCATTTCAAACGTCCCCATCTTCACAATGGAGACGCGAGCGAACGGCACATTGAACAGGCTGACATTCCGCGTCGGACGGCGTGGTACATGTAGTGAAAAACAGCCTATCAGAAAAGAGGAATCGGTTTTGCCAGATAAAATGTTCCTAAGATAGACAAGGTCAACCTGTACGCGCCGCGCTTCAAGAGATGCGACATGGAAAGAGTTGAGCAGATCGCGGTATTCGAGACTGGTGAGTCTGTCCGTGCCTCTGGCTCTGGCGGCTAGCCAAACAAAAAAATCATGCTGCACCCTTTCCAATCGCTTTAAATGGGTTTTGGCTGCACTGGACCAGACAACACTCCCATATTCTAAGATTGACCTGACATTGGCGTAGTATGCCACAAACAGCGCTTTTCGGTCAAATTTCTGCCTGGAAAGGCCGGTCTTAAATGATCGAATTAGGAGACCTACGGCCCGGTTTCCTTTGGTCACAATACTGTTTATATGGGCCGAAAATGTGAGCTTGGAATCCAATATGACTCCCAAGTCACAAACTTCTGTCACACGCTGCAGGGGAGAACTGTTGATACAGTAGGTGTGAAGGACGGGTGTTTGTTTGAGAGTGATCGGGAACGCAACACACTTCTGAGGGTTGAGAGTGAGTTGCCAGTCGGCAGACCATTTACAGAGATTGGTAAGCTCGGCTTGAAGACGCTCACAGTCAGCAGTAGAGGAGATTTGCCGGTAGATTTTGACGTCGTCCGCATACATGATGCATTTGGACGACGCCACAACCGTCGGTAAATCGTTGATAAACATAGAAAAAGTAGAGGGTTCAGAAGGGCCCCTTCGGGAACTCCGGACTTAACTTTGACCCACTCAGAAATATTTCCGTTCACAATCAGTATTTGCTCTCGGTCAGACAGGTACGAGACGAACCAATCGAAAAATTTACCATGGATGCTGTAAGACTGACAGTTTGTACAAAAGTAACGTATGGTTAACGCTTTGGAATGCTGCGGACAAATCCGTACAGATTGCGTCCGTCTGGCACCCGTCGGAAATCGAGCTCCAAGCAGTATGAAGGTAAGAAGTTAGGTTGGTATAGTGCAGGATCGGCCCGGAAGGAATCCGTGTTGAGCGGGAGATAGTACCGGAGCAACGTGTCGGAGAAGTTCATCATAAACTAGTTTTTTCCGATGACCTTGCCAAATAGACAGAAGTGACAGAGCGATAATTTGGAGGGTCTTTTTTGTCACCCTTTGTGTACAGCGGCACAATGTTTGCCTGCTTCCACTTGACGGAAAAACGCCTTGTCGCAGTGACATGACACAGAGCTTCGCCAGGGGCACGGACAGTTCACAGGCACACTCATGAGCAATACGCGCACTGATCCCGTCAGGCCCACATGACGGGATCATGTGGGCCTGACTATGTATGGCGGTCACATGTATGGATTTTAGAATCGCACACACTCGATCAGGTGACACAGCGATTTGGTTCAGGACGGGGAGCTGGTGCTGTGCCACAGGCGAGTAAGCTGTGACCCTGGGATCAGAACATTTTGAAGCAAACACCTTATTTAGCAAAGATGTTCTACCTACATCATCAGATATAAGAGATTCTCCGTCTCTTAACCCGCGCGGCGCTGGGGGGGGGGGGGGGGGGTAAATTTTACCCCCCTCCCGGATTTTCTCCATAACTTGACAACTATGACAGATATCAAAGTGAAACTTACGGTAGCTTATGGTGCATCAATTCTACGTCTTCTCTCATTTTTTTTTAAATAAATAAATTCGTGAAAATTTGTGGCAGATAATGACGTTTTAGTGACGTCATGCCATGTCATTTTTGGTGAAAAAACGTTAAATGTTTGACAAATCGTAGAAAATAGCGCGTTACTGCAAATTGCAAATAAAAGGCGTCAAAAGAAGGGAAATAACATTGTCTTTGACATGGCTATCTCAGATTTTCAAAATTTTGGGTTTTGACCCCCAAAAAGGCAAAAAACTGATTTTTGGGGAAGAATTTCCACAAAAGTTTTTTGTTTGAAGATTTAAAAAAAAAACGGAAGATATATTAGAGAACCGAGTATGAACGATGTCAAACCAAATTTCAAAGCAATTTCTTTATTTTTGACTGACTTATGGCTCTCTAAGAACAAGTAACTCATGGCGTCATTTTTTTACATTGCGTTTTTTGGCTTTTACTGACCAGATACAGACAAATAAATGCCACCACTGTATTTCGAAGACAAAACTAGTCTAGAAACATGCGATGTTTATTTAGATTAATCAATTTCAAATTTTGACCTTATTGTGACCTGACCTTGACCTGAGGACGATTATATGGTGTCAGGCTGTGAAAATGGCTGCGTCTATCGAATTATACGTGTAAAATAACCCATACAACATGTGTCGCATGGCTTTCGTAGACCTGTGACCTTGTGTGACCTGACCTTGACCTTTGCTTACAATTTCACTTTTACTTATGCGGGAAATGCATTATACACTCTGGAGCACTTTGTGAGATAATAGTTGCAATATAAGGCTTTGGATGGAAAGTATAGCCCCAAAAACTCAAATACTTACATTTTACATTTTACCTGACCGTGACCTGACATGTGACCTTATTTTAAGAATTTCGAGTATGCATTCGATTCTTCTCGTTGAGAGCTTGCGATCGCCGCATCGCGCGTCTCGCTGCGGTTATTAGTTCGGAAGATACGAGGGGGGTTAAATTCCCCCCCCCCCAGCGCCGCACGTTCGGCTGGAGACCCCAGCGCCGCGCGGGTTAAAACTGGGTGTATAGAGCCCTTTTTGCTAAAGCAATGTAACTGGCTTACGTAACAGTGTAACATCTTATGTAACGGTGTAACATCATACGTAACGGCTCCGATTGCAACGGTGTAACGGCTCTGACTGCAACGGTGTAACAGTGTAACGGCTGACGTAACGGTGTAACGGCTCTGACTGCAACGGTGTAACAGTGTAACGGCTGACGTAACGGTGTAACGGCTCTGACTGCAACGGTGTAACATTGTAACGGCTGACGTAACGGTGTAACGGCTCTGACTGCAACGGTGTAACAGTGTAACGGCTGACGTAACGGTGTAACGGCTCCAACTGCAATGGTGTAACAGTGCAACGGCTCTGACTGCAACGGTATTGTATTGTATAATCACGAACAATCCACACGAATGGGGTTTTTACAGTTCTGAGTCAATAAAGGGATAAACATGGGATAAGACATGACACATAGTAAAACATGCGCACATATGTACACATATGTACACATACGTTCATACCGAAATCGGAATCTAATCAGACATTTGCTGACAGGAGTCAGCACTTCAGCTGTCTTTTAAATTGTCTGACAGACATATCGTTGAATTCGCGTGGCAGCTCGTTCATATTATGTACATTTATGTTATTTAAAATGTATCTTACCTAACCATGTTGGCAGTGGTGTAGTCAGGTTTCACTCCAGGGGATGCAATTTTTGCTCAGGGGGGGGGGGGGCATAAGGTACCCCCACCACAAACCTTCACCAGATTTGGCCCACTATATCCTTAAGAGGGGCATATTTTCAACATTCTTTCCTTGAAATAAGACAGTTTCCAACCAAATGGGGCACATACAGACCTTCAGGGGGGGGGGGCAATTGCCCTGTCCCCCCCCCCCCCTGGCTACGCCCCTAGACAGGGCTCATTCCAGGTCTGAGAGGGCCCTCAAAAGGGTTCTTCCTCCTTATCATAGGGCTCTCTGACAGACTAGGAGGGTCCTTGTATTGTGTGAGAGGGCTTCTCTCATGGCATTTTACAACAAAATGACGGCCGCCAGGCCGTGTGGTTGCAGCCGGGCATAGGGGGGCCGGCAAAATCTCCCGGGTGCAGGAGCACCATTTGCACCCGCCGCGCCTCTGAATGTTGGAACACAAATATTTCCAGAAGTTGTCACAACCGATCGTCCACCACGATCGTCGCCATATAGATATATAGACGCTAAGCAGATAGATATATAGACGCAGGAAGATACACAGGAAAATAAGGATCGTCCATGACGTCATTGGAACAATTACTATATTTTATGAGTGAAAATGCTGCCGAATATTTTCGCGAGCCGGTGATTGACGTGCAAGGTCACGTCGTGGTGGCGACCGCTGAGAGGCCGACCTTCGGTCTAAAATACAAGTCCTGCGCTCCGCCAGGAATGGAGGTTTGGTGAGAGCGTGATAGTGTTTAGTGAGCGGCATTAACCTAACCCTACAGCGTAAATAAGTTCTGGGACGTCATAGCCGGGACACCGTGAACGCCGTCTATACTTGTCGTATCAAGGGCGGTCGTCGTCAGCTGGCGTGTAAACAAAGTTTGGCGACGGAAGCGGCGAGATATTATTATTGACGTTAAAATTATTTATAGTGCAAAATGTCTTGGGGAAGACATCCATTGTTACTAAATGTGATATTGTCTATCGATTGGTAGGTATATTATAGGGATTAACTAATAACTAATGGTGTGCCGATGGGCAGTACCCCCTGAATTGTTGTCTTGAAAAATAAAACGTGTGCTTAGGTAGGTATACATTGGTTTTCTGCATGAGTGCATAGGTACCTACCGGAATTGACAGCACATTTTGATCTGGGGAAATTAGTTTAGTAGTTTATCAGCATTCATCATTATTAATTAGTGTATCAGTATTTCTTATTTTTGGCCTACCATCAGGTTATTTGTGTACTCTTCCTTTGTGAAGATATGTACTCCTCCACAAACACAAAAGTAGAATTCCCACCCTGCCCAACTTTCGTCCAGTGACACCCTGAGATAGGTACAGATCTCAGCCATTTTAGGGTCAGAAGGAATGAGTAGGTTAATGATGTCTACAGATTTGCCCTGATGCCAAATGTGTTTATTTTGTAAAATATAGTTTCCTTATGCCTGAAAAAGATAACTTAGTTAACCTCTGCCAGACAGATTTGGGTTTTAGTTCAGTAATGCACCTTCCCAGTTCATGGTGTGTTTGAGGTCCCTCCAGATTTGCCCCCCACCCTACCCCAACCAACCTAAAAATACTGGTGATGCCAATGCATTTATAAGACATAAAGGCAAAAGAAAAGTGCAACAAAGAGCCTCTTGGGCCCATCCCCCTCAACCAGTCTCGCCCCTTCATATCACCTTACTCTACCTGCCTAAAAGAAGCCTAATCCTACAAGTATTTATGAACTAATCCCTTCTCTGTAAAGTATTTACCTAATCTAATTTTGAAGGAAGGAAGTGTCACTGCAGCAGCAAAATCCCCTGGTAGCTTACTCCAATGTCCAACAACCCTTCTACTGAAAAATGACTGTCATGGCCTAGTCCTACTTTGTTTCATGAGTTTATGCTGATGACCTCTACCTCGATTTTCCCTATTGAACTCAAACATTGTCTTTAAATATCCAGAATGCTGACCATTTACAAATTTGAAGACTTCAATTATATCTCCTCTTACTCTTAGCCTTCTATATCTAAGTGAAAACATACCCGATTTATTTAGTCTATCTTCATAAGGCAAACTACCAAGACAATTACCCATTTGTGTTGCCCTGTGTTAACTCTTTCTAACGCATCCAGCGGATGAGTGCGTCGCGCGCGGTCGGGCTGGACGAGGTGCCGCTATTTGCGGTTCGCGAGTGCTTCGCAGTTGTGGGTCCGCATCTGCTGCGCCTGGTTAACATGTCGCTGTTGATGAAGGTGTTCCCGAGGCAGTGGAAAACCGCATGTCTCGTGCCCATACCCAAGACCGGTGACCCTCAGATACCCTCTAACAATAGGTCAATCTCGCTGCTTAGCGCGCTATCGAAGATATTGGAGAAGGTTGTATGTAGTCAGCTGACAGTATATTTGAACTCGGCCAACCTACTGAGCCCATCCCAGTACACGTATAAGCAAGGACACTCCACTGAGGATGCCGTGCTCGGCGCTGTCGAGCGCCTTTCTCTTAACATCGACAGAGGTCTTGTATCGTCGGTAACGACGTATGATCTTTCAAAGGCGTTCGACAGCGTCGACCACGACGTTCTCCTGAGTAAGATGGCCTGGTATGGCATCGACACTGCGTGGTTCCGCAGCTATCTGAGTGACCATGCCCAGGTGGTGAGAGACGGGCAGCTGACTTTGCCGATGTCGTGCGGCGTGCCCCAGGGCTCGATCGTTGGACCAATCCTCTTCATCTTATTCACACACGACATGTCTGAACATTTAACCCATGGTCACCTCATCTCATACGCGGATGCCACCGTCCACCTAGACTGTGCGCCCTAACAAACCTGAGCTAGATGCCCTGACAAAAACAGAATGGAACTCACTCTTCTCGAACGTCAAGCATGGTTCGGCGCAAACTCTCTCAAAATCAATAAAAATAAAACTGACTTTCTTCTTGTTGGCTCCAAGCATAATCTGAAAAAAGCATCAGGCTTCCACTTCAAAATTGATGACACGACCATTGAACCTTCAAATTAAAAAAGAAATTAAACATCCTAGGCGTCGTTCTAGAACCCTGTCTGTCATGGGACGCGCATGTCTCCGGTGTGGTCTAAAAATGCAACGGAATCCTCGTCTCACTACAGATTTCGGCACTACTTTTCCGGCGAAGTCCTCAAAATTATCGTACAGGCGTATGTTTTCCCACACATCCACTACTGTCTCTGCGTATGGGGCGGAGCGGCCAAGGGTCAACTAAACAAAATTCAAAAAGTAATCAACTTCGCCGCGCCGCCCGAGTAATCACTGGAACCAAAAAGCATCTCCACATCTCTCCGGCCTTAAATTCCCTAGGATCGCCAAGGATCGAGGTCATGGTGGCTAGCCGTGACCTTGTGAAGTGTTCAAGGCGCTGAAGGAGGAGGGTGTGCCTGCCAACATCCGCGCGCTCTTCACCCCCGCGCCGCTGTGTCGACCCGCGAGACTCGCGCCTCTGACCGCGGATCCCTGCAGCTCCGAAAATGCCGTCTGTCCGCTACGCAGAGCATATTCTCTTCCCGAGCCGCGGCTGCCTGGAACGGCCTGTCCCCTTATATCAGCGGGGTCACCACCCTAGGTACTTTTAAATCTGCCATCTGCGACCTGTGAGTGCTCACTGTGCATGTGTCTTACTTATTTTCCCCCCTGCATTATTTACTTGTATTGTCTTTTACCTCGACATATTGGCTTGTACTTTTATTGGCTTTTGCTGTTTTTGTTGTTGTTGTTGTTGTTGTAGAGGTTGTGCTGCATCCTGTTGAAGTAAAACCGTAACACCCACACTGTGGAAGGTTTTGAATACACTGTACATAACCAACAATCTCTCATATGTTGGAGACCAGACTTGCACACAATACTCCAAATGTGGTCTAATGTATGCACAATACAGTTTCGTTATTACCTCTTCACTTCTGTAGGAAACATTTCTGTTAATGGCCCCCAGCATTCTAAGTGACTTTTTCCTAGCTTCTAGACCTGGTCTGATGCTGATAGTCTATTTCTTCATGTATTCCCCCTCCCCCTCCCTCCCTCCCACATTCCATGCTATTTATATATCAGATTATATTTGGCTCAAAAGTACCTATTCTCTAATGTCTCATTGGGAAAGCAATGGAGCATTGATCATAGAGCTTTGAACACAAATTTAAACTAAAGGTTATAAGTCACATTCAAGTATATCATGTTATGAAAAGTTTGTATGCAAGTTTCAAGGTTTGTATGCAAGTTTCAAGACAGAGCAGCCTTAGAGCCAGTGACAGGACTGGTTGCATGCCATGCAAATCAGGTGCTGTTCCTAAGCATGCTGGCTGTGTGCTGATATGCTTGAGCTGAACTGAGCTGGATGTGTCCTGACCTGACCCCTGCAGTCAAGACACATCCACATCAGAGTTGTTACACAACAACTATCAGAGTTGTTACACAGTTACATAAGCTGTTACACTGTTGCAGTCAGAGCCGTTACACCACACACACAAGTGTCTTGAAGGATGCATAAAGACCAAATAGTTAAGTACTAGTGCTAACTCGTCCACTCCGCTGGACGATTAGTTGGCATCTCCATTATGTTTGTTTGTTTGCTTGTTGGGGCTTAAGGGCGCAACAACTGCATGGTCAATTTGCGCCCAGACACATCCTCCGTTATGGAGGTATCCGCACCAATTCAGCACAGTAATTAACTGGACTGGAACTGGAACTGCATAGGCCATAATTACCTATTACTTGTCAAGGGATCACCGCCACACCAACTCTGGTGCATCAGTGACTTATCTCATCTCCCACATATGTCCTATGCATAGCTAGCTGGCATCTCCGGGATGGAGGTATCCGCACCAATTCAGCACATGAATTAACTGGGATTTTTAACTGAATAAACTGAGCAGTGCCAGAGAGACAGACAGATAGACAGATGCTTATCAAATAGTAATATAGATTGTAACATCTAAAATGCTGTGTGCATATGGCTAGTATGACCCATTGTTCGAACAATGCCAGAAACTGTTGCATGGGGCCTGGGGGTCATAACCAGGAAATGTGACCATGTAATTTGAGTCACTTTTTAGTGTTTTTTTTTCAGTCTGGCTATGACAGGGGGGATCATGACTAAAACTTGGCATGGCTAGCTTGAATGCTCACTTGTTCAGGATAAATTCTCCTCAGGTTGACTCACCACATTGCAACTGTGAACCAATTGCTGAAACAGTCAAACACTATTTATTTTTCTGCCCTCAGTATATTTTGCAAAGAGAAGAGCTAGAGAAAACGCTTCCAAATTGGATAGTAGATTACAATAAATTAAGTATTAGCGACAAACTAGCTGTAGTCTTGTATGGTCATACTTTGAATGAGGCTGCTGGTTTGGCTGTGGCTGCATCTGTGCAGAAGTATATAAGAACTTCAAAACATTTTGACAGCTAAATGCCACAGTTTGATGATGTGTCAGTGATGATAAATCAGTGTCAGTGATGTTTGATAAATTAATTGGTTATTGTACGGCCGTGGTTTAATGTGTATAACCAGCAGGCACGTAGCCAAGGGGAGGGCGGCGGGGGCGGCCGCCCCGCCCCCCCCCCCCCCTAGAGGCCAGGAGGGCCCTTTTTGGCGCGCGAGGGCCCTTTTCGGCGCCGACGAGACCGCGTGAAGCGCGGTATCATAGGCTCTTTACTACACGAAGCGTGGTCTTTAGATAGTTTAGCGGACTTCAGAGGCCCTTTAGGGCGACCAGGGCCCTCTCTGACAGACCAGAGGGCCCCTTGGACGTTCAAAAGAGCCCTGTGCATGTCAGAGGGGCCCCTGTCAAGACCGAAAGGGCCCCTGAGCGGGTCAGAGGGCCCCTGAGCACGTCGAATGGGCCCCCTGAACACGACGAATGGGCCCCTAGCCAGCACAGAGGGGCTCCTGGGCAGGTTGAGAGGCCCCTGAGCATGTTGACAGGGCGACAAAGCGGACAGCGCAGTCCTTTGCCAGGTCATATGGGCCCCTGAGCAGGTTGGAGGGCCCCTGGACAGACCAGAGGGCCCCTGGGAAGTTAAGAGGGCCCCTGTGCAGGTCAGAGGGGCCCTGACCAGACCGAAAAGGGCCCCTAGGTGGGTCAGAAGGGCCCCTGAACATGCCGAATGAGCCCCTAGCCAACACGGAGGGGCCCCAGGGCAGGTCAGAGGGCCCTCGGAGCATGTCGCAAGGCGACAAAACAGCCAGCGCAGTCCCTTGCTAGGTCGGAAGGGCCCCTTAGAAGGTTAAAGGGCCCCTGGAGAGACCAGAGGGCGCCTGGAAAGTAAAAAGGGCCCCTGCGCAGATCGGAGGGGCCCCTGATCAGACCGAAAGGACCCCTGGGCGGGTAAGAAGGGTCCCTGAACATGCTGAAGTGGCCCCTGGCCAGCACGGAGGGGCTCCAGGGCAGGTTGGAGGGCCCCTTGAGCATGTCAGCAAGGGCGGCAAAGCAGCCAGCGCAGGCCGACCAGAAGAGTCGCTGGGCCGATCGGAGGGGCTCCTGGGCAAGTCAGAGGGGCCCTTGGCTAGACCAAAAGGGTCCCTGGGCCAGTCGGAAGGCCCCTTGAACATGCCGGATGAGTTCCTAGCCAGACTGGAGGGGCCCCTGAGCAGGGGCGGCGGTTGCGGGGGCAGGGTACCCAAAATTCCCCCCAGTCGAAAATCCTGGGGGCAAAGGGTAGTTTCGCCCCCCCCCCTCCAGATTTTAGCCTGCTCAATCTGGGGCATCATGACCCTTCCCCTCCCCAGGATTTTCTTTTTAGGGGAGGGGATTTTGGGTACCCTGCGCCCCGCAATCCGCCGCCCCTGCCTGAGCATGTCGGTAGGGCGACAAAGCAGCCAGTGCAGTCCCTGGCCAGGTCAGAAGGACCTCTGAACAGGCCGAATGGGCCCCTTGACACACAAGAGGGGCT